>SIJG01000021.1:1447522-1924025 GCA_023374025.1 Heterodera schachtii
AATTTTGAATTCAAATCCGATTTAAACAGGAAAAAATTAGTCGCTTTTTGAGTATTTTAGGTACCCAAAAACTGTTTAATAAATTATTCATTGTCCTTTTTATATATCTGTCTATTTCCATTTGGTGCCAATTCATGTTTTTTTTATTTTGCCAAAAGTGGAAGATTTAGTCACAACTAGAGCTGAGCGGGACCGGGACCGGGACCGGGGCGGGAAATCCCGGTTTTTTCAGGTCCCGGTCCCGATCCCGGTTTTTGGAAAAACAGAAATCCCGGTCCCGGTTTTGCTAGTCCCGGTCCCGGCGGGACTAAATTAAGCACTGGTAAGAATGGGGGTCTGGTGAGAAATGAGAAGGGAATTGGTGAGAAGGAGAAATTTTTGAGAAAAAAAATTAAAGTATTATTTCATTTATTGCATTTTATTCACATCATTATTTGGTCTAGTTGCTAAACCTGCTCGCTTTCATTATTTATCTATTGGGTTCAATCCCCCGATTGAACAGAAAGTTTTTTTGTAATTTCTTTACCATTATTTTAATTGAATTTAATTAGAGTGCGACGGGACCGGGACCGGGCCAGGAATTCCCGGTCATCCGAGGTCCCGGTCCCGGTTCCCGGTCCCGGGTTTTGAAAAACTCAGGTCCCGGTCCCGGTCCCGGTAGGGCAACCGGGAACCGGGAAAAACAAGCACTGGTAAGAATGGGGGTCTGAGTGGAAAATTAGTGATGAAAATTGGAGTCAAAGGAAAAAAAACTAAAAAAAATGATTAAAAAGTTTCTTTAAGAATGTAGCAACCAGTTGTGCAAATGGCCTAGTGGCTAGTCCCCTTGACTTTTGTCTTCTTCTTTCCCCTGGTTCAATCCCTCTAAGGAAATTAAAATATTTTGAATTTTCTTTTTGTATATTCATGGTTTTCCTATCGACAAAATATGATTTCTCATATATTTTTTTATTTATATATATTTTATTATTTTTTTTAAATGAAAATATGTACATATTGAGCCTAATAAATCCAAAAAACTTGCCTTTTTGTTGAAAATCTGTTAACAAATTACACTCAAATTTTCAAAATTTTCCCCGGCGGCGCCTATCGGCACCGCCGGTCTCCCCTTTCTCCACAAAACTTTTTTGGAAAAAGCGCACCAAAAAAAATGATCATAAAAGTAATATAAATTTCTAATAATATTCGATCATTTAGTCCAAAAATGATTATTTTTAAAAATAATTTAAATAAATTTAGTTTGAAAATTTTCATCAATTTAATTATGCTTTAACTTTTGGATTTTATTAAATAAAAAACCAAAAAAAAAAAATTTAATTTTGTGTTATTTTCAATTGAAATAAATTAAAATTTGAATTTTTTAAAAATTTTTTGAATTTTTAAAAAGTCCCGGTTGGTCCCGGTTCCCGGTCCCGGTCCCGAAAAAAAATTGAGGTCCCGGTCCCGGCTTCTCAGGTCCCGGCAAGTCCCGGTCCCGGTTTTGCCCAAAATTCCCGGTCCCGTCGCACTCTAAATTTAATTAATAAAATTATCAACTTAATAATTATTTTTTTTTTCATTTTTAAAGAACCTATAAACACACAAATTAACCAAATATTTGGTTTTTTTTGACAAATTCTGTTAACAAATCTCACTCAAAATTTCAAAATTTTCCGGCGGCGCCTATCGGCACCGCCGGACCCCGCCCCGACCCCAATTTTCCAAAAATTTTTTCGAAAAAACAGCGCCACAAAAAAGCGATTTAAGAAATTGTTAATTTATTTAAAAAATCCAGAATGGGACCCAGAAAATTCCAAAATCCCCCTCCTGAAATGAAAATTTTTAAAAATTTTACTCGAATTCGTCCCCCAAAACGAAAATACAAAATTTTATGGGCACATTTTTGATTATTGGCAATTTTCGTAACAAAGTGCACTCAAATTTTCAAATTTTTTTTCAAAAAATTTTTTCTTGGGAAAATTCCCGGTTGGTCCCGGTCCCGGCTTTTCTCGTGGTCCCGATCCCGGTCCCGGACGAAAATCGAGGTCCCGGTCCCGGTCCCGACTTTTCTGGTCCCGGCAAGTCCCGGTCCCGGTTTTTGTCAAAAATCCCGGTCCCGCTCAGCTCTAGTCATAACAAAACGGAAACATTGAAAAAAATGCAATATGTAAGTGGAAGAAAAACATGTAACGAAAATCAATTACAATCAAAAAAAATTATTCTGTTATTGGTAGGGTTGGAAATTATATGGACTAAAAACGCCAAAAGCGTGGACTAAAAAGCTCAAAAATGGCCAAAATACACCAAAATATTGACTAAAAAGCTCAAAAAATAAGTCTTTAAAGCCTAGAAAATTCCAATAGGTATATTCAATATTAGTTTTGAACAAAAAGATTTGATCATTTAGCGTATATTTTACACTAAACTTTGTATCATAAAATAGCATTTCAGATAGATTTTTTTTGGAAATTTACAAAAATATACCATCGAATAATATGAAAAAATGAGTTCAATGGGAGTATTTTTGCCAAAATTTTGATAAGATATTTGCACTTGAAAAATTGCAGCATTATTGAAAGATATTTGATTTTATTTAAACGGTTTCCAATTTTTCAAAAATTAAATTTATTTTTTTATTTTTTTGGTAGTTTTTGGGGATATTTACTGCAAAATTTTGCATTTTTTCGGATCTTGAGTTTTTCGTACATATTTTAAGCGCATGTTAAATATAAAATTAGAATATGATGGCTAATTGAAAAGAAACAATAAATACGGTGCAAGGTCAAACCCTCAAATTAATCTAATTAATCACTAATTAATCAATCTGAATATTGGTCGAGAACTCTATTTGTCCTCAAGTTTTGTGTTCAATTAAAAAAATAGCATAATTTACCAAAAGTTGTAAAAAGCGAGACTCAATTTTATTGTCCATAATTTTTTTTAAAACTCATTGGAAATTTAACTGAATTTGTGGTTTTTAAAAAAAAAGTTAGTAAGAGTTTACTTGCTCCAACACTTAATCGCCAGTCTGCATTATTATATCCCTGTGTTTGATTAAAAACGTTTACGTTTTTTTTTTATCTCGGCACTCGGACTTATTTAGCAAAGGAAAGCATTTTCTTAAGAACCCGTGGCTATTATTTTTCAAAGTTTCATACTGAAACTCCACCCGCTTCGGGTTTGGAACTTAACTTAACCATACGGGATTAATCCTATAAAATTTCACAATCACGCAAATCCAGAAATTCTAAAATGAGCGATTTAAAAGTGATTTTATGTGGTTTGTTTTTGATCATCTAAAATTTTTATGTATCTAAGACATTTTCGGAGGTTTTGAGGACCCATAACTTTTGTTTGGTATTGTTCAAAACACTTTAAAACTCTTTTAACCTGCAAAATTTGAAATTTTTTGTACTGAAGAATTAGGGCAAAAAAAAGTTCGAAGAACTAAGTTCTTTGAGCAATATGTAATAAAAAATAGAGTTATCAAACAAACCCAAGAATGCTATTTGAATGACAATCGTCCAAAAAACATTCCGGCGAAATTGGAGTGCAATTAACAATTTAGCACATTCGTGCCACTTTGAACTTCCGATTTTTTTCAATATATTTTTTGTAATAATTAATCATTTTGAGGATAAACAAGATGAATAATTAATGTCATATTTGCTATTTATTTGTTAGTTTAAATAAGGTTTTTGAATAATAAAAAAAATTCTTCGAAATATTTCTTTTATTTATTTGCTGAATTTTTTCATCGAACCCTTATTTTTTGTCGATTCTTTTTCATGCTTTCGTATATAACTGTCTGTCTGACTTCTCGCTGAAAATTTTTCATTTTTTTTGACCAATGATTTTCAAATTTTTGAAAAACAAAAACAGTTATTGTTAAAAAATAATATATATTTTTTAATTTATTTGAATTTCCATCCCTCTTACCCGCATCATTTCACAGTTAATTAAGACAAAAGTTTTCATTAATATTTTTAAAATGCCATCGTTGGGAAATTCGATGGAACGGATGAAACATTTGTTGAGCACGGGTGACCATTCGGATGTACACTTTTTTAATTCCACATGTATTTTTCTGTTTCAATTCCAAATCATCAAAGAATTGACGTCAAATATCGGCGTCAACGAATGGACTCATATATTTTTTTAAATTTTTATTAATTTATTAAAATCACATATTCATAAAATTTTAATTTATCATAGGCATTTTAATTATGTCGACTTTTAAATATCAATAAAAAGTTTATAAACATATTAATGGTTGTGGAAAGGAGAGAAAAATTCGAAAAATATTTTAAAAAATTGATTAATAGTTTTCGTTTTTCTGGTTTTTTCTCAAAAACCCCAAAAATATCAAAATATTGCTAAAACTTGAAAAAATGTTTTATGACAAATTATTTTTTATTATGAAATTGACGTTAATATGAAACTTTTCTAACAAATAAATTAATAATTTGTTGAAAATTTTCGGCGGATACCAAAATGCAGTTATGTTAATAAATTATTTTTTTAAGCTTAAAAATAAATATTAAGTTAAGACAGCATTTCTTGTTAGGCCAATCACATGTTTTAAAATTTTTTATTAATGACATCAACGGTCTAAACCAGGGATGGCATGGAATTCCGAGATTTCCGACATTTTTGGGGTCGGTATTCCTACTTCCAACTTCCGAAAATTTTTTGATGCCTCGGGATTCCATCCCTGGTCTAAACCAGTGAGGTTGATCCTTTTGTGTTTCATGTTCGTGTTTTCGTCTTTTTAGGGCATTTTGTGTTCGTATTTCGTATTTACTGTATGGCCTAAATGAATTCTGTCCCAGAATTTGATTGCGATTATTTTCACATTATATTTTTTGCCCATAAAATATAATTTACACCTAAAGCCATTTTAATGATAAATCCCAACAAATTGAGAGGAACGGTACTGACAAGAAGCAAGAACTTTAATACATTGGTAAGAATTGTAGGGTGGCATCTGTGAGAAAATTATTGTTTGCAAATTGGGAAAGAGTAAAAATGTTTTAGAGAAAAATTGTTATTTACCAATCCTTATAAATAATTTAGCTTAGACTTACAAATTTTTATCTAACTTTCAATCTTTCTTGAATTTTTACCCCTGTTTCATCTCGACACATTCACTAAATAAAATTTCATTTTCATATTTGTAGACACTTCTTAAAACAAACAAATTATTTTTCAAAATTTAATAATTGAATTTTACTAGCACTAAAAATAATAAACAATTAATTTTTAGGTGCAAAACTGACTAACCAAAGTGAGCAAATCTCAAAAAAATTGCTTAAACTTCGTCCAAAAAATTCAAAAACATTGATCTAACAAATAAGCAGGGACAAGTGGTTTATTGTTAGTCAGCAGACTGTGAAAATTTTTTTTATAACCCTATACTCAAGAAAAAGAAAAAAAACAGCTTTAATAAATCCGTAAATCAATATTGTAAAACTCAAATGATTAACAATAAGAAACATGCAAAAACAGGTCCATAGGATGATAAGCAAATGAAGAGACTTTTCGCGATCACGTTGGGTATTTATGAATTGTCCTCCGTTTTTGCTTCTTTCACTGTGACATCAATGGCCAATGTCACTTTGTCCTCATTTTTGTCGTAAAAGCCTTTGGCCGGGTCCATCAGTTCCTTAATTATGTTAAAATTTAAAAGGATTATTTTTTATAAATTGGCACTCACCGCAAATGAAATGAAATTTGAGAATCCCCAGCTGTTCGATTTATTGTTAAAAGTGTTAGTAAATTCTCCTCTTTTGTAATCCGCAAAGCCGCTATTTTGCGAAACTATTCGAAGAGTTGAAGAACATTCGCAACTCCAATTTTTGTCTTAATGGCAATAAACTACATTTATTATTAATTAGCATTTAATTTGCACCTTCTTCTGGAGCATCGCACAAAAGGTAAATGCCGAACCATTTCTCATTATTGTCAGTGCTTCCCTTTTTCGTTTTTATTTTTGCCCATATTTTCCATGGAAATCCTCCGATGTGCACAGTTTCACTTTTACGTTCACTCCAAATGATTTCTCGCGCAAATTCCGACATTTTTTTTATTTCCATTGAAAGTGTCCCGTTGGATTTGCTTGGGTCGAAAATTAATTTGTCCATTTTTGGTTCATCATTAATTGTTACATCAGTGGCCAATGTCATTTTGTCCTCACTTTTGTTATAAAAACCATTGTTCGGGTCCATCAATTCCTTAATGAACATAATTATGTCAATTAAACATTATGTTCAAATGTCACTCACCGCGAAGGAAATGAAATTTCCAAACCTCGGCCGATGTTTGATCTGTTAATAACACAGTCACAAAGTGTCCGAATGGAATTCTCCGCATCGATCTTTCCCTCAGACAAATTCGAAATGTTGCCGAATAAAGGTTGTTCCTCAGTGCTCCTATCATTATTAAAAATTAAGTAATTAGGTTTTTTTAACATAATTAAAATTGTACCTTCTTTGCATCGCACCATAAGTAAAATCCCAAACATTTCTTCTCATCAGTGCCTTCCGTATTTTTTCTTATTTTTGCTTTAATTTTCAATGCCAATCCATTTATCTCCATGGCATCACTCAATTGGCTACTCCAGACAGACTCTACCGCAAATTCCGACACTTTTTCAATTTCCAATGCGATTGTACATTTTTTGTTGCCCTTGGCTTTGTTCCAATCAAAAATTCGTCCATGGCTTGGAAATTTCAATGAGTACAGCCCTGGCACTCCACGAAGATGAAGATACCGATGGGCATTGAACTGATAAACGCCGAGCACTTCTTCCATTGTTAACACGCCGGATGGAACTGTAAAATTTCAAAATTTATTATTCTGTAGGCATCAGAAAATTTTCAAGAATTTTCTCTTAAAAATTTTCTAGGCTTGAATTTTTTTTTAAATTTTCGGCGGCGATATTTCGGGCGGCAAGACTTTGTCCCGTCTCCGATTTTAAATAATTTTATTTTTTAGCTTACGTCGAAAAAAAGAAAGTCGCCAAACGTTCAAAAATGGCCAAATATGGCATTAAAAAATCATTTTAGTAGAAAAAAAAACATGATAAAACTAAAATTTACTCATTTTTAGCGAAAAAACAACCTTAAAAGCGAAATTTTGCTTATTTTTAACATAGAACAATTTTTAAGAAAATTTAAATTTATTCAATATCCTCTGGAAAAATTTTGTGAAAAACAAATTTTTTTGAAAATTTTGTATTAAAAAACTAAAAAACTTTATCGATCAAAGAAGATTGAAATTTAATATTTACCGACGAATTTTGCAAAATCATCCTCATGGATATTTGGAAAACGAATTTTGAACAGTGCCGGACCAAGTGCTGAACGACAATTTTCAGCGGAGCATTCAATGCCATTCTGACGACATTTTTCATCGGCCCAACGGAGTGCCTAAATTATAAAAGCGAAAATTAAAAATGCAAATTAAATAATTAAAAATGCAAATTATATTTTAAATTGAAATTACAGCTTTCCAAAGTTCAAATTCATCGCTGAGCAACAAGCGATCACTACCGAGAAGATCGCACAATATTTTCTGGTCAATTTGCAAAAAGTCATCTGATTCGAACAATTGGGCCGCATTTTGGCAAATGTAACGCAAACATTTGAAGGAAAAATCCTTAAAAATTGCTTACACTTGGACCATGAATCTCAGACCATTTCGACGAGTTTTCGAACTCAACGAACCCAAATTCGAACAATTATTAAAAATAAATTTGTTTTTCTCACCTCCAAGTCGAAAAGTTGAGCCTGAGCATACGCAAAGAAAACATTGCGCAATTCGGAGATGGGAATTTGCAAAGATGCGTTGACCAAGCCAGGGATATTGTATTTTTTGGCTAATTCAAAAATAATTAATAAATTAAATTTAAAAAATAAATGCACCGGCGTAAAGCACTGCCATTGCATTGTCTCCATTTAAATCACTTAAATCTTTCGTGTAAATGAAGCTCAACATCACTTTGAATTCTGCTGCTTCAATGTCAGGTATCTCCACAACAACAGGACAATTAACAGAAACTTATTGAAAAATTAATTAGGGTAATTAGCAGAGACAAAATGAAGAACAAATAACATAATTTGTATTTCCCTTAAAACTTTTTTTTTACCATTTTCCGGTCTTTCTTTTTTGGCGTCAAAACGGAACATTGCCTCAAAAACATCAGAATCGCTCTTCAAAATGAGCTGATGTGCTGGGAAAACCTTTAAAAAATGTTAATTAATGAAATTGCAATTAAAACATATTTAAATTTTTATTTTAAAATAATTAGGTAAATTAAACTCGCCTCTTTTTCGTCTCCTTCCCCCAGTGAAAATAATGATAATTTGATAATATATATATATATATATATTTTTTTTTTGAGATGGATTTTTTTAATCTGTTTTTATTTCTTTTAAAATTAGAGTGCGCCGGGACCGGGAATTTTGGGCTTAACCGGGACCGGGACCTTTTTGGGTGAAAACCCGGGAATTTTTGACTGGGAAAACCGGGAAAAAGCCGGGACTAGTCCCGGTCCCGGTCAAAACCGGGACCTTGGTACTCAGTTATACTCAGTTGTCCGCTTCCAGGTCCCGGTCCCGGCGCACTCTATTTAAAATAAACGAAAACATTATTTCTTCATTTTCTGACCTGAAAATTTTTTTTTCATTTTGGTATCCAGTCGATAATTTTTAAAAAATCTATATTTTTTTTTAAATTTATTTTTGTAAAAATTCATGCAAATTTCCTCCCCGGCTATTCGCGATTTTTTTGTCACCGAGGGTCGGGAACCTACCCTAAATTAAAGCTTGTTTTATTGTTCAGCATTTAGGTCATATCCAGTTAATTTTATAATTTACGTATGCCTATAAAATTAATAATTATCTAAAATTAAAACGTACTGACGAGGCCAATTCTCAATTCATTTTTTTAGAAATATTTATAAAAAAAGGTTTATTATAAAAAGAAAGGAATTTAAAAATAACTGATTCAGCTGCTGCGTTTTCCATTTTTATATTATGAGGAGGTGAGTCCTAAATTGTAATTTACGACAAATTATGACCTAAAAAGAGGAAAAGATAAGGAATGAAAGTTTCTTTTTCTCACAAATAAAAATTCTTTGTCTATTTTTTGAATTGAGCAAAACAATGACCTCGTTTTTAATAATTTATAAATTAAACTTAAGAATTTATGAATGGATTTGTAAAACGCTTTAAAATTCATCGTTCTGTTAAATTTGTTATACAATTTCCCATAACATTGGATATCTATGATTTATCCTCGTTTTTTGGCTTATTTCACAATGACATCGATGGCCAACGTCACTTTGTCCTCGCTTTTGTTGTAAAAGCCTGTGCTCGGATTCAATAATTCCTTAATTATGATTTTGTAAATTTAATTGGCAATTATTTTTTGAATTGTCACTCACTTCAAATGAAATAAAATTTCTGTATCCCCGGCAGTTGGTTTCGCTGTTAAAAGTGTCTTCATTAGTAAATTCTCCTTTCTTATAATCCTGCACGCCGCTTTTTCGAGAAACAATTCGAAAAGTTGTCGAACATTTGCAACTCCAATTTTGTCTTAATGGCAATTAATTATTAATTACTTTATTAATGAGCATTAATTTACACCTTCTTTTGGAGCATCACACAAAAGGCCAAAGCGCAACCATTTCTCATTATTGTCAGTGCTTCCCTTTTTCGTTTTTATTTTTGCCCATATTTTCCATGGAAATCCTCCGATGTGCACAGTTTCACTTTTACGTTCACTCCAAATGATTTCTCGCGCAAATTCCGACACTTTTTCAATTTCCATCGAAAGTGTTCCATTGGATTTGCTTTCGTCAAAAATGAATTTCTCCATTTTTTCTTCTTCCACTTTGACATCAATGGCCAATGTCACTTTGTCCTCATCTCTGTTGTAAAATCCATTGTTCGGGTCCATCAATTTCTTAATTAAGAATATTTATGCCAATTAAGGGAATTATGTCCATATTGACACTTACATCAAAAGTAATGAAATTTCCAAATCCCCGGCCTATGTGTGATTTGTTGTAAAAAACATGGTCACAATGTGTCCCAATGGAATTATCAACGACTTTCTTTTCCTCCGTTAAAATAATTCGAAGTGTTGCCGAATAAATGCGTTTCCCTGGTCCTCCTATTATTGTTTAAAAATTAGTGATTTTTTAATTTTTTAAAATTAGACCTTCTTTTGCATCGAAGCATAAGTAAAATCCCAAACATTTCTTCTCATCAGTGCCTTCCGTATTTTTTCTTATTTTTGCTTTAATTTTCCATGCCAATCCCTTGATGTTTATGGCGTCACTGAATCGTCTACTCCCGACCAGGGCTGGCCGTGATCACGGATCACGGCTCACGGATCACGGAAATCACGGGGTTTTTGGGGTGCCGTGATCTCGGATCACGGGTCACGGATTTTTTCAATTTTTCCGTGATTTTGATCCGTGATTGGCATTTTATATAGGGAAATTTTTATTGAGACAAAAATAGGAAAGTGGTATGTGAAAAAAAATTTTTTGAGAAAAAATTTAATAAATAAATTGTTTTCTGTTAGCGAAGTACACACATATATGTAGTCTGGTGGTTAAGCCTTCTGTCTTTCGTTGTCTGTCCCTTGGGTTCAATTCCCGATTGGGATAGGAGAATTTTTATATTTTATTTTGATCATTTTAATTGAAATTTAATCACAAGAATTTTCCTAACATTGAAAATTTTTTTTTTTTTTGTTTTTTAAAACCTCCATAGATCAATAAATTAACCAATGATTGGACATATTCTGGACAAAATCTGTTAACAAATTCACTCAAAATTTCAAAATTTTTCCCGGCGGCGCCTGTCGGCACCACCGGCGGACGGACCCCCATTTTAACATAAATAGATTTTTGGTTAAATTTAAGAAAAATTTGAAAAATTTTCTTAATAAACTTTGTTAAAAAAAATATTCCTTGGAGATTTCTACAAAAAGCTCTAATTTTCCTCAAAAAATTGGTCAAAAATCGTAAATTACTCATTTTTTGGAAAAAGTACGCGCAAAAAAGCGGTTTATATGTTTTGATTGCTTTAAAATATTTTTGGGAATTTTTCCAGCGATTAAATTCCATTTTTTTAAATAAATAAGTAAAAAATCATTAGAAAAATTTTTTTTTATAATCACGGATCACGGCTCACGGATCACGGAAATCACGGGGTTTTTGGGGTGCCGTGATCACGGTTCACGGGTCACGGATTTTTTTTAAAGCCCCGTGATCACGGCTCACGGATTTCCGTGATTGGAAATTCAATCACGGCCAGCCCTGCTCCCGACAGACTCTCCCGCAAATTCCGACATTTTTTCAATTTGCAATGCGATTGTACATTTTTTGTTGCCCTTGGCTTTGTTCCAATCAAAAATTCGTCCATGGCTTGGAAATTTCAACGAGTACAGCCCGGGCACTCCACGAAGATGAAGATACGGATGGGCATTGAACTGATAAACGCCGAGCACTTCTTCCATTGTTAACACACCGGATAAACTGAAAAAACTCAAAAATTTTTTAATTAAGCGATAGTGCCCGTAGGCATTTCTGGATTTCTTGACTTTGTCCATCTGTCTCAAAAATTGTGAATCAAAAGTCCTTGATTTTAAATAGTTTACCGAATTTTCGCGGCGAAAAAAGTTCATCGATGAGCAAAAAAAAAAGTTGATAAGAAAAATTTTATATTGGGTCAAATGCAAATTTCATTTAATTTTTCGATTTCAAGGCTTTTTACCGACGAATTTTGAAAAATCCTCCTCATGGATATTTGGAAGACGAATTTTGAACAGTGCAGGACCGAGCATGGCACGACGATTTTCTGAGGAGCATCCAATGCCATTCTGACGACATTTTTCATCGGCCCAACGGATAGCCTTTAAATTAAAAACGAAAATTAAAATGTAATTTATAAATTAAATTGAAATAAATTACAGTTTTCCAAATTTCAAATTCATCGCTGAACAACAGTAGATCACTATCGAGAAGCACACACAACATTTTCTGATCAATTTGCAAAAAATCATTTGATTCGAACAATTGGGCCGCATTTTGACAAATGTAACGCAAACATTTGAAGGAAAAATCCTTAAAAAAGTATTAAATTATCAAAATTATACAAATGTTGAAAACCTAAGAAAATAAAGATAATAAAATAATAGAATTAAAAAAATAAATAATTCTTCTCACCTCCAATTCAAAATGGCGAGCCTGGGCAAAAGCGAAGAAAACATTTCGCAATTCGGAGATTGGAATTTGTAAAGATGCATCGACCAAATCAGGGATATTGTACTTTTTGGCTAATTAAAAAACAATTAATAAATTAATTAAAAAAATAAATCCACCAGCGTAAAGCACTGCCATGGCATTGTTTCCGTCCAATTCGTCCAAAACATCAGCGTAAATGAAGCTCAACATCACTTTGAACGCTGCTGCTTCAACATCAGGAACCTCGATAACAGCAGGGCAATTAACAGATGCTAATTGAAAAGTAATTAGCAGATATAATTGAAGAATTAGGTACTTTCCGGTTTTGCGAAGCCCCCGCCCCCTGCAGCTTTCAAATAAAGTCATTTCTAGGATAATTTGTGGCGTTGATCACGAATATGAATGACGTTGACCTTTGTTTTTCAAAATTCCCGAACCCGAACATAAATTCGAGACTCAAATTGCTTAGGTTAGGTCTAGGCTTAAGTTTAGGCTTATGCTTGAGCCTAGGCCCAAGCAAGCCTAAGCTTCAACGCTGCAAATTACGCTTGAAAGTAATTTTTATTTAAAATTTCAAAGCGGGGGGGGGGGGTCAGAAAATCGAAAAGTATCAAATTAATTTATAATTGATATTTTACATTTAAATAAAAAAAAAATTTTTTACCGTTTTCGCCTTGTTCTTTCTTGTCGTCATACAGGAACATTGCCTCAAAGACATTGGAAGCATTCTTCAAAATGAGTTGATGTGAAGGCAAAATCTTTAAAAAATTGCGTAAATATTTTTGATTGAATAATAAAATTAATTTAAATTTAAAATTTAAATTTTTATTTTAAATTAAACTCGCTTCTTTTGGGTCTTCGTCCCCCACCAAAAAATGCACATCCGCATACTCTCCCGTGCTCAACAAATGTTTCATTCGTTCTACCGACGATGGCATTTAACGAAAAAAATTGCACTCACAAATCAGTGTCTTAATTAACTGAATTGAATGAAAAATGAAAGGTAAAAGTGAAGAATACTGACAACTCCGATTTTCTTGTTGAATGATATATCATTCGATTCCTCTGGGTCTCTAACTAACGAATCCGAAAGAGTTTTTTGGCGGCAACCAATCCCTGAAGAGGTACAGACCCGGGACTGAAGTGGCCAAATGCCTTAGGGACTGAACCATCCAAAGCCTTAAAACGCATAAAAATGCAATAGAATATAGATCAGTCGATTCCTCTTTGTTTATAATATGCAGGAATCCATTTCTGAGGGCGCGCAGCGCCCGCCTTAGCGAGCATGCGAAGACGGAGCAAGTAGTGGGGCGAGACGGAGGGCGGAGGAAAAAGTCTGACGAGCGCCACAGGCGGTTGACTGCGGGGGCCCGAAGGGCCCCCGCCAATCAGTCAACCGCCTGCGGATCACGCGCGGACTTCTTCCGTAGCCCGGAGTCTCGCCCCACCTACTGGCCGCCGTAGTCGGTGCTGAGTCGTTATATAAAAACCATCAATAAGGGCGTTATATAAAAAACCATCAAATGAAAATTTGCAACAAAAAACTGCCCATAACTTTTGTCAACGTCAACAAAATTAGACATTCTTGGTATAGTTCGATAGCCCTAACATTTCTCTATTAGCTCATCTAAATTTTAGAAAATTTGGCCAAGTTTGAGCAAAGTAATGGCCAAAAGTACCCAAGGCACCGGGTTTTCATACTTTTTTGGCCATAACTTTTTTTAAACCCAATGAAATTTTTTAAATTTAGCAGACTAATAGAGGAGACACTTAGGGCTATCGACTAACAGCAAGAAAATAAAAAACAAAAATAATTTCTAACAGAAATTTTTTAATTAAAAATAAAATTATTTTGATCATTAAAAATTCTGATCAAAACATTCTTAGAACGAACAAAATAAAGTGATCTTGCTATCATTCGCTAGCCCTATTTGTCCTATATTAGCCTGCAGAATTTCAAAAAATTTCGTTTGGTTTTTAAAAAGTTATGGCCAAAAATGTTTGAAAACCCGGTTCCTTGGGTACTTTCGACCATAACTTTGCTCAAGGTTGGCCAAATTTTTTGAAATTTAGGTAGCTAATAGAGAAATGTTAGACCTATCGAGTGATACCAAGAATGACTAATTTTGTTGACCTTAACAAAAGTTATGGGCAGTTTTTTGTTGCAAATTTCCATGATGGTTTTTTATATAACGCCCTTATTGATGGTTTTATATAACGACATAGCACCCCGTAGTCGAGTGTGCGGTGTTATGGCCAAAATACACTCACCAATTCATAGTCCCTTACAATCTTTTTATCAGGGTCATTTTTTGAGGTTTTGAGGACCCATAACTTTTGTCAATTTCCTTTTGGATTAAAAATTCTTTCGGATTCATCCTTTACATGCCGAGAGGAAGCGATAGATATAAATTTTGTTGCATTTTATGCGTTTTAAGGCTTTGGATGGTTCAGTCCCTAAAGCATTTGGCCACTTCAGTCCCGGGTCTGTAACTCTTCAGGGATTGGTTGCCGCCAAAAAATTCTTTCGGATCAGATTTATATTAATTAATTAATTTGGTTTATTTTTTGATATTTTTAATATTTTTTACCGATTTCCACTTTTTCATTTTTGGCGTCAAAACGGAACATTGCCACAAAAACTTCGGAAGCCAACTTCAAAATGAATTTATGGGCTGACAAAAGCTGAAGAGAATTTTAAAAAAAATAAGCAACAATCAAGCAAACAAAAACTTGACCAAATTCACGAAATTTTTTTCAATTTTAATTAAATAATTAATAAATTAAATTTTTCAATTAAAAACTCGCCTCTTTTGCGTCTCCGTCCCCCACCAAAAAATAAACATCGGCGTCCTCACCCGTGCTCAACAAATTCTTCATCCGATCAAGCACTGATTTGGACATGATAAGCAATATGAAATTCGTATTTATCTCTATTATATGATGTGATGAAATAATTGGGAATTACGTGTATATTACGGCACAAAATCGGCTAAATCCTTATTGGTTTACTGGACTATTCAGCAGCAGGTTAATCATATGCCATGCCCATAAACAAAGAATTAATTTTCACGGAAATTTGAAATCGAAATTCCGAGCCCAAATCATCAGAAAAATATTTACTTTATCCATCATCTTCCATCCAAGCTCATTAAAAACCAAAATTATGCAAATGTGGCAAATTGTGTCAGATGAAAGAGTGTAATGTTTTGTTGTGCCCCTCCCCCCGTTTTTTTCATCGCTTTGCCCCTCGGGGTAAAAATTGATCCGAATCAATCGCAAATACAAAGAAACATCGTTACTGAGAAAATGGTTTGTACACATATACATACATATATAATATTAATGAAACAGATAATTTATAATTTTGGATTAGAAAAAGCGGAAAATTTATTTAATTTTATGGGTCGGCGTTTTATTCGTTATGTTTTTGTTTATAAATAAAACTGAAAAGGAATAAGAGAATCATTTTAGCCAATGGAATAAATTCATAAATGTATAATATTTATAATTATGTAAATTAATTAGGAAAAAATGGCAGAGAATAAAATTAAAATATGCCTTATTAAAAACAAAAAATTGTGAGAAAAAACAAGGGTTATTCTGTTCCAATTTACCCATGGTCAGATCAAATTTTTTTTCAAAATCAAAACATCAAACTCAAAAATCGGATTTTAGGGTCCTAAAATATTTCGCAAAAGTGCTTCAAATGATTAACTTACAATTTTTTCGTTTAAATATAATAAATTATTTTTTCTTTCGTTTCTTATCTATAGGGTTATAAATATACCATATTTATAGAAGATTTTTATAAAAAAATTCATACTTATGTTGATTTTCGAAAAAATGGTAATTTCTGATTTTTTATGAAAAATTTAACAAAATTTTTTGGAAAATTTTGGTGAGATTTTCGTTTTGATGCTCTATTAAAAACCAAAATTCAACTTAAATTATTTGTCAAACATTATGCCAATTTTTCAAAATTACAGACTTTGACGATTTTCTCCAAAAGCCTCAAAAATCCTCAAAATTTCTCAAAAAACCACCAAAAAAGCCTCAATGCCTCCCTCAGATCTGGCTGCACTGTTTTAGGGCATATTTTATGCGCAAGTTTGGCATTTTATAATACATATATAACTTTGAACCATATAAATAATTAATTTTCTTCGACGGCGGCAGCTGACACTGGGAAACGAAATTCGTTGGGATTTATCCAATATTTCACTTCAAAAAATAAATATTGGTAAAAATTAACGCTCTGTTCCAGTTTACGCGTCCAATGAGTGATCACCTTCACTTTTTTAGATCATAACTTTTTTAATACTTGGTCAATCCAAACATTCTTGGTATCATTCGAAAGCTTAAAGTTCAGGGAATTTATAAATACAAGAAAAGAACAAATACTCATATTAGAAAAAAATTGTAATGAGAAAACCCGAAATACATAATTTTTCGCGTATATTCAAGAATAATTAAGCTTTCGAATGATACCAAGAATGCATGGATTGACCAAGTAA
The DNA here is from genome assembly GCA_023374025.1 of Heterodera schachtii. Classification (NCBI taxonomy): domain Eukaryota; kingdom Metazoa; phylum Nematoda; class Chromadorea; order Rhabditida; family Heteroderidae; genus Heterodera; species Heterodera schachtii. Next base: position 1,464,281 of record SIJG01000021.1, read on the forward strand.
GAAAAAAGTTATGACCTAAAAAAAGTGAGGATGGTCACTCATTGGACGCGTAAACTGGAATAGAACCAAAATTAATTCCGGCAATTGCATATATAAAATTTTAAATGTTCTTGAATTTGACTGAATTTTCCCCTTATGTCCTTGGAAACCGATATGTCCGTCCTTGGAAAGGGAGGTTGCCCGATCCGAGCCCAGATTTATGTTAGGAGAACTGATAAATGAACAATTTGCTGGTGATGGTTCACTTTTAAATACATATTAATGAGTGAGGTCATAAAACATAACGGCAAAATAATGACCTAAAAAAAGATGAGAAAATAATTATTTGATTTGGATTTGAATTCTTTTTTCATATAACATTTAATAATCTAATTTGATTTAAATTTGAATTTTTTTTTCTAAGTTTTATTTGACCAAAACGCTGAATCCTAAAATGATTATGCAAAAATTGACAAAAAAAAAATGCGTAGGAATTTATCATTACCAATTACCTATGTACAAAAAGCAAAAAGGCATGGAAACAGACAGAAATTACACAAAAAAAAAATAATAATTTAGGTTTTTAGAACTGCAAATTTTTAAAGAGACCAAAAAAAAAATTTTAATTTTTGGTGCAAAAAAGGCCAAGGTACTGTAGGCTTCTGTACATCTGTATTGTACATTTTGTTGCCTCTTGTGTATGAGAAAATAAATTAGGGTCAGCATTTTGCTAAATAAACAAAAAAAGAAGGATTAAATTCAAATTATCTCTGTTCTCTTCTTTCCTTTAGGTTATAATTTTGCCGTATTTTTAATGACCGAAAGCGAATAATGTGTATTTGCTGTTTTATTTGTTAGTTTATTCAAAATGATTTAATTTATCGAGCAAACCAAAGGCACATTAGTGCTCTTACATGGTGCAAAAGAAAACAATCAAATAAAATGATCAAATAAAAATACAATGACTCAATGTTTCTCTACCTGCTGAATTTTTTATCCAATCCTTTCCCTGGCCTAAAATTGATTTTATCGATTCTTTCGATGTTAACTGTCTGACTTTTCGCTGTCTCAACTCTTACACAAACTCAAAAACAATTAAAAGGAATTAGTGCGAAAATTTTGAAACTTACAAACAAATCATTGTTTTGTTTTTTCCGGCGTATTTGAGTCAATGTTCCGTTTTGATGCCAAAAAAGAACAAAGAAAAAATGGTAAAAAAATATATCGAAAAAATAAATGATTATTTTTTATTAATTGATTCATAGTCTCGAATAATTAAATTATTTATTTTCAATAATATCTGATAATACTCTAATTAATTTTTGAATAAATACTACTAATTGCAATTAATTTTAATTAGTTTCCGTTAATTGCTCTGTGGTGGTGGTTCCCGACGTTAAAGCAGCAGCGTTCAAAATTTAAGTATATAAATTTATTAAGGTAATGTTTCATCGATTTAATTATATATTATTTTTATTCAAAATTTAAGTATATAAATTTATTAGGGTAATGTCTCATCGATTTAATTATATATTATTTTTTATGGACTTTTTTCCAATTATTCTTCAATCTTTTCCATATTAACAGTTCCATCCGACATTTTGACACAAACGAAGTGATTACTGATAACAGTACAATAACGTAATTACGGTTAAAAAGAAATTGCTGGACCAGAGCAAGGGAATTTTCATTTTTTGTGACGCTCCCGAAAGGTTCAAATTAAATATTAATTAGCAACTAATAATAAATTTGCATTGCGCAGAAAATTTGAGTTGAAAATGTTCAGCATTCATTTCAATTGTCTGACAAAAGTGCTTTGCGGCCTCGGATTATAGGGGCGGTTTTAATAGCAAATTATTAAACAATAAAAAGAACTAGTCAGGTTTCCATAATCATTCCATTTGCTGTGAGTAACAATTAAATTTTCCCTTAATTGATCCAATCATGGCAAATTAGGAACTGATTAACCCACCCATTCATGGCTTCACGAGGACCAATTGAAATTGGCCATTGATTTCATCGTAAAGAGAAAAAAAGGAGATTAAATCATAAACAATTTGGCATATTTCTCAATGAAATTTCTTTGTTTAATATTCTGTTATTCAAATTGAAATTATTAACTACAATTTTCTCCATTTGTTTTTTTCATAATCAAAAATTAATTAAATGTGTTAATTAATATCAACATTTATTCGCTTTTTGTCAATGTTTTGTTGAAAAATGATAATTTATTTTCTTCCATTTATTTGGATCAATTTTTGAATAATGAGAGAAATTTGGGATAAAGGAACCAAAACAAAACATTACTTTCTCCTGACATAAATAAATTATCATAAACAATATTTTTGTTTCTTATTGATCTTTGGATGTGTGGCTTCGATTTACTTTTCTTTCGTGATTTATTTCCATATTTATTTCCATGTTTTGCATTTTGTCCATTTTTATATCTACCGAATTATGGATATTTGAAAATAATTTTCTATTAGAATCAGGGCTTCGATCGAAAATTTTTCAAAATAAGAACACCAAGGCCAAAAAATAAAATTTTAGGGTCAAAAATAAGAACATTTTACAAAATTTCTTTAAACCAGTTATTTTTTCGGGTTTTCGATCAAAAATGTATTAAATTAATATTTTTCGTCTCCCATTATCGCTTTTTACAATTTTGGGAGAAAATTAGCAAGTCATAAGTTTAGTCATTCGTGATCACGAATGATTAAAACTTAAAAAAACTAGATTTTTTAAAATTTTTCCAAAAAAATCTTGGAAAATGGGCGAGGGAGAGGGTCAGGCGGTGCCGATAGGCGCCGCCGGGAAAATTTTTTTTGAAAACAATGTAATTTGTTAACAAATTTTGTCCAAAAAATGGCCATAATTTGCTATCTTGGGCCAATTTTTTAGAAAAAGAGGATTTGTGGGAGCCGGCGGTGCCGATAGGCGCCGCCATGAAAAATTTTGAAAATCTAAGTGACATTACGCCATAAAATTACAAATTTTCTGAAGAATTTTTAGAAATAAGAACAAAATAAGAACAATAGCCCAAAATCAGAACATTTCTTAGAAATAAGAACAAATCGAAGCCCTGATTAGAATAGCCCTTTCAGCCTTTATTGGGTTTTGACCTCTTCTATATATAGAGAGGAAATTTTCCTAAAAAAATCATTTTTAGAACAATTTTTTCGAAGATTTTGAATAAAATTTAACTTTTTTAAAAAACTGCTAAATTTATTTCCAAAAATAAGCAAAAAATGCGCGTTTCACTTAAAAAATAATTAAATTATATATTTGTTTATCTTTTTTCTTCGAACTATTTTAAATATCGTATTCAATCATTTTAAATGCATTTTATTAAAAATTTACCCATAAATTCGGAAAATTTATGTCCATATTATTGAAATTTTATGTCCTTATTTCGCGATTTTTGATCCATATTTTATTGTTTTATAGCCATATTTCGTGATTTTATATGCACCTTTTACCAACCCGCATTACGTAATAAAATTATCTTATTTGTTAGTTAAAATGCGATCGGGGTCGGGGACCGGGGAGCTCGGGGACGGGGAGCAACCCTAGTTATGATTAATTACTAGGGCTGCTAATTTTATGTAAATACATATTTTTTTCCTGGATTCTCCATAGCCTAATTAGTGGGAAAACACTTTCTTTTTTGTGTTTGCGAACAAAAGTTGGGACTTTTATTTACATATTTTGGGATTTTTCTACATATTACATATGTACATATTTTTATACATATTTGGACTTTTTCGTACATATTTTCATTTTTTTAACATATTTTGAGGATTTTGGAGAATTTATAGAAATTTTTTTTGAAAAATTAAAAAAAAATTTTTGAAAATGTATCTCTAAAAATCGAATTTTTTTTTCAAAAAATTATATATCAAAAATTAATTTTGAAATATTAAAATGTAATTCTAAGACTATTTTTTGTCATTTTTATGACATTTTGTGCCTATTTTATTTTTTACAAAGAATTTTTTTTCTAAAAAATAACCATGAAAAAAAATTTTATTTACATATTTTAGTACATATTTGGGGGTTTTTGTACATATTTCATACATATTTTAGCATTTTTTATACATATTTTATTTACATAATTCGCGATTTTTCTTACATAAAATTAGCAGCCCTATTAATTACTTAGCAAATAAAATTTAATTTAATTATTACAAAACCCATATTTTTGTCGCTTCGGCTCACCACGGACTCACCACGCTTCAAAACAATTGAGCAAAAAATTTAGTTAAAACCTAAAATTCCCAGCCCTAATAATAACAAAAAAATTGGCAGTTTAGCCGAAAATTGATAAGTGTCTATTTTTTGAGCAAAATCTGTTAAAAAACCGCATCATAAAATTTTGAAATTATTCCATGCATCGGCACTTCAGCAGCATTAACGGGCCCCAAAGTTTCACTATTTTTTCCCGAAATCGCCTCTATCGGCATTACCCGACCCTTTAGTTTCACATTCATTACATATCAATGATAATTGAAAACTTCAATTTTCTCCCACTTTTTTCTATCCAAAAATATGTATAAATATCTTGTTTATTAATGTTAATTTATTCGTACATCGCATACGGTATGCCGTATTTCCGGTATTAGAACCCCATCTAAAGAAATTTAGTATTTTGTCTGTATATTTTTAGTACGGTCACGTACAGTAGTCACTGTACTGACTCGCACTGACTTCACTGTCTCTCACTGTAGAAGGCGAGAGACAGACACACACATTAAAAAAGGCAAAGACGCAGAAAAGACGCGGGAATTGCAAGTGACCTGTGTTGAAAAACAATATTTGTTGTTCACCTTGCATTGATTTGTTTTTATTTTTTACCGATTGCAAAGTGATGAAAAAATGCTTTTTTTATTTTTCTGGGGTTTTCGGGGTCGCTGATCACAAATATGACATTCATTTCGAACAATTTCGAAACCCGGACCCGAATTCGAAAAATAATCTAAGTTTAATTTTCTGAACTTACCATTTCTAGTCTAAAAATGGTTTAATGACCTTTTATTGCATGAGGGGATAGCTTTCAGTTTATTTCCGTTTGTTTAAGTTGTTTTTAGACGAAAAATGAGAAATTTGAAAAATTAAATTTTCGGTTTTTTGTTCGAATTCGCGTCCGGGTTTCAGAATTTCATATTCGTGATCAGAGCGACCCCGAAAACCCCAGATAAAAAAAAAATTGGTAATAGTAAAGCTGGTGCCACCCTCCCCCTTTTGGAAGAAAAATTTTTTCTTCTAAAAAGTCGTGAAAACACATTTTGAGGGGTTTTTAAGGTCGCTGGTCACGAATACGACATTCATTTCAACCAATTCCGAATCCCGGACCCGAGTTCGAAAGTTAAAAATTCAAATTTTTCAATTTTCCATTTTAGTCTAAGAATGGTTTAAATGATCGTTCATTGAAGCGCTGATGATATTCACTTCGTTTTCGTATGTTTAAACAAAGTTCGAACAAAAATCTGAAAAATCGAAAATTTTTGAATTTTGATCAGCGACCCTCAAAACCCATAAAATTTGTTTTCACGATTTTTGGAAGAAAAAAAATTTTCCAAAATGGGAGGCACAAGCTTCACTATTACCAAAAATTAAAAAAAAAATTTATTTGACGTAAAGTGAAAAAGTACCCATAAAAGTCCAACAGAAGAACATAAAGTTTTGCTGGTCTTGTGCCTTGGTTTTTATTTCTTGCCAATTTGAATCGCTTAATTTTAATTTATTGCCAATAATTTCACCACATTTAAATAGATAATTAAACGAATAATGGAAATGCTTATCATGTCCAAACCGTTGGCTGAACGAATGAAGCATTTGTTGAGCACGGGTGAGGAAGACGCGGATGTTTATTTTTTGGTGGGCGACGGAGACGAAAAAGAGGCGAGTTTTTAATTGAAAAATTTTATTTATTAATAATTTAATTTAAATCAAAACTTTTATTTATTAATTATAAATTAGTGGCAATTTTTGGTTGTTTTTTAAAATTTATTTAATGTCTTAAGCTTGTGTCAGCCCATAAAATCATTTTGAAGCATGCTTCCGACGTTTTTGAGGCAATGTTCTGTTTTGATGCCAAAAAGGAAAAAGCGGAATTCGGTAAAAAATTACTGAATGACATTTACAATATTAATGAATTAGTTGTCAATAATCCTCTGTTAATTACACTAATTAATTTTCAATTAGCCTCTGCTCGTTGTCCCGTGGAAGTGCCCGACGTTGAACCAGCAGCGTTCAAAGTGATGTTGGGCTTCATTTACGCAGAAGAGTCGGCTCATCTTTGCAAATTCTCTTCTCCGAATTGCGCAATGTTTTCTTTGCATATGCACAGGCTCGTCTTTTCGAATTGGAGGTGAGAAAGACAAATAATATTTATTATTTAAGCACTAAATTATTTTTAATCTTTATTCGATTTATGTCTCAGCAATAAAAAAATATTCAAAGATAAAATAATATTAATTATTTGTTCAATTATTATTTTCTTTTTTTAGAATTATGTCAGCGATTGTTTGGATATATTGACAAAAATGCGGACATTTTGCTAAAATCGAAGGAATTTCTGCAAATTGACCAAAAAATGTTATGCGAAATTTTGGGACGTGACGAATTGCAAATCAATGGAGAAATTTCAATTTGGAATGCAGTAATTCTACTTAAAAATAAATTAATTTTAATTAATTTGATTATTTCCCATTAATTTTAATTGTTTTTTTCGGCACTCCGTTGGGCGGATGAAAAGTGCCGTCAGAATGGCATTGAATGTTCAGCAGAGAATCGCCGTCAAATGCTTGGCCCGGCACTTTTCGAAATTCGCTTTCCGCTTTTGTCAAATGAGGAATTTACGAAGAAAATTGGTAAAAAAATAAGTCAAAATTTCAAACTCGTTCTCTGATGAGATGCCGTAAAAAAATTTATTATTTTTGTGGCGAATTTTTTTGCAATTATTTTTCAATAAGTTAATATATATTTACAGTTCCCTTCGGTGTTTTATCAAAAGATGAAGTGATCGCCATTTATCAGTTCCATTCCCTTCCAAATTATCATTGGATTTCCGACGGACTTTTCCCAATGCAATTTCCGACTAATGGACGGATTTCTGATCGGAAAGAAGGCACACTTTTTATGGATATTGAAAAAATATCCGAATTTGCACGAGAGGAGATTAAGAGCAGTCAGTTCAGCGAAAAAGTTTATATAAATGGACTCCCATGGGAAATATGGGCACAAATTGAAAATAAAGATGAAAGCACTGACAATAATGAGAAATGGTTGGCCATTTACCTTTTGTGCGATGCTCCAGAAGAAGGTATAAAATGAACTAGTAATTAACAGCAATAATTAATACCCAATTAAGATTCGCTTTGGCGCTGCTGCGTTCGTTCGGCAACTTTTCGAATTATCTCGCAAAAAAATGGGACGGAGAATTCCGTTGGGACACTTAGTAACTTTGTGGTGGACAATAAATTGACCAATTTGGGATTCCCTAATTTCGTTTCGTTTGCGGTAAGTGCCAATTCAAATAAATATTTTAATTTTACATTCGTGGACCAACCCATATTGAAGTCATTTATTTATTTGTCTGGTGTAAAGAAATCATAAAAAAATAAGAATAAATTAATTTCTAAAACATAACCAATTGTCCCGCGTCAGGATCAGTCAGCTGCTGGGGACAACTCAGCATAGGACAATTCAGCCGAGGACAACTCGGCTGATGGACAACTCAGCTTTACAAGAATTACAAAAGGCAACTCGTACAATGGCTTAGGTTAGGCTTAAGCTTAGGCTTTATTTTGTAATTTTTTATTATACGGCTGAGTTGTCCATCAGCCGAATTGTCTCATCAGCTGAGTTCTCCTCGGCTTAGTTGTCACCAGCTGACTAGTCCGGAAGCCAATTGACCAAGCATAAACAAAACTTAAATTAAATGATTTAAATTAAGGAATTGATGGACCTTAACAATGGTTTTTACGACAGGGAAGAAGACAAAGTGAAATTGACTATTGATGTCACAACTGTTGATGAACCAAAAGTGGACAAATTCATTTTGAATCAAAGCAAATCAAACGGCACAATTTCGATGGAAATTGAAAAAGTGTCGGAATTTGCGCGAGAAATCTTTGAGAGTGAACGTAAAAGCGAAACTGTGCACATCAAAGGATTGCCATGGAGAATTTTGGCAGAAATAAAAAAGAAAAATGAAAGCATTGACAATAATGAGAAATGGTTGGGCATTTTCCTTTGGTGCGATGCTCCAGAAGAAGGTGTAAAAGAACTAATAATTAATAATATATATTAACAACAATTAATTAATTGATATTGAGCAGAAAATTGGAGTTGCAAATGTTCGGCAACACTTCGAATTGTCTCGCAAAAGAACAAAGTGCCAGATTCCAGAAGAGAATTCGATGACCGTGTTTTTGACAATAAAACGAACAGCTGGGGATTCTTTTATTTCATTTCATTTGCTGTGAGTGACAATTAAACTTTTCCTTAATTGACCCAATTATGATCAATTAAGGAACTGATGAACCCGAGCAAAGGCTTTTACAACAAAAGCGAGGACAAAGTGACAGTGACCATTGAGTTCATTGTAAAAGAAGCAAAACGGAGCACAAAACATAAATGCCCAATATGATCTGCAAAAAGTCTCTCCATTGAATATCGTCCTATGATGAACCTATTTTTTTATATTCTTGGTTTTACTTTTTTTTTGATTTTGATAAAACTGCTGATATATAAATTAATTGTTGGAGCTGCTTTAGTTCAGACTCTCATTTTTGAGTACCGAATTTCAATGAAAAACATTTTAATCATAAAACTAATTCAATCAATGTTTACAATTTTTTGGACTTGAATTTATTGCATTAATATGCATATATTCTTGGGCCTAAAATTCCATTCTTTTGAGTTATTTTGCATCGTAAATAAAATTTTATTATTATTAAAATCGGTAATTTTTCAGCAATTAATAATTATTTATAAATTTTTGCTCATTAAATCAATGAAACTTTTTATAACTGACTTTTGAATTTGAACAAACTAATTTTCTTAAGCCGTTTGATTTTTCAATTAATAAACTTTATATATTTTTGTTAAACACACTTATTTTGTTTCTTCTTCGTTTTTGAGTGGGTAGTCTCTATGCCGTTTTATTTTATTTTTTATGATGGTTTTTAGCTCAAAAATCCATTTTTTTATATTTCCCAAGAAATTTAAATTTGCTACGGAACAAAAAAAACAATGTTTAAAAATAGGAAAAGGATTTATATGAAATTCCATTTGTATGAATTTCTTTTTTTGTAATCCCATAATTTGGCTTTTTATAAAACAAAATCCCTTCTCTCCTAAAAAAATTTCAACATCTAAAATTTTTTTTATTGCGAAATGTTTTTCATAACCAAATTTTGATTTTTTAATTTATCTTGATATAAATTGCAATCCTTTAACTAAATTGGTTAAAATTAATTTGAGAACTGATTTTTTTCTTAATTTATTCTTTTGAATTTATTATTTTTAAATGCGTTGTTGTTGTTGTTTTTTTGGACTGGGCTTTTATGCATTTTTTTGAATTCCTAAATGTACAACTTTATGGTAGTATGTATTAATCTAAATCCGAAATTGATTTGGTCCAAAAATATGAATAGCATTTTTATTTAATGAAATACCTAAACTGTTTTCCCTCGCCAGCAAATTTTGAAAATACTAATAAGTATTTATTAGCAATGCAAATTTTACGGATTTTGAGAAATTTATCTTAAAAATTCTCCAAAATTAAACATATTTTGGCAAAAATCTAAGAAATTATATCATTTTTCAAAATTTACCGCCGGCGCCTATCAATACAAAATGGGCCCCTTTAATAGAGGGGGCTATTTTAATAGAGGATTTTTTTGAGAAAATGTCCAAATAAGCGAAAAATCAGAAATATCCACAAATACACAGAATATTTATAATAGAAGCTTCAAACCAAGCTAAAAATATTGTTCGGATGAGCCTATTTGAATTATATTGGCGATCTGTCTTTAAATTCCTAATTCCCCGCCATTTTTGTTGTTGTCATTCGCCCATAAATAGACGGCGGAACGGGCCAACTCCGTCTGAGCCAACTTTGGGCCAATATAACTCTTGAAGTTTTTGACCGAATCCAACAATCTTGATATCATTCAAAAGCTCTTCACAGGCTCTATTAGCCTACTAATAATTACAGAGAATGTCGAACTATAAAAAAAGATAGAGATAAAAAACTTCGAAAATTTTGCCTTTTTTTTTGCGGTTTTCAAGTGACAACTTTTTTGTAAGGTGCTTAATCACTTAGAAATAGCTTAAAATTATCTTCTAAATATCCAGAGCTTTCGAATGATACCATGATTGTGAAGTTAGGACGACAAAGAAAAAAGTTATAGCTTTTTGAACATTGTTGAGACGGAGTTGGCCAGACGGAGTTGACCCCTACCGAATAGACGGTCATTCCCTCCCTCCTTGTCTTTCCCCTCATTCATTTTAAATTGTCATTTTTCCTCCGACCCAAATTGTCCTTCGCATTTTATTTATTGTTCGTCAAAAACACTTATTTATTGATCGTGTTCCTTAAACCCTCGGACCGAACAATTGGCGCAGTCACCAAAATTTGCACTTTGCTCACATCTTCGGGTAAGAGAAAAGAGCATTGAATATTTTTAGGATTAAAAGCAAAAGCCGAGACGGCAGAACAAATTCACCGAAAAGCCGGGATTGGCTGCGAATTTTGATTGGCAAAATTCTTCAACAAAGCAGTCAAAGAAACTGCTCTTATATATGACTAGCGGATAGTGAACAGTTGGAGCTTTGCTTGGAAAAAGCGCTTTGCTACCTAGATAAACAATTGGGTAATGAAGTAATTTGGAATTTTTAAAAAAGTTTTGGAATCATTGGCTAATTCGTGACTTAAGGCGGGCGCTTTAGATACGCTAAACTCGCTAAAACTTCCCCTGCGAGAAAACAATATGCAAGCCAAAAGAATTTTTCTAAAAAAATGAATATAAATTTTACGATTTTTTACATAAATTTATTTTCTACTTATTGCCTAAATCGATTTGCGTAGGCAATTATTAAAATCATCAAAGTAGGAGATTTTTTCATGCGCCAATCTTTTTGCCTTTACTTGTGAATTTTTGATTGGAAAAATTCTACTTCTTTTTCTTAGACATTTTACAAGAATAAATTATTGATAACTTAAAAGTAGAAGAAAAGGTGAACTAATGTGTATTTAAGTGGGGTAATTATCGTCAAATCATTAATTTCCTTTTTTTACATTTAATAACTGAGAAAATACGACCTAATGAGTTCCCAAAGTCCCAGTATTATACGAATTAAATATTTTTAAAAATTAACTTCTTTAACCGAATTTTAATTTTATTTTTCCCTCCTTGTTTACTGGTTTGAGAATCCCAGTTAAGACGGATGATTTGCTCATTTTTTATTTTAGTTAATAAAAACTTTCGAAAAAAGCCGAGTCTCGGATTCAAGGCTCGTCTCGATATGGAGTTTTAGTCTCAGATAATTGGTAAAATTTGCGCTGATTTTGAATCGGAGTAAGATTGAAAAGTATTCTATCGCAAAAAAATTTTCTAGTTGGTCCATTCAATGAGAAAAACACTTTCTTTTCACAAGCATTATCAATTCATGATCTGTTTGATGCATTTCTCCTACTGTCGTTTTACCAATGGTCTGAAATGGATACTTTTTTCATTAATGTGGATGACTCGAATTTCTCGCCGTTTTCCTTCTGCTGGAAATACAAAATAAATATTTTTCTATCTCTGTTTTCGCAAATGGGACCCCAGTCGTCCGCATTCAGAATTCCCTTTCGGAGATCCCCGCTTTCAATCTAGCGTTATCAGTTCTCTGGTTTGACCGGGAAGCCTCGTCACCGCTTCCTTCCGGGACAACTGGCGATGGCAAACTGGGCGAGAGCCCAGTTTCTTGAATATAAACACCCTTTCATAGTTGTCAAAATTAAAAACATGAAATTTTTTTAATTGAGCAGGCTGATAGCGAATAGAAACTATCTAATAATGAAAATTGCTTTGGTTTTGAAAATTATGAAAGGAGTTAAACATAAAAAATCTGACTCTCGCCCGGTTGTCCCATTCCGCCTCCCCCCGGCCCCTTATTTCGAATTTTTACCTCGACAGGATCTTTTAATTTGAAGCTAATTTGTGCATTGTTTTGGAGTGAAACCCCGTTCAAAATCAACAAATTAGGGTTTATCAATAAATACTGTCTGCTACTCGACTGTCCATCTTCTATTGTTGTTGTATGGACAGGAAAGAGGCGCCTAGTTTGTGATGCTAAAAAGTAGCAATGATATATTGTTCATATTACAAGCAATTTTTTAAGAAATAAATAAGTTTCATAGCATCAAATTAATTTATTTTTAATTATACAGTGCGGTGCAAATGTTTTGACCACTCGGCGTTTCGATAAAAAATCTTTCGTAAAATTTTCCCAAACAATTTTATTGCTGTACATCTTTATATATTTTAGCATTTTTAATGAGCTTTCGAATGATACCAATCATTAAGCAAAATATCGGTTAAAGCCTGAATTACAGTTGACTTTGTGTACCACACCCCATTTTCAGCGGTGCATATGTTTAGGACCACTTTTTGAATCTCAAATTTGGGAGCACAGAAAAACCTGAAATAATTCATGCTAACATAACTTTTAATGCTTATCAAAAAAATCCTTTACACCAACTTGATCAGATCACTCCTTCATGGTGCTCGGGACACCAGAAAATACAGTGAAAATTGGGGAAATTTTCAAAAAAATTCCTCGGGGGTTTGTAAAAATTTTTGTGGAAAAATCATTATGCCCATCTCAAAGAGCTTAAAATTCTCTACCGGTTTGCTTTTTATATGATGGATCTTCGACTTAAGCCCGCTAAGGTATGGGTAGATCAATTTTGGTGTCTATAAAAAGTATTGTATTTCTTATTGAAATAGTGCATTTTACAGTAGAGATGATGAACACCAAAATTGAAGTGCCCATACCTCAGCGGATATAAGTTCATATTATACAATTGTAAAAATTTTTAAAAACCAATAAGCGTTTAAATATTTTCAGGTTAAATTAGATCTTTAACGGGGAGTATGCCTATAAAATTTGGTGCGATTTTATTAATTATAAACTAATTAAGTGCGATAAAAATTTTAAAATAATATAAAAATTTTAAAATAGAATTCATGCGCCATTCTTAATATATGTGTTTTAGAGTGCTTTATTAAGAAATTGTCCCACAAAAAAAAGCAAATAAATATATTCTTATCTTTGTAAAATTTCCAACGCCCTATGAATTTTTTTTTGAAAATTTCCCCGATTTTCAGTGTATTTGGGGTGTCCCGATCACCATGAAGGAGTGATCTGATCAAGTTGGGGTATAGGAGTTTTTTGTTAAGCATTAAAACTTATGTTAGCATGAATTATTTCAGATTTTTCTGTGCTCCCAAATTTGAGATTCAAAAAGTGGTCCTAAACATATGCACCGCTGAAAATGGGGTGTGGTACACAAAGTCAACATGTAATTCGGGCTTGAACCGATATTTTGCTTAATGATTGGTATCATTCGAAAGCTCATTAAAATGCTACAAAATATATAAAGATGTACAGCAATAAAATTGTTTGGGAAAATTTTACGAAAGATTTTTTATCGAAACGCCGAGTGGTCAAAACATTTGCACCGCACTGTACATGTATTGAATTTTAATATTTAATCCTTAAATAAACATCATTGATACTTTTTTAGGTTCGACCAAGCATTCGTCCATTTATTCCCTGGTGATTTTAAAATGATAATCATTATATTTTTAAATGTAAAAAAATTTATTACGGTAAAATCCATAATTTTTTTTATTAATAAAACAAAAATTATTCAAGTTTTTAGGGTGCCCTTTAGAAAATCTTTTCGAGATTTCGGTCATTAGTATGGATGCAAATTTTATATGAAAATTTGTACATAATAGGGTCAATTAATAATTAATTGTTGTTAATGTACATATTAATTATGAGTAATTTATATCTTCTTCTGGAGCATCGCACATAAGGTAAAAGCCCAACCATTTCTCATTGTCAGTGCTTTCATCTTTCTTTTCAATTTGTGCCATATTTTCCATGGAAATCCTTTGATGTGCACAGTTTCGCTTTTATGTTTGTTGTAATGTTTGTGTATTTTTAATTGTCATGGGTTTTTGTTGCTATTTGTGCACGATTGTAATTGTTTGTTGTAATGTTTGTGTATTTTTAATTGTCGATGTGTTTTTGTTGCTATTTGTGCACGATTGGAATTGTTTGTTGTAATTATTCGTGAATATGTTTGTTGTAATGTTTGTGTATTTTTAATTGTCGATGTGTTTTTGTTGCTATTTGTGCACGATTGTAATTGTTTGTTGTAATGTTTGTGTATTTTTAATTGTCGATGTGTTTTTGTTGCTATTTGTGCACGATTGGAATTGTTTGTTGTAATTATTCGTGAATATGTTTGTTGTAATGTTTGTGTATTTTTAATTGTCGATGTGTTTTTGTTGCTATTTGTGCACGATTGGAATTGTTTGTTGTAATTATTCGTGAATATGTTTGTTGTAATGTTTGTGTATTTTTAATTGTCGATGTGTTTTTGTTGCTATTTGTGCACGATTGGAATTGTTTGTTGTAATTATTCGTGAATATGTTTGTTGTAATGTTTGTGTATTTTTAATTGTCGATGTGTTTTTGTTGCTATTTGTGCACGATTGGAATTGTTTGTTGTAATTATTCGTGAATATGTTTGTTGTAATGTTTGTGTATTTTTAATTGTCGATGTGTTTTTGTTGCTATTTGTGCACGATTGGAATTGTTTGTTGTATTTATTCGTGAATATGTTTGTTGTAATGTTTGTGTATTTTTAATTTTGTGTATTTTTAATTGTCGATGTGTTTTTGTTGCTATTTGTGCACGATTGTAATTGTTTGTTGAAATTATTCGTGAATATGTTTGTGTAATGTTTTTGTGTTTTTGATTGTCGATGTGTTTTTGTTGCTATTTGTGCACGATTGTAATTCGTGAATATGTTTGTTGTAATGTTTGTGTATTTTTAATTGTCGATGTGTTTTTGTTGCTATTTGTGCACGATTGGAAGGTAAAAACCCAACTCGTACTAGGCCAACTCGTACTGCCCCAACTCGTACTGGTACCCCGACTCGTACTAAGATTCCCAACTCGTACTAAGTTTCACAACTCGTACTAAGATTCCCAACTCGTACTAAATTACCCAACTCGTACTATTTTTCCCAACTCGTACTAATTTTCCCAACTCGTACTGTGCAACAAAGAGAAATTTTATCACAAATTTTCACTATTTTCATTGAATTATCTTAATATTTATATTTTTCGTCTTTTTTACAAACAGATTACAATATGGCATGCTTTAGTCAACGGATTGGCTCAAAATCAGTGATGCTTTCTGGTCACACTGATAATTAAAAATTTGTGCTACAAATGGACACGTGCTGGAATGGAACAGCTAACAGGGCTTCGTTATGTCTGTGCTGGGTGCCGTAAATGCGTGATGCCAAACATGTGCCAAAGGAAACACCATTGCCAACGCGAAAAGCAATCGGTGACCAGTGGGTGATGATGGACCTACGCATGCACACTTCTGTGTGTCATTTGAGCGAGCGAAAGTCCAAGGCGAACAGGTTTTTGAGTTTCGAAGTTTAAATTTAAAAAAAACCAATTACATAATACATACTAAACTGCAATTTTTATTTTTAAATTTTAGAGCGGTGCAAAGTTCAGAATGAGTTAGCAATTGGCTCACGTGAAAACGTGGCCTCCGCGAGAGTACGCATTGATGTACGTGTCGTACAAAACTACATGAACATAAGCGAAGAAGAAAGAAACAAAATTCGCAACGAGGCATGCGGCAATGCGAAAGCAACAAAAAAAGTAAGCGTAAAGATTACAACGAAAAACCATTTTATATATTACTAGTACAAGCGCTTTATCGCGCGCAAACAAAGCGCTTCATGAACGTCCGCACTCTTCAAGGACTGGCACAAAACGATTGTCGTGAGCTGTGGATCACTCTCCGAGCAAGAAGCGCCGCACCGGAATCGCCATTCTACGACGAACTGCTTAGCGCTACTTGGACGATGATCTGGCCATATTCGCATCACCGCGACAACTTCAGTTACTGAAGAAATCAGCTGTCATTGTTTTGGATGGGACGTTCAAACAGGCGCCAAAAGGAATTTACCAAGTTTAGTTTATCGTCCAATTTTTTTCATTTGTTTAAATTAGATTTATCGTGTTTTCGGCTTTTTAGCAGCGACTCATGCGGTACCGCTGTGCACGGCACTGATGCGTGGGAAAAGTCGTGTCATTCTTCGCAAAATTGGCGCCCTAAAATTTGCACCTCCAAAACAGATAGAGGAGGCAGCAGCAATGGAAGAAGCGGAAGCGAGTCTCAATGAGAGCGGAATTTATGTTGTGCCAAATGATGAAAATCTCGATCATTGTTGAATTTTTTTATTAATGATTTTCATTTTACCGAATTTTTATGCATTTTTATGGGTTTTATTATTTATTTTTTGCTGAATTTTTATCATTTCATCGATTTTCATGCATTTTTGTGATTTTAAAAAAATTTGAGTGATGTTTTTTCCGTTTTTTGTTGCACAGTACGAGTTGGGAATCTTAGTACGAGTTGGGAAACTTAGTACGAGTTGGGAATCTTAGTACGAGTTGGGAAACTTAGTACGAGTTGGGAATCTTAGTACGAGTCGGGGTACCAGTACGAGTTGGGAATCTTAGTACGAGTCGGGGTACCAGTACGAGTTGGGGCAGTACGAGTTGGCCTAGTACGAGTTGGGTGTCGTGCGATTGGAATTGTTTGTTGTAATTATTCGTGAATATGTTTGTTGTAATGTTTGTGTATTTTTAATTTTGTGTATTTTTAATTGTCGATGTGTTTTTGTTGCTATTTGTGCACGATTGTAATTGTTTGTTGAAATTATTCGTGAATATGTTTGTGTAATGTTTTTGTGTTTTTGATTGTCGATGTGTTTTTGTTGCTATTTGTGCACGATTGTAATTCGTGAATATGTTTGTTGTAATGTTTGTGTATTTTTAATTGTCGATGTGTTTTTGTTGCTATTTGTGCACGATTGGAATTGTTTGTTGTAATTATTCGTGAATATGTTTGTTGTAATGTTTGTGTATTTTTAATTGTCGATGTGTTTTTGTTGCTATTTGTGCACGATTGGAATTGTTTGTTGTAATTATTCGTGAATATGTTTGTTGTAATGTTTGTGTATTTTTAATTGTCGATGTGTTTTTGTGCTATTTGTGCACGATTGTAATTGTTTGTTGTAATGTTTGTGTGTTTTTAATTGTCGATGTGTTTTTGTTGCTATTTGTGCACGATTGTAATTGTTTGTTGTAATTATTCGTGAATATGTTTGTGCAATGTTTTTTGTGTGTTTGTAGTTGTTTTGTGTTTTTGCTATTTACTAATGATTGTAATTCACTTTTGCGTCTCCCACCAAAAAGTGCACATCCGCGTACTCTCCCGTGCTCAACATCAGCTTCGTCCATTTATTCCCTGGTGATTTTAAAATGATAATCATTATATTTTTAAATGTAAAAAAATTTATTACGGTAAAATCCATAATTTTTTTTTATTAATAAAACAAAAATTATTCAAGTTTTTAGGGTGCCCTTTAGAAAATCTTTTCGAGATTTCGGTCATTAGTATGGATGCAAATTTTATATGAAAATTTGTACATAATAGGGTCAATTAATAATTAATTGTTGTTAATGTACATATTAATTATGAGTAATTTATATCTTCTTCTGGAGCATCGCACATAAGGTAAAAGCCCAACCATTTCTCATTGTCAGTGCTTTCATCTTTCTTTTCAATTTGTGCCCATATTTTCCATGGAAATCCTTTGATGTGCACAGTTTCGTTTTTATGTTTGTTGTAATGTTTGTGTATTTTTAATTGTCGATGGGTTTTTGTTGCTATTTGTGCACGATTGTAATTGTTTGTTGTAATGTTTGTGTATTTTTAATTGTCGATGTGTTTTTGTTGCTATTTGTGCACGATTGGAATTGTTTGTTGTAATTATTCGTGAATATGTTTGTTGTAATGTTTGTGTATTTTAATTGTCGATGTGTTTTTGTTGCTATTTGTGCACGATTGGAATTGTTTGTTGTAATTATTCGTGAATATGTTTGTTGTAATGTTTGTGTATTTTTAATTGTCGATGTGTTTTTGTTGCTATTTGTGCACGATTGTAATTGTTTGTTGTAATTATTCGTGAATATGTTTGTTGTAATATTTTTGTGTTTTTGATTGTCGATGTGTTTTTGTTGCTATTTGTGCACGATTGTAATTGTTTGTTGTAATGTTTGTGTATTTTTAATTGTCGATGTGTTTTTGTTGCTATTTGTGCACGATTGTAATTGATTGTTGTAATTATTCGTGAATATGTTTGTTGTAATGTTTGTGTGTTTTTAATTGTCGATGTGTTTATGTTGCTATTTGTGCACGATTGTAATTGTTGTAATGCTTGTGTGTTTTTAATTGTCGATGTGTTTTTGTTGCTATTTATTCATGATTTTAATTGTTTGTTGTAATTATTGCGAATATGTTTGTCTCAATGTTTGTGTGTTTTTAATTGTCGATGTGTTTTTGTTGCTATTTGTGCACGATTGTAATTGTTTGTTGTAATTATTGCGAATATGTTTGTCTCAATGTTTGTGTGTTTTTAATTGTCGATGTGTTTTTGTTGCTATTTATGCATGATTGTAATTGTTTGTTGTATTATTCGTGAATATGTTTGTTGTAATATTTTTGTGTTTTTGATTGTCGATGTGTTTTTGTTGCTATTTGTGCACGATTGTAATTGTTTGTTATAATTATTCGTGAATATGTTTGTTGTAATGTTTGTGTATTTTTAATTGTCGATGTGTTTTTGTTGCTATTTGTGCACGATTGTAATTGTTTGTTGTAATTAGGTAAATTTTCTTTCTAATTTTTCTTAGCAAATATTGACATTTTTTAAACCAAAAATTTTGTGAAGAAAAAAAATTTTGCGAGAAGAACTTTCTAGAAAATCTTCCAATTTTTAGGGGATGCATTTTAAAAATTTTAGGTCGCTTCTTAGGGTGTATTTTTCGTTATTTTTGTTAATAAATTTTCCAAAAAATGTCGAAATAGTGAAAAAATAGTGACAAAACGCCAAAATTTTGAATTTTCGGAACCCGTCAGTTGGGCCCTCACGATTGGGCCCCCACGGTTGGGCCCTCACGTTTGGGCCCCAGCATGTTTTTCCACGTAAGATTTTTTTGTTGGCATCCAAATCCAACAAACTTGGTATCATTCGAAAGCTCTTATCATGCTCTATTAGCCTGACAAAAAGCGGATAGATTTTCAAGCCTGGAAAAAATTTTATTAAGAAAAAACTTAAAAAATTTCGACTTTTTCGAAATTTTCACGTATAACTTTTTGGTAATTATCTAATCGCGAAGCAATAGCTTAGAAAAAGCTTCTAAACATGTTAAGCTTTCGAATGATACCAACAATGTTAGATTTTGATGCCAAAGAAAAAAGTTATAGAATGTTATATTAGGAAAACATGCTGGGGCCCAAACGTGTGGGGCCTAATCGTAAGGGCCCAACTGACGTAGACCGTGAATTTTCACTATTTTAGTTACGAAGCGCCAAAATAGTGATTTCTAGTGACCGATAGTGAGATCAGAATTGAACAAATTTCAACGCAGATGCGTTTTTTGAGCTCCATTCTTCAAAACAATTGAGTAAAAAAATTAGTAAAATCACTAAAAATCGCAGCCCTATTAATCATACAAATTTAAAAATTTGCAGTTGCTATGCCAGGATTTTTATTTTGTAAAGTCAATTTTTCGATTCGAAAATGATTCGACGACATATTTTTATTCTGAAAGTCACTAGATCACATTTTGATAGCTTATTTTATTTGAGATTAAATAAATTTATCCCCGGCTCATATATTCAAGCCCGGCCCCGATCAGATGACACCGACATTTCCAATCCCAACTTCAAACACGCAAAACTGTGCTTTTGCTAAAAAGTTTCTATCATTTGCAAATATTGTTGAAAAGTCTCTCCCATTTTTTAGTTCTTACGGCCCCGAATTATCAATCAATTTTGAGGTTTTTGTTTTTTTGCAAGCCAGAAAAATTTTTTTGATACAACTTAAATCGTGATGGTCGTTTCGTAAAAACTGCCAAATTTACAGAATTTTTGAGAAAATCAGTCATAACTTTTCTTAAATTTATCATATTTTTGGTCAGAAACCAAATCATTAAAAAGAAACTGAGGATGATCGCTGATTTGACGCGTAAATTTTAATAAAACCACAATTTTTTAGGAATTCAATTTTTTTTTAAATAACTTAGGCAATGTTATTTTACGACTAATGGACGGTTTCCTGGTCGGAAAAATGGCACTTTTGTAAACATTAAAAAATCTCCGCTAATTTGCTCGAGAGGAGAGATTAAGAGCAGTCGGAACATCGAAAGATTTACATAAATGGACTTCCAACGCACCATCATAAGTAAAAGCTCAAACATTTATTTGGTTATTTTTTAAAATGAACTCAAAAAATGAAAAATATGCCAAAGGCAAGAAAAGAATTTTTAAAAATAATTTCCATTTAGCAAAAAATTTCCCAATTGTTTGTGCTTTCTCCGTGTTATGCTTCTTTCATCATCAAATCAATGGCCAATGTCACTTTGTCCCCGCTTTTGTCATACAATCCTTTGCCCGGGTCCATCAATTCCTTAATTGACCATAATTGATCAATTAAGGAAACCAATTGACACCAACTCACTCACCGAAAATGAAATGAAAGACTTAAAACCATGGTAGCACTGTGGGGCGACAAAAACTCTGTTGAAATATTTACCGGTAGAATTCTCTGCCCCATCACACTTTTGCGAAACAATTCGAAAGGTTGCCGAGCATTTGCAGCTCCAATTCCAAACTTAAAAACAAATTAAATTAAATTTGGGTTAATATTAAAGAATTGGCATTGTTTTATCCAGGCCAGCCCGTATCTAGGGGGTTACCGTATATTCTCTAATTAAGGCCCTGTCTTCAATTATGTCCCCCTTTCTGAAGAGGTTGAAAAATAATCCCCCCGGGGCCTTAATTAGAGAATATACGGTAATGTTCTGTAAATTTTGCACATTTTCTTATCATATTGCATTAAATTTCTTATTTTTTGAAAATTTGAGCCCAATATGGCAAAATTTGTGATTCCTCCCCGAAATTTTTTTTCTGGATACGGGCCTGGCTTTGTCCCACCACCTTTCTTTGAAGCATCACACTCAAGGTAAAAGCCCAGCCATTTCTGATTGACAGTGCTTCGATTTTTCCTGTTTATTTGCACTACAATTTTCCATGGGATTCCATTTATTTGAATTTTTTTGCTGCATCGATTGTTGTACATTTTTTCTACCGCAAATTCCGACACTTTTTCAATATCCATCGTAATTTTTCCAAATGTCCAAACTCGCCCATGGCTCGGAAATAGCAGTGGGTACAGTAAGCCACCGGAAATCCAACAAAAATTCGGATTGATATGGCACTGTTCCACGTCGGTCACTTCGTCTGTTGTTAAAATGCCGGATGGAACTGTAAATATGGAAAAGAATAGTGATTATATGAAAAAATAAAATTAATTAATCAAAATAATTTTGTAAATTAAAATCCAAAAAATATTTTTTTTTACCAATTTTCTCCAAGAAATCCTCTTCTGAGAAGAGCGGAAAGCGAATTTTGAAAAGTGCCGAGCCAAGCATTTGACGGCGATTCTCTGCTGAACATTCAATGCCATTTGAACGGCATTTTTCATCGGCCCAACAGAGTGCCGAAAATAAACAATTAGAATTAATGTGAAATAATTTAATAATAAAATTGTAAGTTTTTTAAATTAAAAAATTACTGCTTCCCAAACAGAAATCTCTTCACAGATTTTCAATTCGTCACGTCCCAAAATTTCGCATAACAATTTTTGGTCAATTTGCAAAAATGCCTCCGATTTGAGCAAAGTTTCGGCATTTTTGTCAATGTAAGCCAAACAATCATTGCAATAATTCTAAATATAAAAAATATATATTTGCATTTTAATTCGCTTAAATTCATTATCATTTATTATTTCCTTCCCACCTCCAAGTCGAAAAGGAGAGCCTGGGCAAAAGCAAAGAAAACATTTGGCAATTCGGAGAAAGGAATTTGCAAAGATGCGTTGACCAGAGGAGGGATATTGTATTTATTGGCTAATTAAAAATTAATTATTTTTATAATTTTTCAAAATAATAAATTCATTCACCGGCGTAAAGCACGGCCATTGCATTGTCTCCGTTCAATTCGGCCAAATCACCCGCGTAAATGAAGCTAAACATCACTTTGAATGCTGCTGCTTCAACGTCGGGGACCTCCACGGGACAACGAGCAGAGGCTACAGAGGGTTAATTAAAAAGAATAAATTAGATTTGAGTAATTATCAAATTGAAAATTGAAACAATGCCATAAATTAATTTTTTATTCATTAATATTTTACCAAATTCAGCTTTTTCTTTTTTGGCGTCAAAGCGGAACATTGCCTCAAAAACATCGGAAGCGTTCTTCAAAATGAGTTTATGCGCTGGCACACGCTTAAAGGATTAAAATTAAAATATAAAAATATAACAAAATTAATTAACAATAACCCATTTTAGACCCTTCGTTCCCGACCTTCGCTAATCTCTTCCCTGAAGTGTCTGTCGGTGGCGATTCCCCAATTAAAAGGGTTATAATTAGGCAATTTAAAACTCACCACTTTTGCGTCCCCCACCAAAAAGTACACATCCGCATACTCTCCCGTGCTCAACATCAGCTTCGTCCATTTATTCCCTGGTAATTTTGAAATGATAATCATGATATTTTTAAGTGTAAAAAAGTCAGGCAAAAAATTAAAATACTTTTTTGAAATTCCGCCCTAATTATCGTAAATGATAAATAGGGAGGGACCTGACTTTTAGGCATGAAAAATGTGAAAAAGGCACTAAAAATTACAACAAAAAAATTGGAAAAAGGCAGCAAAAATTAACACTTTTGGGCAAAAATTTTTTTCTAATTAATAAAAAAAATTCAGTTTCCCTTTGCGCATTAACAATCAACAAAATATATATGTTTTCATTCGTTTTTGTTCTTAAAAATTATTAGATATTTAAAAATTTTAAGGACAATTTAGGGACAGGACCATAGCCAGAAAAACTTCCTTTTTTTTTTTTTACTTTTCGAGAAAAAAAAATTTTCTCCAATGTTATATGTCAACATTTCAGCACCGGAGCAAAAAGGCAGGAATTTTTTAAAGGTTTTGCGCCAAAAAATGACGTATTATAGCCGTTTTGGGGTTAAAATTGCAAAAATTGAAGGTCCGGCGGTGCCAATAGGCGCCGGAAAAATTTTTGAAAAATTTAATGGTGTAAGGCACAAAATTCGCAAAAAAAGGCATAAAAAAGTTCAAGCTAGAAGCTTCAAATCAAGTAAAAACTCGTTTTTAGTGCGTGCGTATTAGGCAATAGCAAGTTAGCAACAAAAAAGCCATATGCCTCAAAATCCGGGCTCTAATAATAAATCAAATAACATTTCCGTGTGATATCATCACTACTATTATGTACAAACATCCGCAAAATAGCGAATTTGATTCGTTAAAATGTGAATAGAAATCCTCAATCTTAAATATTTCAAAATGGCCCGGTACCACCAGCAGGGCTAGGTGTAAATGGATTTTAAATTACCGAAAAACTCATAATCTATAATTACGGAATCAATAAATATCGTAATTCTGTAACTCGTAATTTTTAAAAAATTTGTTAAAAAACAAAACTCATTATTTGGGATGCAGCCGGAGGGATGTCCCCGGCCAAACCGGGAACGGGGAGAGCGGGATTCATTAACCCGGAGATCATCTGAAACGGGGATTTGTAAACGGGGAACGAGGATCCTCGCACGGGGAAACGTGGAAAAAACTCGAATTTTACTGAAAAAAAATTTTTTTTTTTTTTTTTTTTTGTAATAGCATACTTTAATTATAATTTATTCGCAACAATTTTCCCATTTTAGCTAAAGCTATATGATGCACTTACCATTCTTCGAATAGTCCGAGCTCATTTCATTCTGTTTATTTTCAGCCTTTATTGCTTTCATTTTGACTAATTCCATCATAGCTTCTTTAAATTAAAAAAATATGTTTATAAAAAACCATGTAAATTTAGAAAACAACTCATTACCCCAAGCGTCATTGCTCTTCCTCGTCCGACTCAGATTCGGATGAGAATTCAATGCCTACCATTAGCTTGGAATATCACTGAAAATGTAATAAAAATTACTAAATTTTAATATTTATATAATTCAAATTATAAACTATTTCAAAATCAAGGAGATTTAATGAATAAATTGTGGCCTTTTGTTTTTAAGTCTTGCGTCGGTGTAGGTGTTTTGTACTGATTTAAAAATACATCTAGAATTGATTTTTTATTACATCGGAACCGTGATATTAAATTCTGATCCTGGTCTATAAAAAAAATTCTGTCACTTGCATATCTTTCTCAGCCATTTTAGCTATTTAAGTTGCTAAAATGAAAATTATATTTAAAAAAAGGAAGATAAGCAAATCTAATTCAAATTCTTTTCTCTTTTTTGGGTCAGCATTTTGCCGTGATTTATTATTTATGCCTTCCTCACCCCATCATAATAAAAGTTAACCATCTCATCAGTAGTAGAAGGCCCCTCTTTTCTTCATTTATTGCCTGTTCTGCAATTTTTTTTTCAAATAATAATTGCCCGAATTTAGCCTCCAAAAAATGCTGCTAAAATAGTTGACAAAAATGAAAATAAACG
Source organism: Heterodera schachtii (assembly GCA_023374025.1). Classification (NCBI taxonomy): domain Eukaryota; kingdom Metazoa; phylum Nematoda; class Chromadorea; order Rhabditida; family Heteroderidae; genus Heterodera; species Heterodera schachtii. Next base: position 1,489,233 of record SIJG01000021.1, read on the forward strand.
ATCAAAAAAATATTTTTAATACGACCATTTTTATACATTAGCAAATGCAAAATGATTCAAATTTATTCAAATAAAAGAATCCAAAAGAAGGACAAAAGCCGCTTACACATTGGATATGTTTAGGTCTCCAACAATTTTTTAAGCTTGGTTGTAACTTTGTATGGAATTTATTGATGAGAAATCTATTGTTTTGCTTAGTTCTTGTAAGTTTTTTGTAGTACGGTTAATGAAAGAATATTCAGTTTTAGTTATTTTGGATTTAGTGATTAATCTGAGCGAAACTGTATACATAAAGCGACTTGCGTGGAAAATAAAGGCGGAAGTAACAACGGATGAGGAAAACGAAGAAAAATGCTTGGGCTTTTCCATCCTTTGTGACGGTCCAAAAGAAGGTGAAAGTGTTCAATTAATTTGACTAATAAATTGAGTTTAAGAAATGAAATGGCGCTGCAAATTTTTGGCGATATTTCGAATTATTTCACAAAAAAATGGCACCGAGAATTCCATTGGCACACTTCATGACTAGGGCTCGGATTTATAGTTTTTTCACTATTTTTTTCCTGAGCTCCCCATGGCCTGAAATGCACGAAAAACGTGTTTTTTTCGGCTGTTGTTAAGCTACTTTTCGAACGGATTTCTGATCGGAAAAAGGGCACACTTTTGATGGACATTGAAAAAGTATCCGAATTTGCACGAGAGAAAGTTGGAATCAGTCGGTACAGCGAAAAAATATACATAAATGGATTTTCGTGGAAAATACAGGCACAAATTGAAAAGAAAACTGGAAGCACTGACAATAATGAGAAATGGTTGGCCATTTACCTTTTGTACGATGGCCCAAAAGAAGGTGCAAATTAACTGTTAATTAAATGCTAATTAACAACGATGATTAATTATGATTAAGATTTGAATTGGCGTTGCTACGTTCGTTCGGCAACTTTTCGAATTGTTTCGCAAAAAAATGGGGCAGAGAATCCGATTGGGACACTTACTGACCGTGTTTTTGACAATAAATCAACTAATTGGGGATTCGAAAATTTCATTTCCGTTACGGTAAGAGCCAATTAAATTAAATGACCAATTAATTAATTTATAAAATTTTATTTGAATAAATTAAATAATTAAAATTAAGGAATTGATGGAGCTGAACAATGGATTTTACGACAAAAGCGAAGACAAAGTGACATTGGCCATTGATGTCACTATGAAAGAAGCAAAAATGGAAAAATTAATTTTGTACCAATGCAAATCGAAAGGGACATTTTTTACGGAAATTGAAAAAGTGTCGGAATTTGCGCAAGAAATCTTTTGGAGTCAACGTATAAGCGAGACCGTGCACATCAAAGGATTTTCATGGAAAATATTGGCACAAATTAGAAAGAATTTGCTTGGCACTGATAATAATGAGAAATGGATGGGCTTTTACCTTTTATTCGATGGGCCAAAAGAAGGTGCAAATTAAAAGCTAATTGATAAAAATCATAATTAATTGCCATTAAGCCCAAAATTGTAGCTTCGAATGTTCGGCAACTTTTCGAATTGTCTCGCAAAAGAAAGATGTGCCGGATTTCAAGGATGAATTCAATGACCAACTGTTAAACAATAAATTGAACTGGAAATCCTTTCATTCAATTTCATTTGATGTGAGTGACAATTAAACTTTACCTTAATTTATCCAATTATGGACAATTAAGGAATTGATGGACGAGGACAATGGATTATGGGACAAAAGCGAGGACAAAGTGACGTTGGCCATTGATGTCACAGTGAACGAAGCAAAAACATAGGACGAGTCATAAACAATTTGCAATTTTCTATTCATTGAAATCAACATTTTTTTTTTATTTATGCGAAATTTTAAAATAAATTTTCGATTTAAAAGTTTGTTTTCAAAAAAACCATGTTGGTTTTTTTGCACATTATCATTTTGGGCGAGTTTCGGCATTACAAAAAGCCTTAAAATATAAACTTTTAAAAAATGGTCTTGAAAAGTAAAAAAAAATTTTTGTTTTGTTGCTTTACATTAGAGTGAAACGGGACCAAAACACGGACAACTGAGTACCGAGGTCCCGGTTTTGACAAATTTTGACCGGGACCGGGAAATTCCCGGTTTTCCCTGCCAAAAATTCCTGTTTTTTCGACCTGATTAGGTCCCGGTCTTCCAAAAATTCCCGGTCCCGCTTCACTCTACTTTACATGAATGCCTGGAGGACTTCGTTCGTAAATTTTCGTCTCCGACCCCTCCACCCCCACCCCCCTCTAGAACTATTTCAATTCGGGTCACATGTCCTCGACTTGATGTCTTGATTAATTGAAACAATAAAAATAGGACTTGGTGCCGAACCTGCACTTCGTTCGTATTGAGTCGGATCGACCCCCACCCCCCCCCCCCTACTATTTAATGTATGATAAACACTCAGAGCAAATTTAATTTGTCAAATTGAAACCAAAAATTATGCCAAATTGGCATGAAAAGCACATTTAAGAATATTTATTTCAATTCAGCAGAAACAATCCTCAAATGATTCTGGTTTCTCCGTTTTTGCTTCTTTCACCATCAAATCAATGGCCAACGTCACTTTGTCCTCGCTTTTGTCCCATAATCCATTGTCCTCGTCCATCAAATCCTTAATTAACCATAATTATGCCAACTAAGGAAAACGTTCAATTGACACAAACCGCAAAATTAATGAAATAATTAAATCCAAAAAGGTAATTTGCGGTGTCAAAAACTCTGCTGAAATGTTTCTCAATGCCATTCTCCGTCCCATCACATTTTTGTGAAACAATTCGAAAGGTTGCCGAACATTCGCAGCTCCAATGCCAATCTTTAAAGAAATTAAATTAAATTTTGCTAATAATTGGCATTGTGCTTTTTCACCACCTTTCTTAGAAACATCGCACTGAAGGCAAAAGGCCATATCATTGGCAGCAATTTCTTCATAACTCGTGTTGATTTGTGCCACAATTTTCCATGCGATTCCCCCTATGTGCACAGCTTCACTTTTACGACAACTCGCAAACTTTTCTCCCGCAAATTCCGAAACTTTTTCAATATCCAGCTCAATTGTTCCGGATGCCCAAACTCGCCCATGGCTCGGAAATTGCTGTGGGTACAGTAAGCCACCAGAAATCCAACAAAAATTCGGACTGTTATGGTACTGTTCCACGTTGGTCACTTCGTCTGTTGTCAAAATGCCTGATGGAACTGTAAAAAAAATAATGAAAAAGACAAACAATTAAATCGTCTCTTTTTTTTTACCAATTTTCTCAAAGAAATCCTCTTTCGAGAAGAGCGGAAAGCGAATTTTAAACATTGCCGGTCCAAGCATTTGACGGCGATTCTCTGCTGAACATTCAATGCCATTTGAACGGCATTTTTCATTGGCCCAACAGAGTGCCGAAAAAAACAAAAAATGAATTAGTAAATATTATTTAAATAACTAATAAATTTACTGCTTTCCAAACAGAAATCTCTTCACGAATTTTCAATTCATCACGTCCAAAAATCTCGCATAATGTTTTTTGGTCAATTTGCAAAAATTCCTCCGATTTGAGCAAAGTTTCGGCATTTTTGTCAATGTAAGCCAAACAATCATTGCAATAATTCTAAATATAAAAAAGATAATTAAACAATTAATTGTATGTAATTTTATCATTGAAAAATAAATTTAATTGATGAGACAAAAACCGAATTATGGGTAGGTAATTAAGTAATTGATGGACCCGAACAATGGATTTTACTACAGAGAAGAAGACAATTATGAAAAATTCAGGAATTAATGGACCCGAGCAAAGAATTTTACAACAGAGAAGAAGACAAATTGACATTGGCCACTGATGTCACAGTAAATGGAGTAAAAACGGAGCACAACTCATAAATGTCAATATGATGTGGAAAAATCTCATCGTTTAGGCCTACTCATTTTTTGCAAAAATTTCCTTAACTCCTATGATTTTTAAGGATTTTGCGACTTAAGCTATTTTTGTATTTTCAGGTCACCATAAAGAAGGTATATAATTAAGTTGGTGTACAGTATTTTGTATACATCCAATATCAATATACTTTTATTCCCCTCTTTTGAATCCCATTTTTGAATTAACAAAATCGCTATTGGCTTTTCATAACAACAGAGTTCCCAAGTTTTTTTTTTAAATTCAGTACACCAAACATTAAAATTCAGATTTAGACATGAAAATTCAGATTTTGCAAAAAAAAAAAGCATGAAAATTCATTTAAAACGCTATTTTATTAGCGTAAAACACAGGGCTTCCAACTGAAACAGGACATTCATGGAACGCTCCAATTTCTGAATGAAAATAAAACTTGAAGAAAATTCAATGATAATTATTGCAAATGAACATTTTGATTGGTTTTGTTAATGTTACGGTCAAACAAATAAATTTGCTGTGTTTTTAATTTTAAAACTTTGGGGGGGATTGATAATTTTTGAAACGAATGTGTTAATATTTTTTAAAAATCGTTTATTCATGTAAAGAACGTAAAATTTATAGAAATATTTATTGGACATCCATGGGAAATATTGGCACAAATAAAAACAAAAAATGGAAGCATTGACAATAATGATTAGGGTCGCGACTTTTAGTGACGAAAAATCTCGAAATAGTTAACTAAATTAGTGAGAAAAAGGCCAAATAGTGACAAAATAGTAGCAAAAAGTCCAAAATGGTGACGAATAGTGACATAATTTTTAGCCAAAGATTGAGCAAAAAAAAAGTTTTATTCACTAGTTGCAGTTGAAAACGTGTTAAGATATTTGCGGCCCGACAAATGCGTGCGGTCGGACATTTGCGCCTCTGACATTTGCGGCCAATTTCTTAAGGGCCGTTTTTGGACATTTGCGGCAGTCCGACATTTACGGCCTGTTGGAAATCGGACATTTGCGGCCAACGGAACGCCAAATAATTATTTTTTAATTCCAAAAACGATATTTGCTTCCCGACTTTTTCGACCCCAATCATTTATCGAAAATTCTTTTACTCTTAAAATTTACGCCTAACTTTAACTAATCTTTTAATTCTTTTCAAAAATTGGGCTTGTCAAAACCCAATCAGAGATTGAAAGTTACTAGTCAGTCGATCAACTTGCACCGACCAGTTGATACTGTAGATCTGAGATTTCCTAACAATGTTCATACTTCTTTCTCCATCATTTTGGGACTTGTTTCGCTGGTATTCTTTTCCTCCTCTTCGTTTCTTCTTGTTGGGTGTGGGTTAATAATTTTTGTTTCGAAAAGACTTGAATCGGCGGTTTATTAAAGAGCATAAAATCGGTTAAATTGGATGGCGTAAGTTTTATTTTTTATAATGTGCGCATCAAATTCTCTCCTGAAATCCGCCACGCCGCTCTTTTTTGAAACAACTCGAAATGTTCCCAAACATTTGCAACTCCAATTTTCTGCGCAATACAAATTAATTATGGCGTATAATTAATAGGTATGATCATTTTTTGGCGTAAAACCGACGATTTCTTGGCGAAATGCAATTTTTTTTTCTCGAAAAAATGGACAAAATTGGACAATTGTAGCCTTTTAACACCATCATTGTAAGTGGAACCAAAAAGAAAATGCCTAAAAATTTATCATTGTCAGTGCCTTCCGTCCTGTGATTTATTTGTGCCACAATTTCACACGGCAATCCTTTGATGTGCACAGTTTTGCTTTTGCGTTCACTCCAAAAGGCTTCTTTCGCAAATTCCGAAACTTTTTCAATTTCCGTAAAAAATGTCTCTTTCAATTTCTAATCTTTTAATTTTTTCTTGTTAGCGGTATTAAGTTATCCATGTTTGAGTAATAATTTTTTATTTATTATTTGATTTTTTGGTTAGAATTTCTTTTTAAAAACTAATAAATGATTTTGAATATTAGTATTGGTCAACAACCGCAGAGTTAAAAATTTTTATTTTTGTACTCACCGCGAAGGAAATGAAATTAGAGTACCTTAATGGTCGACATAATGTCAAAAACACGGTCAATAATTATCCCAATGAAATTCACCGCCCCATTTTTTGCGAGACAATTCTAAAAATTGCCGAACGAACGACGAACGCAGCAGCGCCAATTCAAATTCAAATGGTGCTTAATTATTGGTGTTTATGACCCCTATTCATTATAAGTAGGGCGTCCAAAAATATGGATATAAAATCGAGAAATATGGCCATAAAATATGGACAAAAAATCGCAAAATATGGACATAAAATTGCCAAAATATCAAAATATGGACATAAAATGGCAAAATATGGACATAATTTTTCTAAATTAAGGGGTAAATTTTCAAAAAAAAAAAGCCGACCAAAAAACCGAAACTTTCCATTTTTTGCTTATCTTTCAGATAAATTAACCAATTTTTAACAAAATTAAAATTTAATCAATTTTTTCGACAAAATTTTGCTAAAAAATGTCTTTTTCGGAAAATTTTCCGGTCTTTGGGGTCAAAACGGCCAATTTAGCTGATGGGGGCCGTTCTAATAGGGGTTTTTTGAAAAAATGCCAAAATATGGATAAAAATGCCAAAATATGGAAATATGGACATAAATCGCGAAATATGGAAAAATATGGAAAATATTGATATGGAAAGTCATCCTAGAAGCTTCAAACCAAGCTAAAAACATGTTTTTCGTGCGTTTCAGACCTCCCACAGTCCAGGAAAAAAATATGGATTTCCATATAATTTCATGCCCTAATTATAAGTAAAATAGTCACGAGGTGCAGGAAAATCAAAAACCAATTGTAATTAATGGAAAATTATTTAAAAATTAAAAATGTAACTTTTTTAAATTAAAAAAAATTACTGCTTGCCAAACAGAAATCTCTTCATTCAATTGCAATTGGTCACGTCCCAAAAGTTGCCCAATTTTGGCATGATTATCTTTAATTGCCTTTTACTGGCAAAAAAGCACATTATTAATAAATGTAAAAAAAAATTACAAACAATGATCAATCATTTGAGTTTTAAATTCCCTTCTTTTGCAGGAATTATCATTTTGATTTACGTCATGTCCTGAAAATTATAAAAAATTTAAAAAAATTACAAATTTATAAAATAAAAATGCCAATGGAATTGAGGAAAGAAATTTGCATGACCAATTTTTTGGCATAATGCCCTTGCTCACAAAAAAAGTGTTAAAAAAATTACAAAATGTGCTAATAAATAGCTGGTTATCGCCTGCAAATTCATCATTTTCCAATTTCATTTTTCAATTAATTAACAAGCACTATTCTTCTTTAACTTGGTTTGAAATTAGCTTTAGCAAAGCTTTCATTTAATCTATTTATAATTCCGCTAAAAATCAGCTAAATATCTATTTTTGAGCAAATTACCATTTGAAACCTCTTATTTGATACATATTTTAATTTTTTGGATTAAGATATGGCCCCAGATGAAAATTTGCAACGGTTTCATTTGGCTGGCAAAAATGCCACATTTAGGGCAAAAAGCATCATTGAGCCGACAGATCTTGCCAGGAAAAAAAAATGAAATTTGCCCTATTTTTTAAAAGATTTTGCAGAATTTTTTTTAGTAATTTTTGATATTATTAGGGTTTTAGCAACTCTAAAAAAATTTGCCAAAAAAGGGGCATGAGTCAGGGATAGGCCAAATGACTGTCACGTTCTCTTTAATATGCCCAATTAATTAGTGTCTATTTTCAGAGATAAAATGAATGCTCCCATTTTTCTGTTCGCGGTTTTCTGCGTTTTTCATTCCCATTTTCCACAACGTGCACATGCAGCGTCAAAGAAAATCTGTTTTGGACACGGTGCCTCGTTCACAGTTTATGCATGGCATAATGGTCAAATGTTGCATTCCTATGATAGTCACCTTGACAATGCAACTGGAAAACAATGTACCATGGTTAACTCACAAAATTGGATTGGATTAAGTGATGCTGAACTGATCTCTTTCCGACTTTTAAACGAACAGGTCAGTTCCAACAGCAGAAACGAATTTTTTAAGGATTAAAGCATAAATTTGCATATTACTAGGGTTCGAATTTATAATTTTTTCACTATTTTGTCCGTAAGTTTTCTATGGTCTAAAATGCACGAAAAACATTTTTTTTCCCTACATTTCGAGTTATTAGCAACTATTTTCTCGTTTTTTATTTTTAGCAACTAAAACCCAAAAAAATTTTGAAAATTTTTTTTAAGTATTTTGCGTTTTGAACAAATTATATAACAAAAATACAATAAAAATGGAAAAATAGACCATAAAGATTAAATTTATAAAAATTATTTAAATCAATACTGATTTGGCCTAATTTTTTAATTTTTAAATACATCCCTAATTTGAAAGTTTTTGCAACTATTTTCCCATTTTTAGCACCAATTTTTGGGTTTTTTAGAACTAAAACTAGTTTTTAGCAACTATAAATTGGAGAGCCTTACATACAGTCATGGTCATATCTTTAGGACCACTTAAAATTTTGTATAAAATTTGTTTCAAATTGATTATAAAACCTCAATTTGATGTATATTGGGTATATATGTTTTACATTTCTTGTAGTGTTTTTTATGGGCTTTCTAAGGATACCAATCATTAACCCTTTCATAATTGTTATTCTTGATTACAAACCATTTTACCAACTGCACTCCCTTTTTTGGGGTGGTCATATCTTTAGGACCACTTTTTGAATCTCAAATTTGAGAGCACAGAAAAATCTTAAATAATTCATGCTAAGCTAACTTTTAATGCTGATCAAAAAAGTCTTTTATACCAACTTGATCAGATCACTCCTTCATAGTGATCTGGGCATCCCAAAATACCATGAAAATCGGGGAAATTTTTGAAAAAAATTCCTAGGGTGTTGGGAAATTTTTTTTGGAAATTTTGATTAGGCTTATTGGAAAGAGCACAAAATTTACTACCGATTTGCCTTTTGAATGGTGGATCTAGGACTTATAGACGCTGAGATGTGGGCACTTTCATTTCGGTGTCTTCAAAAACTACTGTATTTCTTAAGAAAATAGTGCATTTTACAGTAAAATGATCAACACTGAAATTGAACTTCCCATGTCTCAGCGGGTATAAGCTATAGAAACTTGCGGTCTTTTGCATATTGTAGAGAATTTTGTGCTCTTACCAATAAGCCTAATCAAAATTTCTAAAAAAAAAATTTCCCAACCCCCTAGGAATTTTTTTCAAAAATTTCCCCGATTTTCATGGTATTTTGGGATGCCCAGACGGTAGCGCGACATTTGCGCCGCGGACATTTGCGCCGCAGACACTTGCGCCGCGACACTTGCGCCGCCCAGCCAAATCGACATTTGCGCCGCAGACACTTGCGCCGTGACTTTTGCGCCGCTGACACTTGCGCCGCGACTTTTGCGCCGCAGACACTTGCGCCGCCCAGCCAAATAGACATTTGCGCCGCAAACAAAAAAAAATAATTTTTTTAATTTACAACAATTTATTAACGCTAATATTTGATAAAACCCTAATAAAAGTTAGCAAATGGCTAATCACAAAGATAAACGTCCAATTTTAATGTGTTGGTCGGGAATGTTTCGATTCCTGCGGCATATATTCTGATGGAAAATCGTAACTCGGATTGGAAGAGGAAAATAGGGCACTGGTTAGCAATAGGATTATAAATTGTTGCAAATTTAAAAAATTATTTTTTTTTTGCGGCGCAAATGTCTATTTGGCTGCGCGGCGCAAGTGTCTGCGGCGCAAAAGTCGCGGCGCAAGTGTCAGCGGCGCAAAAGTCACGGCGCAAGTGTCTGCGGCGCAAATGTCGATTTGGCTGGGCGGCGCAAGTGTCGCGGCGCAAGTGTCCGCGGCGCAAATGTCGGCGTTCCGCCCAGACCACTATGAAGGAGTGATCTGATCAAGTAAGAAAATGTAAAACATATATACCCAATATACATCAAATTGAGGTTTTATAATCAATTTGAAACAAATTTTATACAAAATTTTAAGTGGTCCTAAAGATATGACCATGACTGTATTACTGAACAAAAACAAGTGTTAACAAAAATGCTTAACCTATCATTTGAGCTTTTTTGGGTGAAAATATATACAGATTTATTGTTAGTCCAAAATAAAATCTGAAACAAATGAATTGATAAATATGAAAAAAATTTATATGTTCCAAAACTTAGTGGAATCAGTGGGAAAAACTAGTGTGAATTCCAGTGGCAAAAACTAACAGATTTTAGTAGCTTTTATTATTTTTTATAATTAAAATTAATTATATCCAATTTTCTCAAGGAGAATTGATATAAAAAAAAAATTCACATAGAATGATTTAATTTTTCGCATGCTAAATTAAGCATTAAGCTTTCTTTTTTCATCTTAGTTTTGTTATAATTATTACCTTTAAATTTGAGCATCATATTTTTAATCAGACGGCAGATTCTGAAACACCATTACATTTTCCTAAAATCTAGTTAGGATTTTAAAAATATAAGTAAATCATTTGTTTTAAATTTTGTTGTTTACGGGCTTTTTCCGAACCAAACACCCTTGGTCTTAAATTCGAAAAAAAATTTAAATGCGTGATCAAAATTTAACTGACCCATTAGGCTTTAGAATGATATCGATTATTCAAAAAAAATGAGATCAGCAATTATGCCAATTATAATGACCTAATAATTCCGGGAATTCCTGCTTATAAATGCTATATGTTCCTAGCTTTCAGTTGCTTGGCATTGTAACAGTGAGAGAATTGCGCCAAACTGATAATAATGCCTTGTATTTGTTGGAAAAGAAAAAAATATTTTTCCAAAGCAAAAGAGGACGAACGGGAGGAAGCTCTACTTATCGCATTTATGCTTTGCATTACCAACAATTATTTTATAATGAAAGGACTAAATATGATAGACGGGAACAAAAGAATTATGTGGAAATTCACCCAACTCAATGGGGCCAACTTAACGGCGATGATGATATAACATTCCAAAATAAAAATGGAAAGGTAAGCAAATGAATAAATCAAATTGGACAGCACTTTGTTTATTGGTTTTCTGAATTTTAGGGTTGAATTTATTGTTTGAACTAAATCTCTGGCTGAACAGCCAACGCGTCAAAAGAAATAAAATTATTTTTATTAGGCTCGGATTTTTATGGACTAAAAATTTGAAAAATTTGAGTTAAGTATTTCTGTTTTTTGTCTTTTTTGACTATGACCCAAATGCAGTGCCCAGTCCCGCTGGCTTTTGTTAATGGTCATTTTCCAATTTTCAGGTGTTGGGTTATGCTAATGTACAGTTGTTGTGTGAATTTGCTGAAAATGCTGAAGTCATTGACTTCTCGCAAGGAGTACGGCATTATTATCGTAATGCAAATGGTGTCTATTACAGTGATGCCAATGGTACGCATTATTTTTGCGGTTACTAAATAAAGAGAAAAGGAAAGCGAATCGATGCTTTGTCACGAAGATGATGTTCTGTTGTTGATAACAATTTGTTGATTATGCCTACTATTTTGAGTTGTTGTTGCGATAAATTATTTTCCTATCCAATGTTTTTTCTGATTTTTGATTGTGTCACCAATGAAATAAATGTGTGGGCATATGCTAAATCTGTCGACAAGCATTTAACAATATTAAGTGACAAATTTGCTAATAACTAGGGAAGCAACTTTTAGTGAAAAAACTTTTTTGTTGCTCAATTGTTTTGAAGGAAGGAGCTCAAAAAACGCATTTCTGCATTAAAATTTTCCGATTCTGATGTAACTATCGGCCACTAGAAATCACTATTTTGGCATTTTCGTCACTAAAATAGTTAAAAATCACTATTTTGAAGTTTTGTCACTATTTTTTCACTATTTTGACATTTTATCGACCGAAAATTTTTAAAAAATACACTCCTATGAAATGAAAAAATTTTCTCAAAAATTCTTCCCCCAAATTTTTTTTTTTGACAAAATTTTTGATTTAAAAAGTTAAATATTTGCTAAGAGAATTTTATAAAGGAAATGTTACCTCATTGGCAACTGCACTAGTTTAAAAAAAATTAGTTTTGTTCAATTTTTGGCTGAAAATCATGTCACTATTCGTCACTATTTCGGACTTTTTGTCACTATTTCTTCACTATTTTGGGATTTTTACTCACTATTTTAGTTAACTATTTTGGGATTTTTCGTCACTAAAAGTTGCTTCCCTACTAATAACTATTTAAAAAATGCCAAAACAATAGAAACCGAGGCATTTTAATATTTTGAAGTTATTTAAGGCATTTAATGCACGAAAACCAGAAAAGGGCAAAAAACGGCATAATAAAAGGTGGAGTAAAAATTGACACTTTAGGACAAAATTTTTTTATCAAATTTACAAAAAAAAACCTAATTTTTCTTAGCACACTGACAAACAAAAAATATTTTCGTTCGTTTTAGAAAATTATTTTTTCTTTTCGCACTCCCCTGTCAGGGATCCTATTAGTTTAATTTTAAGAGATTGAATCTTAATGAAAGTTTTCCAATTTCTAGGGGTTACTAAAAATAAACTCAAGGACAATCAATTTAGGAGCCAATAAGAAATTTGTTAGGCTTTTACCTTCAGTGTGATGCTTTAAAGAAAAGATGGTGAGAGCACAATCCAATTATTTATTATTACCCAAATTTAATTTGTTTAAGATTGGAATTGGAGCTGCAAATGCTCGGCAACCTTTCGAATTGTTTCGCAAAAGTGTGATGGGGCAGAGAATTCTACCGGAAATATTTCAAAGACAAAGTGACATTCGTTTTTTCGAAATTTTTAGGCTTCAAAAGATATATTTTGGCAGTTTTAATCCATATTTGGCCATTTTTGAGCTTTTTTGTCCATATTTCGGCCTTTTTTAGTCCATAATTTATGTCCATATTTGGCGTTTTTTAGTCCATATAATTTATAACCCTACTGATCAGAAATGTTTTGCGCGTTTACTTATGGTGCGTTGGAAGTCCATATAATTATTCCGCAGGTCATTTTTTATTTCCCAACTAACAGATAAATAGTTTTGTAGAATTTAAAAGTGACGCTATCGGCAACCAATTTCCTTCTCCATGACAGCGGGTCAAATGACCCTGAGAGAATTATTTTTGCTTCTGATTTTGATTGTATGCGTTTGGCCCAATGCGATCAGTGGCTTGCCGACGGCACTTTTCGCTCGGCACCATCGATGTTTTTCCAATTATGGGTCTTACATGGGTTTTACCGAGGGAGAGTGCTACCGTTTGTGTTTTGCTTGCTCCCGAATAAAACCCAGCAAACATATAATCGCGCATTAGAAGCTGTTATTGGAAAAATCAGAATTTTGCAACACCCGGGAATAAGATCTCCCTCGACCATAACAATCGATTTTGAAAAAGCAGAAGAAAATGCTTTTCGGCACCATATCCCTAACGCAAATTTGCATGGGTGCTATTTCCATTTTTGCCAGGCAAATTGGAGAAAAATCCAAAAATTGGGTAAATTAAAAATCTAAAATGATCAATGTAAATTAAACTTATTACAGGATTAGAGCCTCGTTATGTTGCAGATCCTGAATTTAGAGAATTAGTGAAAATGTTTTCGGCCCTCGCGTTTTCTCCAATTCCTGACATTGCCAATAACTTTAATGGAATGGCAGGCTTTTTATTGGAAGCGCTGGAGATGAACACCCAAACATTGAATTTTTGGATTATTTTGAAAAGACATGGATTGGAAGGCCAGGCAGACGCCCATTATTTACTCATTCTATGTGGAATAGCCGGGAGGTTACCCTACAGCATCTCCCACGGACTACAAATTCGGTGGAGTCATGGCATTTTGATTTTGCGTTTGCGTCCATTTAATTTGAATTTTTATCTGAGAAAAAAATTGTGGATGAGTTGCCCTGACCCCGGTGTGTACATAGGTTGAATAAATTTTATTAATATTAATAAAACAGAGATAATTTATGATTTTGGATTAGAAAAAAGCGGAAAATTAATTTAATTTCATGGGTCAGAGTTTTATTCGTTAAGTTTTTGTATATAAATAAAAACTGAAAAGGGAATAAGAGAATCATTTTAGCTAAGGGAATAAATTCATAAATGTATATTATAATTATGTAAATTAATAAGAAAAAATGGCAGAGAATAAAATGAAAAAAATGCCTAATAAAAACAAAAATTGTGAGAAATTGAAATTTTAACAAGAAAAATCCAAAAAAAAAAAAGTTAAAAATACACCCCTAAGGATCGATCGACTTTGGAATTTCTTTTAAAAACAAACCCTTAAAATCGAAAAATTTTGAGCCTTATGTAAGTATGTTTGAGAAATTTGTAAGGATAAAAGCCATTTTTGGAAGTTTTTAAGTTATATTTTGTGCTTATTTCGGCATTTTTTGGGTTGTTTTTAGTGCATACTTAGGGGATTTTTAATGCGTATTTTATGCGCAAATTTGGCATTTTTTTAATACATACAACATTGAATCTTTTATATATAGATAATTTTCTCCGACGGCGGCAGCTGACACTGTTGAAACAAATTTCGTTAGATTTATTCAATATTTCACTTTTGAGCATTGTAAATTTATCTTTTTTATCTTGTAATGAATTAAAATATGTTTGTAAAACTTAAAGAATTGCTGCTGATGATTAACTTCAATTATGGGCATAATGATGTCACAAGAAAATTTACGACAAAATTATAATCTAAAAAGAGTGAAGTTAATTTGAATTTAATCCTTATTTTTTTTGTTCATTTAGCAAAATGCTGACCTTAATATATTTTCTCATGCACAAGGGACAACAAAAATGTACAATACAGATGTACAGAAGCCTACAGTACCTCGGCATTTTTTGCACCAAAATTTAAAATTTTTATTGGGTTCTTTAAAATTTTACAATTCTAAAAAAGTGTCCTTAGAATGCCCAGCCATATTAACAAAACCTAATATTCTTATAGATTTCTTCAAATAAATAGGTGTAAAAAGCGTAAAATATTATTATTTTTTTTTGTATAATTTCTGCCTGTTTTATACCTTTTTTTGGAGATAATAATATAAAAATTCTCTGAAACCTTACCTTTTTTTTTGGCATAATTGATAAATTTTTCTTTAAATAATCAAACATTTTGTACTTCATCATGGGACCAACCTCTCCTTTCATTGCACGTTTTATCATTTTTTCTATGAGAAAATCTTTTTAGGAGTCAAGTTTTGGTCAAATCAATTAAATTAAAAAAAACAATTCAAATCAAATTATTAACTGTTACTCATCTTTTTTGGAGTCATTTCTTTGCCGTAATATTTTATGACCTCGTTCATTAATATTTAAAGTGAACCATCACCAGCAAATTGTTCATTTATCAGTTAAAATGCAAATGCAAATTCAATTATAAATTGAAATTACAGATTTCCAAATTTCAAATTCATCGCTGAGGAACAAACGATCACTCTCGAGAAGATTGCATAATATTTTCTGATCAATTTGCAGAAATTCCTCTGATCCAAACAATTGCAGCGCATTTTGGCAAATGTAACGCAAACATTTGAGGGAAAAATCCTTTAAAAAATGCATTAAATTATTTAAAATAATTCAAAAAATACTTAAGACCCTCAGAAAATAAAGGGATATAAAATATTAAAATAAATTTGTTTTTCTCACCTCCAATTCAAAAATGAGAGCCTGGGCGTAAGCAAAGAAAACATTGCGCAATTCGGAGATTGGAATTTGCAAAGATGGACCAATCAGACCAGGGATATTGTATTTCTTGGCTAATTAGAAATTAATTATTATTTTTTTATGTAATTTTTCAAAATAAATCCACCGGCGTAAAGCACTGCCATTGCATTGTCTCCGTTCAATGCGCTCAAATCATCCGTGTAAATGAAGCTCAACATTATTTTGAACGCTGCTGGTTCAATGTCGGGGACTCCCACAACAGGACAATTAGCAGGAACTATTTAAAATAATTAGGGTAATTAGCATAGACTAATTGGAAAATTAAGTCATAATTGTATTTCCTCATTGAACAAATTTTTTACCATTCTGCGTTCTTCTTTTCTTGGCATTACAATGGAACATTTCCTCAAAAACATCGGAAGCGTTCCTCAAAATGAGTTGATGTGCTGGTAAAACCTTTAAAAAATTTGGATAATTATAAATTTAAATGAATTAAATTGAAAATTAAACCCGCCTCTTTTGCGTCTCCGTCCCGCACCATAAAGTGCACATCCGAATGCTCACCCGTGCTCAATAAATGTTTCATCCGTTCCATCGAATTTCCCAACGATGGCATTTTAAAAATATTAATGAAAACTTTTGTCTTAATTAATTGTGAAATCGTACTTGTAAATAAATGAATAAATTTTTAAAAAATATTGTTTTTTAACGATAATTGTTTTTTAGTTTTTCAAAAATTTGAATCATTAGGCAAAAAAAAATTGAAAAAATTTCATATTGTTTAAAAGGATTTTAAGGGTACAAATTTTTTCCGCTTGGTGCCGACCCAATGAAAACCAAAAGAATTTATTTGTTTTGTTTTTCTCTATTGGTTGCGAAATTTTAGCACGAAATTTGTTTTATGAATGTTTTTGTTTTTGTGTTTATGTAGGAGTGGAGACAGCGAGAAGTCAGACAGTTAGTTCATATACGAAAGCATGTAAAAAAAATCGACAAAAAAAAAAAACAATTTAAACAGCAGGGGAAGGGCGGACCAGGCCGTTTTCGTACGGGCCGTTTTCGTACGAACACAGGTTTTTGGACTATAACTTTTTTCTTTGTCAACCAAATCCAACATTGTTGGTATCATTCGAAAGCCCTTCAGATGCTCTATTAGCCTGTAAAATTCCAAAAAATTTAGTCAAGTTTAAAAAAAGTTGGAGCCAAAAAATTTGGAAAATTTGGTTTTTTGAATTCTTCTGGCCATAACTTTTTTGAACCTTGACAAAATTTTTTGGAATTTTACAGGCTAATAGAACATCTGAAGGGCTATCGAATGATACCAACAATGTTGGATTTGGTTGACAAAGAAAAAAGTTATAGCCAAAAACTTGGGCTCGTACGAAAACGGCCCGTACGAAAACGACCCCGACCCGGGGAAGGGTTTGATGAAAAATTCAACAGGTAAATAAAAGAAACATTTCGCCAAATTTTTTTATTATTCAAAAACCTTCATTTTTATAAACTAACAAATAAATAGCAAATATGACATTAATTACTGTATTCATCTTGTATACATACACAAAAATTTAGCTGAGCAAAAACAAACCACATAAAGTCACTCACTTTTAAATCTCTCATTTTTAGAATTTCGGGATTTGCGTGTATTTAAAAAAACAATATTTTGTTTACATTTGCATTGATTTGAGTCAATTTTTTTTACCGTTGGCAAAGCGAAGAAAAAAAAATGCTAAAAAATGACACAGCAAAAACAATTATTTCCATTCTCAGACACAATTTGCCACATTTGCATATTTTTTATTTTTTATTGAGTTATTTGTTAGGATGGAAGATGATGGGTAAAATTAACAGGTGATTTGTGCTCGGAGTTCAATTTCCAATTTTAAAATTTCCATAAAAATAAACGGACGAAAGCATTCTATAAAAAGGACCAAAAATCATCAAACCGGGTAAGACTTTTTAACCCTTAATGATTTTATATTAATTTTTATCTATTGAAAAATAAACAAATTAAGTTTTTTAGCTTTTGAAATCCCCCTCCCCAAATTAGTGATTTTGTCCTTTATGCCGTGATATTTTATTTTTTGCCAATATTGATCATTTTTTCACTTAAGTTCCAATTATTTTATAGATATTTACGAATTCTCAATTGATCAAAATGCCTAAATCAGTGGTTAAGCATTTGTTGAGCACGGGTGAGGACGCGGATGTTTATTTTTTGGTGGGCGACGGATACACAAAAGAGGCAATTTTTTAAATTCAAAAATTAAATTTATTATTAATTAAAATTTGGATAATTTTAGTGAATTATTTAATTATTTTTATTTGATTGTTTTTTACTTAGATTTTATCATCTTCAGCTTTTACCAGCCCATAAATTGATTTTGAAGCACGTTTCCGACGTATTTGAGGCAATGTTACGTTTTGACGCCAAAAATGAAAAAGTGGAATTTGGTAAAGATATTAAAATATTAAATAAAACTAAATAATTGATTAGTGTAAGCCGGGTTATTTCCGGATCAAGGAATGTTTTTTGGATTCATCTACAGA
The DNA here is from genome assembly GCA_023374025.1 of Heterodera schachtii. NCBI lineage: Eukaryota > Metazoa > Nematoda > Chromadorea > Rhabditida > Heteroderidae > Heterodera > Heterodera schachtii. Next base: position 1,507,371 of record SIJG01000021.1, read on the forward strand.
TACAGGTCATTTCGGCAACCAGTATTTTTCCTGTATCTGTATTTTGCTGTATTTTTTACAGAAAAAATGTCTACATATAGGTACGGGAATTTTCCAAAATGCTGAACTCTATTAATTAAATGAATTAATTTTCAAATACCTCCGCTAATTACCCTATTTATTCAACTAGCCTCTGCTAATTGTCCCGTGGAGGTCATCGATGTTGAAGCAGCAGCTTTCAAAGTGATGTTAAGCTTCATTTACACGGAGGATTTGAGCGAATTGAACGGAGATAATGCAATGGCAGTGCTTTACGCCGGTGAATTTGTTTTTAATTTAATTTATAATTATTTTCTATTTAGCCAAAAAGTACAATATTCCTGATTTGGTCGACGCATCTTTGCAAATTCCCTTCTCTGAATTGCGCAATGTTTTCTTTGCTTGTGCCCAAGCTCGCCTTTTTGACTTTGAAGTGAGAAAAACAAATTTATTTTATCCTTTTTTTGTATATTTTTAATTTTATATTTTTTAAGGATTTTGCCTGCAAATGTTTGCGTTACATTTGTCAAAATGCGACCAAATTGTTTCGATCAGATGACTTTTTGAAAATTAATCAGGAAATGTTGTGTGTGCTTCTCGATAGCGATCTTTTATTGATCAGCGATGAATTTGAAATTTGGAAAGCTGTAATTTCAATTTAAAATAGAATTTGCATTTTTAGTTATTTTTTAATTAAAGGCAATCCGTTGGGCCGATGAAAAATGTCGTCAGAATGGCACTAAAAACTCCACGGAAAATCGTCGTTCAGTGCTTGGTTTGGCACTGTTCAAAATTCGTTTTCCAAATATCCATGAGGAGCAGTTTTCAGAATTCGTCGGTAAAACTCTTTGAAATAAGAAAATCAAATTGAAATTTCCTTATGGGATGACATAAATTTGCGGCTTAAAGCTTGAAATTACTAATTACATAAACATTCCTTATACCGAGTATTTTTAAACATTGCGTTACTTTTTGTGCATCTAATTAATTTTTTTCGCTGCGGTATAATTTAAAATCAAGGACTTTTGGTTCAAAATATACGAAATCTCGCTCACGGGAGTCACTTAATTAAAAAAAGAGGCATTTTTTCAGTTCCATCCGGTGTGTTAACAGAGGAAGAAGTGATCGGTGTTTATCAGTTTAATTCTCATCCGAATCTGTATCGTCCATATCTGTCTAATCCATATCGGTATCTTCATGTGATTCCCGGGCTGTACTCGTTGAAATTCCCAATCCATGGACGAATTTTTGATTGGAACAAAGCCAAGGGAAACAAAAGAGGAACACTTGCTTTGCATATTGAAAATCTATACCGTTTGGAGTGAACGTAAAAGCGAAACTGTGCATATCAAAGGATTTCCATGGAAAATATGGGCACAAATTAAAAAGAAAGATGAAAGCACTGACAAAAACGAGAAATGGTTGGGCATTTATCTCATGTGTGATTTTCCAAAAGAAGGTGCAAATTATTATTAATAAACAACAATATTTTTTAATTTACTTTAAGACAAAAATTGGAATTGCAAATGTTCGGCAAATTATCGAGTTGTTTCACAAAAAATTCGGCGTGCGGGATTATAAGATAGGAGACTTTATTAGTGAAGACACTTTTAACAGAGAAGCGAAAAGTTGGGGATATACCAATTTTATTTCATTTGCAGTGAGTGACAATTCAAAAAATAATGCCAATTAAATTTACAACATCATAATTAAGGAACTGATGAATCCAAACGAAGACTTATACAACCAAAATGAGGACAAAGCGACATTGGCCATTGATGTTATATTGAAATAAACAAAAACGGAAGGACAAATGATAAATAACCAATTTATGGTGAATTGTATACTCACTCTACTGGACTTGTTTTTTATTATATATTTATACTGCTCAAATCTTAATGATTTATCAAATTGATTTTTTGGATTTACTGGGATTTGAACGAATTTTGTCACATTTGATCAATCATTGTGAGTAGTATAAGGCACATTATTCCGCCCCAAAATTTGGCCCCTCCACCCCACCCCTCCACCTTTCACCACCCTTTGTTTCTGCTTTTCCAAATTCCGCCACCAAATTCCACCCCCCAAATTCTATACCCAAATCCCCCCCCCCTTCCCTTACCAAAATATAGGTGAAATATCCTGATGAAATCAGGTGTTTGGCTGGGAAAATAGGGGAAAACCCCGAGACTTTTCCCGGTTCCGGTCAAAACCGGGACGTAGGTACTCAGTTGTACGTTTTTTCAGTATCAGGTCCCGGTCGCGTACAATTCATAAAAATAAAATAACTGGACAAAAAATTTATGAAAATTGTCTTGAAATTTAAAAAAACGAACACCCGTAAGTTTTTTTGTCAGTAATGCAAAATAATTTTAGATACATGAATAATGAGTTTGATAATTAAAATTCTTTCCTCACCTCCATATTCAGCAACAAAGACTGTTCAAAAGCCACAAAAACATTTGGCAACTTTTGAATTGAAACGTTGGCACAAAAGTCGGCACAATCCTTTATCAGGCCAGTGATGTTATATTTGTCAGCTATAAGTAAATAGTAATTTATTTATAATCCCAATCCGGACCGGCTCAGTTCGGCCCCAGCGGTTTTTTGGCTATAACTTTTTTCTTTGTCAACCAAATACAACATTGTTGATATCTTGCGAAAGCTCTTAATATGCTCTATTAGCCTGCAAATTTCAATAAAATTGGTCAATTTTGAACAAATTTATGGCCAAAAAAGTTGGAAAATTTGGTTTTTTGAACTCTTCTGACCATAACTTTTTTAAACCTTAACGAAATTTTTCAGAATTTTGCAGGCTAATAGAGAACACTAAGAGCTTTCGAATGATATCAACAATGTTGAATTTGGTTGACAAAGAAAAAAGTTATAGCCAAAAAGCCGCTGGGGCCGAACTGAGGTAGACCGTCCCAATCATAAATTTTCACCAGCTTTTAAAACTTCCAACAAATTATTGGCATCCAATCCGTCAAAATGTTTCGTGTAAATAAATGTTAGCATCGTTTTGAACGCTTCAATTTCAATGTCGGGAATATCAATTTGACCTTTGTCATAACGGAGCATTGCTTCGAAGACATCGGAAGCACTGGAGAGAATTGCTCTATGAGCTGGTACAATCTTAAAAAAAGTCAAAAAATTTTTCAATTTAAAAGGCTGACGGAAAAGTTTTGAGAATTGAAGTAATTTTCATACAAATAAATAATGATAATATGTTAGGACTCGGGTGGGAATCGAACCCACCCTAAATCCAAATCCGTGGGCATCCGACCATGGAGCAACGAGGCATATTTATTAAATAATTTACATGTCGGGGATCCGAACCCTGGGTTAAATGATGCCGACTAGAGCAATACCGCTACAATACTAAATACCGTGCTGAGATACAAATAGGTAATTGTTTTATTTCATAATTAAAAACTTTGGCATTTTTTATCTCGGCATTGAAATTTTAAGGCTCATCAATTGATTATTAAACTATATTCAAAATTTATATTTGCTTATAGATTTCCAGAAATTTAAAAATATCATAATCCATAAAAATATGTCCTAAAAATGTAATTGTTTATCGTTGGGCACTGAGTTTTGTTTATATAATTTGACCTTTTGTACTACAATACTTAATGCTTGAGAGTTTTAAAATATTTTTATTATCGTTGACGCATTTTCTGGCACCAAAATTTAAATTAAACGAATTTCTTTAAATTTTTTAATCTTTTCAAAAAGTTAGAGACAAACTAAAAATATTTGTTGTATGGAATAAAAAAATCCAAATACCTATATATATAAAATCCAATACAAAAATGGCCAATTATTAATCTGTGAGATAAAAATTTTCAAAAAATTTGTAAATATCTTGACTTTAATTTAGTTACATTTACGATAAGATGGCAAGAATTAATGGCAAAACGATGACACAAAAAAAGAAACAAATTTGAATTGTATTTGCTTATCTCTTCCCAACCCTCACATTTTTTTTACAAAATTTCTGACCCAAAATAAGGGAGAGAGAAATCGAAAAATTGGATTATGAATATTTTTTCGAGTTCGGTTTGGGTTCCGCTTCACGACTTCTTTGCATTTTTCGTGACTTTTCGGTGTCTTTTATTACTTTTTAGCGATTTATTTTTTTTTATAATTTCTTAGCAGAGTTTTTGGAGATTTCCGTCTCGCTTTATGTGATTCAAGGAGAAAGGTGAGTGTGGGCAAAAAAGTACATGGGAGAACCTCTAAAAGGGGCATTATGCCCTTATTTGGCAAAATGCCAACAACCCAATTGTTAAATTGGCATTGTCGCTCTGAATAAGTCTAAATTTAGTTTATCAATTTCCAAATTGCAGAAAGCCTGATGACCAGCAAAACAAAGAATCAGCATATTTAAAATAATCACCAATCATAGGATTTTCATCTTTCACAGTGAAATCAATGGCCAATGTCACTTTGTCCTCATTTTGATTGTAAAAGCCATTGCTCGGGTCCATCAGTTCCTTAATTGTTCATAAGTGGGTCAATTAAGGGAATGTTTAATTGTCACTCACCGCAAAGGAAGCGAAATTAGAGAATCCCCTGCCGTTCATATCGCTGAAAAAAAGTTGACTTTTGGATGGTCCTTTCTTATAATCTGCCACGCCGCACTTTTGCGACAAAATTTGACAATTTAACGAACATTTGCACCTCAAATGTTTGTCTAAAAAACAAATTAAACATTGATTAAATTAATTGTTGTTAATGTCTTAATTAACAATATTAGCAAATTTGTACCGTTTTTTGGTCCAACGCACAAAAGGTAAATGCCCAACCATTTCTCATTGTAAATGCGTCTGCCTATTGGTTTTGAGTGTCGCATAATTTTCGGATTTATTTGTGCCACAATTTCCCATGCAATTCCATTGATGTACACAGTTTCGCTTTTACGTTCACTCCCAATGACTTCTCGCGCAAATTCCGAAAAATTTTCAATTTCCATCGAAAGTGTCCACTTCAATTTGTTTTGATCCCAAATGAATTTGTCCATTTTTTCATCTTTCACTGTCACATCAATGGCCAATGTCACTTTGTCCTCTTCTCTGTCGTAAAAACCATTGCTATGGTCCATCAATTTCTTAATTAGCAATAATTATGTCTTTAAGTTAATAATAAATCCAATTGGCACTCACCTCAAAGGAAATGAAATTGCCGAATCCCCAATTGTTTGATTTGTTGCAAAAAACATGGTCACAAAGTGTCCCAACGGAATTCTCGGCCCAATTTTTTTGTAAAATAATTCGAAATGTCGCCGAACATTTGCAACTCCAACTCGGGTCTTAAACCAAATTTAATAGTTAAAATCATTATTGTAAGTTTTAAATTTGCACCTTCTTTTTGAGCATCACACAAAAGGGAAATGCCCAACCATTTCTCACTGCCAGTGCCATCTGTTGTTATTTGTGCCACAATTTGCCATGGCAGTCCCTTTATGTGTACAGTTTTGCTGAATCGGCAACTTCTGACATCCGCTCCCGCAAATTCTGACACTTTTTCAATGTCCATCGTAATTGTCCCAAATGTCCAAATTCGTTCCTCGCTATTAAATTGGTCATAATTCGGTTTGATTTTGTGTTGTTGAACGCCGATCACTTCTTGAGTTGTTAATACGCCGGATTGAACTGTAAAAATCTGAATTAAGCTGGATAATTTTGTCAATTTTTGAAAAGCATAGATTTTGGAATTTATTTTTAAATCGCAAAATTTTTTTTGTTCACTTTTATATCTCTAAACTTTTACCAATATCCTTCGCAAATTCCTCGCTTGACAAAAGCGGAAAGCGAATTTTGAAGAGTGCCGGGCCAAGCACAGCACGACGATTCTCTGCCGAGCATTCAATGCCATTTTGACGGCACTTCGAATCGGCCCAACGGAGTGCCGAAAAATAAAATTAAAATTTAATGGCGAATAATTAAATGAATTAATTTCTCATTTGTAGATGAAATTACTGCTTTCCAAATTGTAATTTCTTCATGGATTTGTAATTCGTCACGTCCAAAAATTTCGCACAATGTTTTTTGGTCAATTTGCAAAAATTCCTCCGATTTGATCAAAATGTCCGCATTTTGGTCAATGTAAGACAAACAACAATTGGCAAAATCCTAAAATTAAAAAATAAATTACTTTGAAATAATTGCATTTAAATTCGTTTAAATTTTACCTCCAAGTCGAAAAGGTAAGCATAGGCATAAGCAACAAAAACATTGCGCAATTCGGAGATGGGAATTTGCAAAGATGGATCAACCAGGCCAGGGATATTATATTTTTTGGCTAATTAAAATATGTTATTTTATTAAATTTTATTTCAAAAAATAAATCCACCGGCGCAAAGCACTGCCATTGCATTGTCTCCATTCAATCCGCTTAAATCATCCATGTAAATAAAACTCAACATCACTTTGAATGCTGCAGCTTCAACGTCTGGGATTTCCACATCAGTAGGGCCATTAGCAAAGTCTAATTGAAAATAAATTGAGGGCAATTAGCATATTCGTAGTGTGAAATTAAATGATAATTAATATTATTATTATTCATTCAATTACCATTTTCAGCATTTGCATTTTGTGAGTCAAAACGAAACATTGCTGCGAATACTTTGGAGGCGTTCTTCAAAATAAATTTGTGGGCTGGCACACGCTTAAAAGAATTAAACTGTTCAAGACTAAGTGACTGATCAGTAGGAATGGGATTTTTGTCAAACAATGGCGAAATAGGTGCCCAAAAATTCGAAAATTCGAAAAAACGTAATAATGGGCATAATAACCTTCTAATAGAGGCAAATAAATTTTTAATCGGCAAAATCATAATTAAATAATGGTTATTTTAATTTTTATTTTTAAATTCGCCTCTTTTGCGTCTCCGTCCCCCAGCAAAAAGTGCACATCCGCGTGCTCTCCCGTGCTAAGTATCGACTTAAGCCCAGCAATCGCTGATTTGGACATGATAAATTAATGTATTTGCTAAATTATAATACAATAAATGATTATGTCATCCTTTAGTCCTCTCGTGAGATAACACAAAAAATATATTTAAAAAAAAAGTGAAAGGGAAAACATGAAAATAGTGTGTGACAGAGATATTTCCCCTTTTTCAAAAAATTCAACCAAAAAGTGGGGTCAAAACTAAGATACATTGCTAAATATAGTAAAAATAAAGTCAATCATTTTTTTCAGTTTACTTTGTTGAAAAATTGATACCCCAAAAATATTTCAATAATAAAAGAAATTATCGAAAAAAGTAGTTTTCCAATAGTCAAATATATTCCATCATTATTTACTGCAAAAAGTGATTAAAAATGAAAATTGGGGCACTATTTTGTGGAAGGGCGGGCATAAATAATTTTGGGGCAAAATGATGACCGAAAATGAGAAGAAACATAGACATATATCATCAATTTGACCAAAAGTGCGCACCATTGTGAAAAAAATAAAGTTTCGAAGCGAAGTAAAAAAAAACATAAAACATGAAGAAACAGCAGACACTGTAAGAGTTAGACACTATTAAAAGTGAATGAAAATAAAAGTGAACAATGCGCCAATGAAAAAACAGACAGCTGAGGTTAGACACTATATGTTTTATCATTGTTTTTATTAAATTTTGTATGCTTGTAACTTAGTCAATAGTAAACCAAAAGAATTTTTTTTGTGCTCATTTTTAAGGGAAAATTCTAAAGAATATTTCTAATTTAATCAAAAGTTTTAAAAAATTGTTTATTAGCAAAAAAATGAATCATGTATTATTTTATATGTTAGAGACATGAAAATAGCACAACAAAATAAGAGAAAAAGTAAAAACTTAGTCCTGGGTCAAAAATTTTTTCCTAGGGTCAGATTTTCTTGAAATTTTGCATAGCCATATATTTTAACACCATTTATAGAATAATGCTTTGCTTATTTACCAAAATGCTTTTTAACTCGAGATCGGCTCTTCCGTTTTTACAAGGGAAATTCTCGACAATTTTTTAAATTAGCGGGGTTTTTTGGCGTTTTGTCTGTGCGCACTTTTGGTCAAATTGATGATATATGCATAGAGCAAATTTTTTTGAACAGCAGTAAATAATAAACTTTTGTATCTTGTACATTGATTGTGTTTATTTCTCCTTAATTTTTCATCTAACCCTTATGTATCAGGGATTGCACGGAATTCCGATTTCCGAAAAATTTTGGGGCCTCGGGATGCTATCCTTACTATATATCCCCGGTAAAATGCCGAAAAAATTCTGAGTGAACAAAAAATTATATTGCTAATTAGTATAAATAAAGTCAATCATTTTTTCTGTTTATTTTGTTAAAATTATAATTTTAAACAAAAAAAAATGGAATGAAAAATAGACAAAAATGAACATTTTTATAGAGGGAAGAAAGCGCAAATAAATTTCGGCAAAATAAAGATCTAAAAAATAGGCAAGAACAGAAATGAAATTAATTAATTTTAATCCATCTTTTTTCTAGTAAATATGAATGGCATTAGGTATGTGCTAAAATGATTCATGAATTTTATAAGACCAAATTAAAATTAATTAAAAAATAAACAAAAAAAAATTATTATTTTTGGTACAAAACTTTATTAATAATAATAGAGTAAAAAAAAGCAAAAAACAACAAAATTTCTTTAATTTTAAATTATTCGTATAATATCTATAAGCTTCAAATAAAGCTAATGTAAAAGTTCGCGTTTAATTACACTGATCAACGACTTTTAGTCTAAACCATAAATATTAAAAATCTGTTAATTATACATACTAAAATTAAATATAATTTGTTTGTACACTAATTTTCTCAGTTCTGTTGAAAAACAATATTTTATTTACATACATTTGCATTGATTTGGATCAACTTTTTTGACCCAGTGGGCAAAGCGATGAAAAAATGGATAAAAATATGCACAGATGGGACACAAACAAAACAAAACACATTGCTATTTTCATTCTTCTTCTGCTAATGACACAATTTAGCACATTTGGCTACAAAATGTTTTGATTGAGCATTGGACAAACCGTGCCAAAAAATGAGAGATGAACAAATAAATTAGAGAATGCAGAGAAAAACATGCCTCTCATATTGGCGCACTATTTCCTTAACTCTGTTACATAATTTCTAAAAATAAAAAGCTGAATTTAATTCTCTCAAAAATGCTTTGTTTCCTCAAATAAAATTTCATCACATTTCGCGCTACTTTAAAAGAGTCTATGTGTTTTGAATTTTTTTTTTTTTTGCACTTTTTTTGGTCTATTTTTTTCCACTGATTTCGACCAATTTGGGATCCCGGCCCCGAACTTGAACAAGTCGAAACTTTTTGTTCGAATTTGGGTTCGTGGTTCGGAATAGGCCCAAATCCGTCCATCTTTGGTAATTTCAATATCCGAATTGCGCAATGTTTTCTTGGCTTTTGCCCAGGCTTGCCTTTTCGACTTGGAGGTGGAGTTTAAGCGAATTTTAAATGCATTTATTATTAAATTTAATTTATTTTTTGAATTTTAGAACTATGGCAATAATTGTTTGGCTTACATTGACAAAAATGCGCACACTTTGATCAAATCGGAGGAATTTTTGCAAATTGACCAAAAAATTTTATGTGAAATTTTGGGACGTGAAGAATTGAAAATCCGTGAAGAGATTTCTGTTTGGAAAGCAGTAACCCCGACATCGAAGACACAAAACTCCGCGTGTTGTCAGCGAATATGGCCAATGTCCCGCTTATTTTTTGGGAAATGGTTTTTCTAATTTTTTTAATTTAAATTTTTGTCCCCTTTTTTAAGGTTCCATAGATCGGGAAAATAGTTTATTTAATTATGAAATTTAAATAAATTCTCTTAATGTTAATAAATATTTAAAAAATTGTGTGTACTCTTCAAATAGTGTAGTAAAAGATTATTATTTTTTGCAAAATTTAAAAATTCAAAGGCAGGCAAATTATGGGTCATTAGTAGTGGAACAACAATGGCACAAAAAATGGCGGCGTTTTCATCGCGGCAAAATGGCGGCGGGCGGACGGGTGACCTATGCCAATGCCAATGTCAATTATCAGACACAAATACAATCATGGGAATTTTCTTTTTTATTTTGTTTCCTTCATTATCATTATCATTAGTAGAGATTATAACCAAAGATAAAGGGATGGGATGAATTTTTTGCCTTTAAAAGACGTGCCATTTTTTGAATTTGTTTCATAAATCAGTGCCCACAATTTTTATTCCCTTCTTTTAACCTTTTATTCTGAAGAGTCCAGGATTTTCAGAATTTTTTTTTTAAATTATTAACATGGTTTGGGGGGGGGGCTAAGGAAAAATAAAAAAATTTCCGAAAAACCTTTATTTCAACAAAAAATGGTCATTAAATGAAATTTTTTTAAATTACCACACTGTATACTTTTTCTGTGTATTGTAATACTGCATTTTAGCCCTAAATTACTAAAAAGCATTCTCAAACATAATGGCCCACTTGCTGTACATTCGAATGAAAGCTAACGACTGTCCGGGCGTCGCTTTTGTTCGGACCGGTGGGTGCTTTTTTAATTGCTGAAAAATGAACAATTTAAAGCAAAATTTCGCAAAAGGGAGCATGCGAAGACGGAGCAAGTAGTGGGGCGAGACGGAGGGCGGAGGAAAAAGTCTGACGAGCGCCACAGGCGGTTGACTGCGGGGGCCCGAAGGGCCCCCGCCAATCAGTCAACCGCCTGCGGATCACGCGCGGACTTCTTCCGTAGCCCGTAGTCTCGCCCCACCTACTGGCCGCCGTAGTCGAGTGTGCGGCGGTTTTTTAGCGCAATAAGCTAAATTAAACTTTTATATTTGACGTTCTTTTCCCATTTTTTTGACTACTGGTTTAAAATAGTTTTAACGATTTTGAGGACCCATAACATGCGTCGGTTCGACTTAATTCCTTGATTTTTAGACTTAACTCGTTAAGAGTTTTCGAATGATACCAAACTTGTTCAAAATTTTTTATTTAAAATTGATTTTTGGCTGATTTTTGAGGCAAATTTTCGTGATTTAAACCGGTTCAAAAACCGGTTTAAACGCTTTGCCGCGCAGTTTTTCTGACGGTTTAGGCGTTTTCAGCATCTAAGAAAACCTATAAAAGTGTTTTTATGCGATTTTGAGTCTGGGACCTATGATGGATATTTTCCAAATGCTGTAAGAAATGGCAAGAAGGTTGATTTTTAGGGGTGTAATTTGAAAATTGAAAAATTGATTTTGAAATTTGGAAATTGGAAAGCTAAAATCCGAGCCCAAATCATCAAAAATTTTATAATAATTTTACCCATCATCACATTCAAATCAAAACTCAAAAATATGCAAATATTGAATCTAAATTGTGTTAGAAAAAAAATGAAATATCTCTTTCCCCCCCCCCATTTTTACTATTTGGTGTGTACTAGGGATGCATTTTTTAGGCTCTAAAACTGCCAAAATAGTTAGGCTTTAGGCTCTAAAAAACCCCCAAAATAGGCACTAAAAAATGGAAAATAGTCACTAAAAATTCTCAAATTTAATGGTGTAAAATGACAAAATTTATTCAAAAAGGTAACAAAATTTAGCCAAATCATTAAATTGATTGTGGAAATCATTTTTGAAAAATGTCATAAGTAGGAATGCAATTTATAGTTGCTAAAAGAGTGCCAAATAGTTAGTTTTTAGTTCTAAAAACCCCCAAAATAGTTGTTAAAAATTTTAAAATTTAGGGATTTATAACAGAGGTCGCATCGAAAATTTCCCGAAATAAGTACATCGCTGGACAAAAATAAGTTTTAGGGGCCAAAAATAAGTACATTTTTTAAAAACATTATTTTGAGGCTTTATCTCTCATTTTATTCAACAATATCGGCATAAGCAACATATTTTTCGCCGCCTACTATTTTTCTGAGCAATTCCGGCTTCGAAATGAGAAATTTATACATTTCCGAAAATCGATTTTAACAAGTTTGTGAAAAACATATCTAAGCAATTTGTAAATTTCAGTGCATTTAGAGTCAAAAAATCAGATTTTTAAAAATTTTTTGGCGCATTTTTCCTAGAAATTTTTGGGTATGGGTGAGGGAAAAGAGTCCGGCGGTGCCGATAGGCGCCGCCGAGGAAATTTTTTGAAACTTTTGCTCTCTTTCTTAGCAAATTGTGCCCAAAAAATGACCAAATTTCTATATGAAAACCAAATTTTGCAGAGAAACCGCTGAGAACCTTTCGAATGTTTATAAATTTAGCTCGCAAATTCTGTTTGTGTTTTTTCGATCTTTGGTGTACTGGAATTGCTGCCTTTCCCATCGATTCCAAATTAATATCAAAACTGCACGGCACACAATACGCATATTCATCGCCCTTTTTGCTCCTTTTTATGGCCTGAAATTGACGCTCATAATCAGCGTGAAATTTCTGTTTGCGCTTTGGTGGAGCCATTAATAATAATAATCTAAGCTAAAAAGTTATATAGTACATAGGTCTTCGGATGAAAATTTTCAATAAATTAAAATAAAAACGCTTCATAAACACACCATCCCAAAAAACGAGATGTGTACCAATAAATAGAGAATGCCAGAGAAAAACATTATCTTTTTTTCTCTAATTTTTTGTCTCCTTTTGGCGTACTATCTAATGTTTTTGTTATTAGGAAAAACAACATTCCCTTCGCTCTATAGATCTTTTTTTTCGCCTTACAGATTTGCACTAAATTTTGCATAGCGATAGAGAAAAATATTATGCATCGAATGATATAGAAGATTTTTTCAAAAATAAGGCTCATTGAAAAGTTATTTTGATTTAAACGTTATTAATTATTTTTTAAGGATTTAATGGGTAAAAAGAAATTAAATAAGAGTTTTAACACCAGCAAACCGGTGCAAAGGCGTTGGGACAAGCGTGAGGAGCGACAAACAAAGCTGGAGAGGGCGAGACAAGCCAAATCCGCAAAGAAAAGTGCGATTTCACCAATTTTTAATTCAAAAATCATTTTTTTAATTTCAGCCGCTCCACCGCCGAATCCCAATGCCGAAACGCCACAGCAGGACGAAGCAGGGCCGTCAACATCTGCTGCACCGACCGAAGAAGCGATGGAGCCGCCACCACCAACTCCAGGGCCAGTGCCAACACCGGACATGGACGAGGAAATTTTGGAATTTGATGATTTGCCGCCGTCAACATCCGCCACACCAATCGGCGATTTGGTGCCACTTTCGACAACACCAACTGCGCCAATGGACACCGGAGAGACGACCCCGCCACCGCTGGCCAATGACGAGCGATCAGAGCGCATCGAACAACTGGAGAAGCAGCTCAAGGACCGAGATGACACCATCAAATTTCTGCGCGAGCAGGTGCGAAACCGAGAAGCGCTGATCACTGATCTGCGCCGCCAGCTGGACCAACAAATGCCATTCCACGTCTTCCAAGGCCTCGGAAATGCTCTGATCAAGGAGTTGGAAGCGGGAGAAAATGCCGAAATTGCTCAGCAATTCTTCAGACAAATAGGGGCAAAGAGGGAAGCGTTCAGAAAGCGCGACTTGACGGGGAACAGCATCCGCAAAATCCTCGTCCATGCCGATCAAATGGAGGCCCTTTTCGAGACGGAATGGGCGAAAACAATTTGCCAAACAATGGCACATTTGGGGAAAATCCAAATTTTCACCAAAGTAATTGGTTTTCATTTTTGTGAAACTAATTTTTTTTGATTTAAGGCCCAGCCATTGTCTCCAGGTGATTTGGATGGACTGGAGACGGCTGTTTACCAGTTCAAGGCATTTCTCGACGAACAACCAATGGTGCGAACGCTTCTTTCAAAAAAGACAAAAGCCCATTTGCTGCTTCACCACTTTGTTCCGTTTGCGCGCCAACACGGATTTTTGGGCCTTTTGGATGAGCAGGGTGGGACCATTTCATTTTTGGGGGTTCAATTTTAAAAGTTGTGATTTTTCAGGAGATGAGGCACTGCATTCCGTGTGGCGGCGACTTGAGCAACTTTGGAAGACGATGCCGGACTCTGAACAAATGCGACAACAGCTGGAGCATCATTTCGTCTCGAATTGGCTGCTGGACACCGGTAGACTCGACGAATTGAAGCTGGTGAGTTGATGGAAGGGGATTTAAAATTTTATCCAACTAATTAAGCGGGAGGAAGAACAACGGGAGCAAGCGGAGGAAGACAAAACGAATGAAGAAAGTGATCAAGACGCCGACATCGATATCGTTGACTGATCGCGGATTGATGGTTATTTTTCATTACACATGACAAATAAAAATGTTTAAAAATTTGTAATCAATTTTGAAATCATTTTGGTCACTTTTCCTTTTATTTATTCATTAAATCATCGAAATACAGCTATAGCATGCACTGGGAATCGAACCTGGGACCCACCCCTTTGGTGACCTTCTCACAGACCACTGAGACAGGTATTTAAATCTTTTTTGGTATTGGAGCTCATTTCTGGGATGGTGTGTAAAATTTTTTATTTCAAAATAGACATTCAATTGAATTTTCTCTTAAATCTCAAAAATAAGACAAAAATAAGTACATTGAGCTCAAATCAGTACATTTCTTAAAAATAAGTACATTTTATATTCTTAAGATTCGATCCCTCCAAATCAGTACATTTCTTAAAAATAAGTACAAATGCGACCTCTGCATAAAACCAATTCAAATTTTACCAGTTTAGGTCAATGTTTACAATTTTTTTGTACTTAAATTTATTGTATTCATTTTTGTTAGGATTTATGAACGTTAATTTCTAGATTTTAAACATTTTTTTAATTTAAAGTAATCAAACGTGGTCATTACAAAATGTACAGATGGTGGTCGATGGACGCTGAAAAGAAGGCGGCGGACGTGTCGAATTCGGACAATTCGATGATTGGTAAGATGGGTTAGGCGCAATTACGGATTACGGAAATTACGGCGTTCTTGTACGGACCGGGCCGTTTTCGTACGGGCCGTTTTCGCGTGGAGCGAGTTTTTGAACTATAACTTTTTTTGTCAACCAAATCCAACATTGTTGGTATCATTCGATAGCCCTAAGTATTCTCTATTAGCCTGCAAAATTTTGAAAAATTTCGTTAAGTTTCAAAAAAGTTATATCCTGAAGAATTCAAAAAAGCAGATTTTCCAACTTTTTTAGCCATATATTTGTTCAAAATTGACCTAATAGAGCATCTGAAGGGCTATCGAATGATACCAACAATTTTGGATTTGGTTAAAAAGGAAAAAAGTTATGGTTCAAAAATTCGCTCCACGCGAAAACGGCCCGTACGAAAACGGCCCCGACCCGTTCTTGTACCACGTAATTACCGCGTATAGTTTTGGTATTAAAATAATTTTTTCTAATTACTTTTCGAGACAATTTCCTAAAATGTACGACTTTATGGTAGTATGTATTAATCTAAATCTTCCGAAATTGACTTTTTAACAATTAAAAACATATTTTGGGTCCAAAAATATCAACATTTTTTCAATGCGATGCCTAAAATTTAAATGCATTTTTATTTAATGAAATAAACTGTTTTGCCGGTAATCCTTCGGAATTGGTGTCCCGACAAAAAAATAAATTTAAAAAATTTATTAACAAATCACTTTTTCTATGGTAAAAAATGTGCTGATCATGGATCCGAGCTCGGATTTTGCAAAATCATTGATTTTGTATGATTTTTCATCAAGTACTTGATTTTTTTTTTTGAAAATTTTTGTTTTCTAGAATTTTGGCTTCCCTATATATTTAACGGCTAATTCTATGCATTCTACACCATCAGAATATTGAATTTACCGAAAATAAAATTTTAGAAAACAAAAATTTTCATAAAAAAATCAAGTACTTGATGAAAAAATCATACAAAATCAATGATTTTTCAAAACCCGAGCTTTTGTCTCGCCAGCAAATATGCAGAATATGCATATGGAACTTTATGCTAGAAGCTTCAAACCAAGCTAAAAATATGTTGTTTTTTTGTTGCGTTCAGCAGGCCTCCAACAGTCAGGGAAAAAATTTTCATATAAAATTTGCATCCCTACTAATGACCAAAATCTCGAAAAGATTTTCTAAAGGGCACCCTAAAAACTTGAATAATTTTTGTTTTATTAATAAAAAAAATTATGGATTTTGGAAATTACGGCATTTTTGACCCCGTAATAACTTTTTTAGATTTAAAAATATAATGATTATCATTTCAAAATCACCAGGGAATAAATGGACGAAGCTGATGTTGAGCACGGGAGAGTACGCGGATGTGCACTTTTTGGTGGGAGACGCAAAAGTGAATTACAATCATGAGTAAATAGCAAAAACACAAAACAACTACAAACACACAAAAAACATTGCACAAACATATTCACGAATAATTACAACAAACAATTACAATCGTGCACAAATAGCAACAAAAACACATCGACAATTAAAAATACACAAACATTACAACAAACATATTCACGAATAAATACAACAAACAATTACAATCGAGCACAAATAGCAACAAAAACACATCGACAATTAAAAACACACAAACATTACAACAAACAATTACAATCGTGCACAAATAGCAACAAAAACACATCGACAATTAAAAATACACAAACATTACAACAAACATATTCACGAATAATTACAACAAACAATTACAATCGTGCACAAATAGCAACAAAAACACATCGACAATTAAAAATACACAAACATTACAACAAACATATTCACGAATAATTACAACAAACAATTCCAATCGTGCACAAATAGCAACAAAAACACATCGACAATTAAAAATACACAAACATTACAACAAACATATTCACGAATAATTACAACAAACAATTACAATCGTGCACAAATAGCAACAAAAACACATCGACAATCAAAAACACAAAAACATTACACAAACATATTCACGAATAATTTCAACAAACAATTCCAATCGTGCACAAATAGCAACAAAAACACATCGACAATTAAAAATACACAAACATTACAACAAACATATTCACGAATAATTACAACAAACAATTACAATCGTGCACAAATAGCAACAAAAACACATCGACAATTAAAAATACACAAACATTACAACAAACATATTCACGAATTACAATCGTGCACAAATAGCAACAAAAACACATCGACAATCAAAAACACAAAAACATTACACAAACATATTCACGAATAATTTCAACAAACAATTACAATCGTGCACAAATAGCAACAAAAACACATCGACAATTAAAAATACACAAACATTACAACAAACATATTCACGAATAATTTCAACAAACAATTCCAATCGGGCACAAATAGCAACAAAAACACATCGACAATTAAAAATACACAAACATTACAACAAACATATTCACGAATAATTTCAACAAACAATTCCAATCGGGCACAAATAGCAACAAAAACACATCGAGAATTAAAAATACACAAACATTACAACAAAAATATTCTCGAATAACAATAGTGAACAATTAGCAACAAAACACATTGACAATCAAGAAGACAAAAACATTACACAAACATATTCACGAATAATTTCAACAAACAATTACAATCGTGCACAAATAGCAACAAAAACACATCGACAATTAAAAATACACAAACATTACAACAAACATATTCACGAATAATTTCAACAAACAATTCCAATCGGGCACAAATAGCAACAAAAACACATCGACAATTAAAAATACACAAACATTACAACAAACATATTCACGAATAATTACAACAAACAATTACAATCGTGCACAAATAGCAACAAAAACACATCGACAATTAAAAATACACAAACATTACAACAAACATATTCACGAATAATTACAACAAACAATTACAATCGTGCACAAATAGCAACAAAAACACATCGACAATTAAAAATACACAAACATTACAACAAACATATTCACGAATTACAATCGTGCACAAATAGCAACAAAAACACATCGACAATCAAAAACACAAAAACATTACACAAACATATTCACGAATAATTTCAACAAACAATTACAATCGTGCACAAATAGCAACAAAAACACATCGACAATTAAAAATACACAAACATTACAACAAACATATTCACGAATAATTTCAACAAACAATTCCAATCGGGCACAAATAGCAACAAAAACACATCGACAATTAAAAATACACAAACATTACAACAAACATATTCACGAATAATTACAACAAACAATTACAATCGTGCACAAATAGCAACAAAAACACATCGACAATTAAAAATACACAAACATTACAACAAACATATTCACGAATAATTTCAACAAACAATTCCAATCGGGCACAAATAGCAACAAAAACACATCGACAATTAAAAATACACAAACATTACAACAAACATATTCACGAATAATTACAACAAACAATTCCAATCGTGCACAAATAGCAACAAAAACACATCGACAATTAAAAATACACAAACATATTCACGAATAATTACAACAAACAATTCCAATCGTGCACAAATAGCAACAAAAACACATCGACAATTAAAAATACACAAAATTAAAAATACACAAACATTACGACAAACATATTCACGAATAATTACAACAAACAATTACAATCGTGCACAAATAGCAACAAAAACACATCGACAATTAAAAATACACAAACATTGCAACAAACATATTCACGAATTACAATCGTGCACAAATAGCAACAAAAACACATCGACAATCAAAAACACAAAAACATTACACAAACATATTCACGAATAATTTCAACAAACAATTACAATCGTGCACAAATAGCAACAAAAACACATCGACAATTAAAAATACACAAAATTAAAAATACACAAACATTACAACAAACATATTCACGAATAATTACAACAAACAATTACAATCGTGCACAAATAGCAACAAAAACACATCGACAATCAAAAACACAAAAACATTACACAAACATATTCACGAATAATTTCAACAAACAATTCCAATCGTGCACAAATAGCAACAAAAACACATCGACAATTAAAAATACACAAACATTACAACAAACATATTCACGAATAATTACAACAAACAATTACAATCGTGCACAAATAGCAACAAAAACACATCGACAATTAAAAATACACAAACATTACAACAAACATATTCACGAATTACAATCGTGCACAAATAGCAACAAAAACACATCGACAATCAAAAACACAAAAACATTACACAAACATATTCACGAATAATTTCAACAAACAATTACAATCGTGCACAAATAGCAACAAAAACACATCGACAATTAAAAATACACAAACATTACAACAAACATATTCACGAATAATTTCAACAAACAATTCCAATCGGGCACAAATAGCAACAAAAACACATCGACAATTAAAAATACACAAACATTACAACAAACATATTCACGAATAATTTCAACAAACAATTCCAATCGGGCACAAATAGCAACAAAAACACATCGACAATTAAAAATACACAAACATTACAACAAACATATTCACGAATTACAATCGTGCACAAATAGCAACAAAAACACATCGACAATCAAAAACACAAAAACATTACACAAACATATTCACGAATAATTTCAACAAACAATTACAATCGTGCACAAATAGCAACAAAAACACATCGACAATTAAAAATACACAAACATTACAACAAACATATTCACGAATAATTTCAACAAACAATTCCAATCGGGCACAAATAGCAACAAAAACACATCGACAATTAAAAATACACAAACATTACAACAAACATATTCACGAATAATTACAACAAACAATTACAATCGTGCACAAATAGCAACAAAAACACATCGACAATTAAAAATACACAAACATTACAACAAACATATTCACGAATAATTACAACAAACAATTACAATCGTGCACAAATAGCAACAAAAACACATCGACAATTAAAAATACACAAACATTACAACAAACATATTCACGAATTACAATCGTGCACAAATAGCAACAAAAACACATCGACAATCAAAAACACAAAAACATTACACAAACATATTCACGAATAATTTCAACAAACAATTACAATCGTGCACAAATAGCAACAAAAACACATCGACAATTAAAAATACACAAACATTACAACAAACATATTCACGAATAATTTCAACAAACAATTCCAATCGGGCACAAATAGCAACAAAAACACATCGACAATTAAAAATACACAAACATTACAACAAACATATTCACGAATAATTACAACAAACAATTACAATCGTGCACAAATAGCAACAAAAACACATCGACAATTAAAAATACACAAACATTACAACAAACATATTCACGAATAATTACAACAAACAATTACAATCGTGCACAAATAGCAACAAAAACACATCGACAATTAAAAATACACAAACATTACAACAAACATATTCACGAATTACAATCGTGCACAAATAGCAACAAAAACACATCGACAATCAAAAACACAAAAACATTACACAAACATATTCACGAATAATTTCAACAAACAATTACAATCGTGCACAAATAGCAACAAAAACACATCGACAATTAAAAATACACAAACATTACAACAAACATATTCACGAATAATTTCAACAAACAATTCCAATCGGGCACAAATAGCAACAAAAACACATCGACAATTAAAAATACACAAACATTACAACAAACATATTCACGAATAATTACAACAAACAATTACAATCGTGCACAAATAGCAACAAAAACACATCGACAATTAAAAATACACAAACATTACAACAAACATATTCACGAATAATTTCAACAAACAATTCCAATCGGGCACAAATAGCAACAAAAACACATCGACAATTAAAAATACACAAACATTACAACAAACATATTCACGAATAATTACAACAAACAATTCCAATCGTGCACAAATAGCAACAAAAACACATCGACAATTAAAAATACACAAACATATTCACGAATAATTACAACAAACAATTCCAATCGTGCACAAATAGCAACAAAAACACATCGACAATTAAAAATACACAAAATTAAAAATACACAAACATTACGACAAACATATTCACGAATAATTACAACAAACAATTACAATCGTGCACAAATAGCAACAAAAACACATCGACAATTAAAAATACACAAACATTGCAACAAACATATTCACGAATTACAATCGTGCACAAATAGCAACAAAAACACATCGACAATCAAAAACACAAAAACATTACACAAACATATTCACGAATAATTTCAACAAACAATTACAATCGTGCACAAATAGCAACAAAAACACATCGACAATTAAAAATACACAAAATTAAAAATACACAAACATTACAACAAACATATTCACGAATAAATACAACAAACAATTCCAATCGTGCACAAATAGCAACAAAAACACATCGACAATTAAAAATACACAAACATTACAACAAACATATTCACGAATTACAATCGTGCACAAATAGCAACAAAAACACATCAACAATCAAAAACACAAAAACATTACACAAACATATTCACGAATAATTTCAACAAACAATTACAATCGTGCACAAATAGCAACAAAAACACATCGACAATTAAAAATACACAAAATTAAAAATACACAAACATTACAACAAACATATTCACGAATAAATACAACAAACAATTACAATCGTGCACAAATAGCAACAAAAACACATCGACAATTAAAAATACACAAACATATTCACGAATAATTACAACAAACAATTCTAATCGTGCACAAATAGCAACAAAAACACATCGACAATTAAAAATACACAAAATTAAAAATACACAAACATTACAACAAACATATTCACGAATAATTACAACAAACAATTACAATCGTGCACAAATAGCAACAAAAACACATCGACAATTAAAAATACACAAACATTACAAAACATATTCACGAATAATTACAACAAACAATTACAATCGTGCACAAATAGCAACAAAAACACATCGACAATTAAAAATACACAAACATTACAACAAACATATTCACGAATAATTTCAACAAACAATTCCAATCGGGCACAAATAGCAACAAAAACACATCGACAATTAAAAATACACAAACATTACAACAAACATATTCACGAATAATTACAACAAACAATTACAATCGTGCACAAATAGCAACAAAAACACATCGACAATTAAAAATACACAAACATATTCACGAATAATTACAACAAACAATTCCAATCGTGCACAAATAGCAACAAAAACACATCGACAATTAAAAATACACAAAATTAAAAATACACAAACATTACAACAAACATATTCACGAATAATTACAACAAACAATTACAATCGTGCACAAATAGCAACAAAAACACATCGACAATTAAAAATACACAAACATTACAACAAACATATTCACGAATAATTACAACAAACAATTACAATCGTGCACAAATAGCAACAAAAACACATCGACAATCAAAAATACACAAACATTACACAAACATATTCACGAATAATTTCAACAAACAATTACAATCGTGCACAAATAGCAACAAAAACACATCGACAATTAAAAATACACAAAATTAAAAATACACAAACATTACAACAAACATATTCACGAATAAATACAACAAACAATTCCAATCGTGCACAAATAGCAACAAAAACACATCGACAATTAAAATACACAAACATTACAACAAACATATTCACGAATTACAATCGTGCACAAATAGCAACAAAAACACATCAACAATCAAAAACACAAAAACATTACACAAACATATTCACGAATAATTTCAACAAACAATTACAATCGTGCACAAATAGCAACAAAAACACATCGACAATTAAAAATACACAAAATTAAAAATACACAAACATTACAACAAACATATTCACAAATAAATACAACAAACAATTACAATCGTGCACAAATAGCAACAAAAACACATCGACAATTAAAAATACACAAACATATTCACGAATAATTACAACAAACAATTCCAATCGTGCACAAATAGCAACAAAAACACATCGACAATTAAAAATACACAAAATTAAAAATACACAAACATTACAACAAACATATTCACGAATAATTACAACAAACAATTACAATCGTGCACAAATAGCAACAAAAACACATCGACAATTAAAAATACACAAACATTACAACAAACATATTCACGAATAATTACAACAAACAATTACAATCGTGCACAAATAGCAACAAAAACACATCGACAATTAAAAATACACAAACATTACAACAAACATATTCACGAATAATTACAACAAACAATTCCAATCGTGCACAAATAGCAACAAAAACACATCGACAATTAAAAATACACAAACATTACAACAAACATATTCACGAATAATTACAACAAACAATTACAATCGTGCACAAATAGCAACAAAAACACATCGACAATTAAAAATACACAAACATTACAACAAACATATTCACGAATAATTACAACAAACAATTACAATCGTGCACAAATAGCAACAAAAACACATCGACAATCAAAAACACAAAAACATATTTACTATTATTTTATCATATTTTCCGTCTTTGCCAATTTTATGTAAAAGCATTGCCGTCAAAAAATAAAGCAGGTGAATCTGAGATTATTTAATGATTTTTATGTCCCTGTCGAAATTGCCCAACAATACAATTGACCTATCATCATTTACGGAAATACTGAACACCCCTTAGCTAAGCCTAGGATTTTGAATTTATAAACCCTAAAATTAAAGATTCATTAAGTTAGAAAAAATTATCATTATAAAATTCCAAAAAGTTTTTTGAACCTTTCTGAAAATTGAAGATTTTTATAGCTATCGAAAGCTGAAAAATTAATTATTTTTCCCAACGGCGCTTTTATCTATTTTAAAGCAAAACAAAATTTTGGATTTTTTAAGATTGTGTCAGCTCATAGAGTGATTCTCTCCGTTGCTTCCGATGTTTTTGAAGCAATGTTCCGTTATGACTAGGGCTGGTAATTATATGCACATGCATATTTTTTTTCCTGAACTGCGGGAGGCCTGAAACTCATGAAAAACATGTTTTTAGCTTGATTAGAAGCTTCTAGAGTGGATTTCCATATGCATATTTTGCATATTTGTGCATATTTCGCGATTTATGTGCATATTTGCATATTTGTGCATATTTTGGCATTTTCGTGCATATTTTATGAGCATATTTTGGCATTTTTCCAAAAAACCTCTAATAGAACGGCTCCCAACAGACAAATTGGCCTTTTTGACCTCAAAAACCGGAAAATTTTCCAAAAAAAAATAATTTTTAGCAAAATTTCCACGAAATATTGAATAAATTTAAATTTTCTCAAAAAATGGTTAATTTATGTCAAAAATAAAAAAAATAGCAAAATTTCGTTTTTTGGGTTGGTTTTTCGCTAAAAATGAGTAAATTTTTGCTTTATCATGTTTTTTTCTCCTAAAATGATTTTTAATACCACATTTAGCCATTTTTGAAGATTTTACTTTATATTTAACAAATTGAAGAAACTTTGAGAAATTACACCCTCAATTTGGAAAAATTTATGTGCATATTTTCACTTTTTATGTGCATATTTTGCAATTTTTGGTGCATATTTCATGCGCATATTTTAAGATTTTATGTGCATATAATTACCAGCCCTACTAATCAAATTCATATTTTAGCGTATTTCCATAGAGTCTCCTCGCCTGGGATTTTTCGTCACTAAAAGTCGCGGCCCTACTAATGTTAACTGAAAAAAAAAAAATTCAAAAAAGCAAATTATTAACTGTTTTACTCATCTTTTTTTAGGTCATTACTTTGCCCTAATGTTTTATGACCTCACTCATTAATATTTAAAAGTGAACCATCACCAGCAAATTGTTCATTTTATGCGTTGTCATTGCAAGGTAAATATGTTCATTACCCGAATTTGACACTTTTAATGGAGTTCGAATTGTTAGGGAATTTCCTATTTTTCCCAAATTTTTATGGAGAAAAAACAAAAAAAAATAAAAAATTCTTTTTGAGGGTTTGTAGAAATTCCATTCATTTTTTCCAGCAAATTATCATATTTTACAGTGCTCACTCATATAATTATTTGTCAAGGCTTAATGGGCGTTTTCACCACCAAATTTTTGGATATGATAGGGAATAACTCCCCATTTGCGCCTCCCATTTTTGCGTCTCGCATTAATTTTGAATTTTGAATTTTTTTAAATGAATAGTATCACATTTCAATAGAGATACAATTATTAATCTTGTTCCACTATTTTCATTCTTCTTATTGAGTTGCCATGTCCAATTCGATCCAACCGATCAGTGTTCGGATGAAGCATTTGTTGAGCACGGGAGAGTACGCGGATGTGAAATTTTTGGTTGGAGACGGAGACGCAAAAGAAGCGAGTTTTAATTTTGAATTAATTTATTTATTATAAATTGGAAATTTTGTTAAATGGTCATTTTGGTTATTTTTTAAATTTAATCCTTTTAAGCTTTTGCAAGCACATAAACTCATTTTGAGGTCTGCTTCCGAGGTTTTTGAGGCAATGTTCCGTTTTGATTCAAAGAATGCAAAAGCGGATAATGGTAAAAGTTTAAATATTATGAAAAATTAATCTATTAATTAGGGAATTAATATACCCAATTTATTTCGGCCTAAAAATTAAATAATAGTATTTTTGGCTTAATTTTAAGCTTTTAGGTTATCTTTTATTTACATATTTTCACATTTTGCTATATTTCGATTTAAATCCATATTTTGGTATTTCATTTTTACAAGAATATAAAAACCCTCAAAGATGCATTTTTTCAAAGAAATTGATATTCATATTGAAATTTTAAATATATTTTTATTAAATTAAAATTAAATAATTTTTTGTATTGGTCTAAAAAATTTAATGGTATAACGATTTTTCAAAAATTTGAAGTCGATTTAATTTGTTTCAAATTAGCTTCTGATAATTGCCTAGCTGTTGTGGAAATCCCCGATGTTGAAGCCGCAGCATTTAAAGTGATGTTGAGCTTCATTTACGCGGACGATTTAAACGAATTGAATGGAGACAATGCAATGGCTGTGCTTTGCGCCGGTGGATTTGTTTTTTTGAAATTAATAATTATCTAATTTACTAATTAGCCAAGAAATACATTATCCCTGATTTGGTCCTTCCATCTTTGCAAATTCCCTTCTCCGAATTGTGCAATGTTTTCTTGGCTTACGCCCAGGCTCGTCTTTTTGATTTGGAGGTGGGAGAGAAATAATTAATACTAATGAATTTAAGAGAATTTTAAGTGCATTTCTATTTATTCTTTTTTTATTTTAGGAATATTGCAAAGATTGTTTGGATTATATTGACAAAAATGCGGACGCTTTGCTCAATTCTGATGGATTTTTGCAAATTGACCAAAAATTATTGTGCGAAATTTTGGAACGAGACCAATTGCAAATCAGTGGAGAAATTTCCATTTGGGAAGCAGTAAATTTTTAGAAATTAAGTAAATGACACCAATTAATTTTTATTATTTTTTTGGCACTCCGTTGGGCCGATGAAAAATGCCGTGAAAATGGCATTGATTATTCAGCAGAGAATCGCCGTCAAATGCTTGGCCCGGCACTGTTCAAAATTCGCCTCCCGCTTCTCGCACATAACGAATTTACTGTTCAAATTGGTAAAAACTGGCTTTAATACTAAAAGAAAATAAGTAATGGGATATTCAACTTTAACATAATTATTAACTATACAAAAAAACAATTAGAATACCGTTTAAAATTTAAAGTTAATTAGTAAAGGGTTATAAAAATTAGAAATTAATTGTTTAAAATTTATAGTTTATTAGTAAAAATTTATAAAATTAGACATTATTAAGGATAGCTTACAATTTTACATAGTATGCCATTCTCGGCCCATCTAACTCTTGTTTTTACAGTTTCGTCCGGCATTTTAATTGTAGAAGAAGTGGCTGGCATTAAACAGTACCATAGCCAATCGAAAATGTGTTGGATTTCCGAAGGGTTACTGTACGGCCCATTGCAATTCCCGAGCCATTGGCGAAATTTGACATTTGGGACAATTGTGATGGACATTGAAAAAGTGTCGGAATTTGCGAGAGAAAAATTGGGGAGTCGCCGATTCAGCAAAACTGTACAAATCAGAGGACTTCCATGGAATATTGTGGCAAAAATAGATGCAAAAATTGGAAAAACTGATGAAAAATTGCTGGGATTTTACATTAAATGTGCAGCACCAAAAGAAGGTAAAGTAAATCAAATGCTAATTATTGTAGAAAATTAATAATTGGGCGAAATTAATTAAGACGAAAATTGGAATTGCGAGTGTTCGGCGGCAACTTTTCGAATTGTTTCGAAAATTTTCGACGTGCAGAATTCTACTGGGAGACTTTTCGGCAAAATTTTTAATCACACAGCGGATCAAGCAGGATTCACTGATTTCATTTCTTTTTCGGCGAGTGATTGATTGAATGCTTATTCATTAATTGACATAATTATGGCTAATTAAGGAATTGATGGACCCAAACAATGGGTTTTACAACAGAGAAGAGGACAAAGTGACATTGACAGTTGACTTTATCTTAAAGGATGCTAAAATGGGCCAATTTTCTGCTCCAAAAACATCAGACAAGACAATTTTTATGGAAATTGAAAAAGTTTTCGAATTTTTTTGCGAAATCATTGGAAGCGAGCGCAAAAGCGAAACTGTGCACATCAAAGGACTTCCGTGGAAAATTATAGCAAAAATAAATGCGGATGACCAAGACATTGAGAAAACTTTGGGCTTTTACCTTTTCTGTGTTGTTCCAAAAGAAAGTGAGTGAAATTAATAAATTAATTTAAAAAATAATGACTGGGCTTATATTCATATTGAATGGCAAGGGCGTCCTTGAAAATGGGCCCTCCAGCTTCAAAATTTGAAAATATCCTTGAAAATGAGCATTTGAAAAAATACCCAAATTTTATAATTTTTTGAAAATTTAACCAATATGTTCATTAAATTATGGTATTATTTGGTGCAAAATTTGTTACTTACAAAGGAACATTCCAAGCTGTGACTAGGAAATTGCATATAAACGCCATACCATTGGATAGAGCAGGGTCGACTTCTAGTGTGAATTTTTCATTTTAGCGGTGTCTGGCGCCTAGTTCAAAAGTTACAGTGCCTCAAAAATCGAAATTTTGACTGTTTTATACATAAAATTGGTGGCTCAGTTGGTTAAATTCCTAATTTTGTGGGTCTGGGTTCAAATCTAACTTAAAAATAAATAAATTTAACTAAATTTTTAACCAATTAAAGATTTTTAAAATACATTTTTAAATACGAAAAATTCATTATAATTATTTTTTTTGTTTAAAATAAATGTATTCTGTCATTGTAAACTTGAGAAAAATCGATATAAAGTCAAAAATGTTGAAAATGAGCCCTCAAGCACAAAATTTCGATTTTTGAGGCCCTGTAACTTTTGAAGCAGGCAAAATGCACCGCTAAAATTAAAAATTCACACTAGAAGTCGACCCTGCTCTATCCAATGGTATATCGTTTATATGCAATTTCCTAGTCACAGCTCGGAATGTTCCCTTGTTAATCTCACAAAAAATCCCATTTTTCCCGGCGGCGTCACCGGAAGCTCTGTGCCTATTTTTAAAAATTTAGTTCAAAAACAACAATAAGCGTTAATTTCTCAAATTTCCGACCCACTATTCCATAGGTTTTTGAAAATAAAACTCACTGAAAAAAGTGCACTTGTGCTGAAATAATGAAAATAATCAACGGAAGCAAAAAAAAATACTGGAAAAAATTCATTACGGCAAAATGGCGAACCATTTTTTCGAATAAATTTTAACCAATTTTTAATGTGCTTGGATTTCGTGAAATTTGCCCGTTATGTCCTTGTAAATCAGTATAACTGTTCTTGGAAAGAGAGTGTTTAAACGATACTAGCACTGAATAATAATAATAATATTAATAATTTGCTTTAAGCACCGAATTGGAGTCGCAAATGTTCGGCAACTTTTCGAATTGTCTCGGGAAATTCTAGAAGTTGGTTCGAAGGCCGTATGGTTAGCAATGAAACACCCATTCAAGGATTTGATAATTTCGTTAGATTTTCGTATTTGGTAAGAAAATATTTTCTTTTTAGGAAACAATAAATTATTATAATTAGGACTTATATTTTTAATTTACTATTTATCTATTTTTCCAGAGCTTCCTATGTTATGAAAGCACGAAAAACATGTTTTTTTTGTGGTTAAGCTATTTTTCGAATTATTAGTGCATATTTTCTAGATTTTATTATTAGGACCTAAAAGCTAAAAAATATAAAAACGCCCAAAATTTATCAAAAATGCATTAAAAACGAAAAATACACCCCATAAGAAATGAAAAAATTTTCCCAAAAATTCATTACTTTTTGGATAAAATTTTACGATTTTACACCCATAAATTTAAGCAAAGTGACATCGGAGGGTACGACATGGAGGAGGACAAAGTGACCTTGGCCATCGATATTTATGTGGACGATGAAAAAAGGGAAAGACCGGAAAACTCGATTTTTGGTTGAATTTATGGCATTTTTGTCTTATTTCGATTTATTTTTTCCTTCTTAATTTTTCTATTCATTTTTTAATATTTCGCTATTTATGCTTATAAATTTTTCTCAAGTTCATCGGAAGGCAGGAAATATATTTTTTTTATGATTATAGCTATCAATTATATGCACTAAAAATGGCGAATATGCGCATAAAATATTCGCTTGATTATGCCCTAAAAGCAGAAAATATCCCAAATATAAGATCATTTAACGTCGTTTATGAGCCAATAATAATAAATACGAAAATTTGGACTTTTGACTTTTTGTTCGAGTTGGATTCGGGAATTAGCGAAATGAATATCCCGGATTCGACATCAGTGACCTTGAAAATCCAAGCCTCATTACTTGCACTCCGTTTTCGCGTGCTCCTTTTTGCGAATAAATCCCAAGTCATTTTGCCACTTTAATCCCGGGAATAAAAAAAAAGCATTTATAAAAAAATCCAAGCTGAACTTTTGTAACTCAAAAAATGCTGCCCAACTAAAAAACATTTATCGAAAAATTATGACACTTTTTCTACGTCGATTATTCAGCGTTGGTATCAAAAATTAATTTCTCCACACTTTTTTTTCTTCTTTCACAGCAAAATCAATGGCCAATGAGACTTTTATTCTCTCATCTTTATTGTAAAAGCCGTTTCTCATATCCGTCAATTCATTTCATCATCCATAATTTGATCATTAAGGTGATAAAATTCAATTGAACGCAAAAGAAATGTATTTTAAATTCCCTTTTATATGATTTGGCTTCAATTTGAATCCATTTAAATTAATTATTGCTGTTAATCAACATAAATTGGCACTACTTATTAGAGATTCGACATGGGACAGTTCCGTCCATGTATGGGAGCCAGTAAATTTTTATATATTTATTTTTCATTCAATGGCATTTAACTTTACCTCTCATCCCATAATTAATCAAAATTA
The DNA here is from genome assembly GCA_023374025.1 of Heterodera schachtii. Lineage (NCBI taxonomy): Eukaryota > Metazoa > Nematoda > Chromadorea > Rhabditida > Heteroderidae > Heterodera > Heterodera schachtii. The sequence goes on from SIJG01000021.1 coordinate 1,537,900, forward strand.
ATTCATTAATTAATTGTACCAACAATTAATAACTCCAATTTTCTCGTCTTATTTTTTCATAATTCAAATTAATTAAATGTGTTAATTAATCTTAAACATTTTTATTCATGTTTTCTTCAATGTTTTGTTAGCAAATAATTCCTAATTTACATTTATTGGATCAATTTTTGACCGGGGGGCAAAGCACGCGAAAAATGTGAGAAATTTTGGGCGAGGGTGGCGGGTTACATATAACAAAACATTTTTTCTCCTGACATATAATATAAATTACCATAAATAAATTTTTTTTTAATATTATTACGATGATTTTGGACTCAGAGCTCCAATTTTTCAAATTTTAAATTTTATGAATTTTAATTTTTAGACCATCCTAAAAAGTCCCATTTGTGAGGAAAACATATGGAATTACTTGAATCAATTCCTATTATTACAGCAAATTTACGCATTGTTTTCATTGAAGTTATTTATTACTTAAATATATTTTCAAATTTTATTAAAATTTTTACAAAAAACTTCAAAATGGAAATTTTCACCCTCCGCATTTCACAGTTAATTTAGATAATAATTTTAATTATTAAATTTCTTCTGAGTACAATTTTTACCTAAAATGGCATCGTTGGAAAATTCTTTACAACAGCAGATGAAACATTTATTGAGCACGGATGAGCATTCGGATGTGCACTTTTTGGTGGGGGACGAACATGAAAAAGAGGCGAGTTAATTTTTTTTATTTAAATTTCTGTTTTTAAATTACCCTTTTTATATTTCAATTTCAAATTATGTAGTTATCCACCTCAAAATCAGAAAAACTGATCATTTTTAGTGAAAATTTACTAACAAATCACATGTTTGTTTGAAAAATTTTAATGTTTTAAATGCGCGATCTGCGATCGCTTGATTTTCTGCAACCGCGGGATTTTTCTGTCCGAACCCACCCCTGCTGATCCACATTTTAAAGGTTTTACCGGCACACAAACACATTTTGAAGAACGCTTCCGATGTTTTTGAGGCAATGTTTCGCTTTGACTCCCAAAATGGGAAATCGGAAAATGGTATGAAATATTAATGATACAAATTTGTGATATCCAAGTAATCTCCGCCAATTAGCCTAATTAATTTTTCAATTAGTTTCTGTTAATTGTCCTGCTGTTGTGGAGATACCCGACATTGATGCAGCAGCGTTCAAAGTGATGTTGAGCTTCATTTACACGGGTGATTTAAGCTTATTGAACGGAGACAATGCAATGGCAGTGCTTTATGCCGGTGAATTATTTAAAAGAAAAAAAATTAAATATATAAAATAAATAATTTCTAATTAGCTAAAAAGTACAATATCCCGGCCTTGGTCGACGCATCTTTGCAAATTCCCATCTCCGAATTGCGCAATATTTTCTTGGCATTGCCAAGGCTCTGCTTTTCGAATTGGAAGTGAGAGGACAAATTTAATAAATTATTTATTATTTTATCATCCCTTTGTATAATTTTTTGAATAATTTTTATATTTTTTAAGGATTTTTCCCTCAAATGTTTGCGTTACATTTGTCAAAATGCTGCCCAATTATTTGGATCAGATGACTTTTTGCAAATTGATCAGAAAATGTTGTGCAATCTACTTGATCGTGATCGTTTATTGCTGAACAATGAATTTGAAATTTGGAAAGCTGTAATTTCAATTTAAAATTGAATTTGCATTTGCATTTTAATTATTTTTTTTAATTTAAAGGCTATCCTTTGGGCCGATGAAAAATGTTGTCAGAATGGCATTGAATGCTCATCGGAAAATCGTCGTTCTTTACTTGGTCCGGCACTGTTCAAAATTCGTTTTCCAAATATCCATGAGGAGAATTTTGCAAATTACGTCGGTAAATATCTTTGAAATCTTACAATTAAATTCCAATCTTCTTTGATCGATAAGATATTTTAGCTTTTTAATACATGAAGTAGGCCTAGAGGTATCTCTTATGTATATCAATATATTTTTTCATTGCCGACTTTCTAAATTTTTTACGAAAAAATCCTTGAAATTTTTTTATATGAAAATTTCTTATAAAAAATTAATGAATGCCCAATTTTGTCCATTTTTTTTTTTTGAGAAAAAGACTAACTTTTAACATTTTTACAGTTCCATCCGGTGTGTTAACAATGGAAGAAGTGCTCGGCGTTTATCAGTTCAATTACCATCCGTTTTTGTATCTTCATGGAATTCCCGGGCTGTACTCGTTGAAATTTCCAAGCCATGGACGAATTTTTAATTGGAACAAAGCCAAGGATAACAGAAGAGGGACACTTGCGTTGGAAATCGAAAAAGTGTCGGAATTTGCGGAAGAGTCTGTCGGGAGTAGACGATTAAGTGATGCCGTGGAGATAAATGGATTGACATTTCAAATTGGAGCACAAATAAGAGAAATGAGGAAGCCATATTTGGGCTCTTACTTATGGTACGATGCAAAAAAAGGTACAATTTTAATTAATTAAAAAAAATTAAATTTTTAAAAATATTTTAGGAAAACCATCGAATTGCGTTTTTTCTGCAACACTTCGAATTGTATCGGAAAAGAGCGAAGCGGAGAATTCCACTGGGACACTTATTGACCATGTTTTTGACAATGGAAATTGCATTTCCTTAGCTTCCTTAGCGGTGAGTGACAATTGAACAATTACTCCTTAATTGAACTAACTAATTAATAATTATGGTTAATTAAGGCATTGATTGGCTCAACCAACGGCTTTTACGAAAGAAAAGAGGATATTTTAAAAAATCAATTAAACTGTTGGGTATTCGGAAATTTCATTTCCTTGGCAGTGAGTGACAATTGAACAATTACTCTCTCAATTAAATTAATTAATAATTATGGTTAATTAAGGAATTTATGGAGCCAAGCAACGGCTTTTACAACAGTGAAGAGGACAAAATGACATTGACTATTGATGTCATTCTGAAAGATGAACAAACGGAGAAATTTGTTTCCATTCCGAACAAATCCAACGGCACACTTTCGATGGAAATTGAAAAAGTGTCGGAATTTGCGCGAGAAATCATTTGGAGTGAACGTAAAAGCGAAACTGTGCACCTCAAAGGATTTCCATGGAGAATTATGGCAGAAGTTAGAAATAAAATTGGAAGCACTGACAAAAATGAGAAATGGTTGGGCATTTCCCTTTTGTGCGATGCTCCAAAAAAAGGTCAATTTTTTATTATTAATGCAATAATTATTTATATTTTCTTTAGCAATGGGAGGAGGACCGTGGAATCGCGTTTTATCGACAATCTCCCAATTCTTATCGGGAAATCTCGGTGATGCCATTGGGACATTTTGTGAGTGTGTTATTAACTGTTATGTTTAATTGCCATTTAAGATTCGAATTGGCACTGCTGCGTTCATTCGGCAACTTTTCGAATTGTCTCGCAAAAAAATGTGGCGGACAATTCCATTGGGACACGTTGTAATCGTGTTTTGGACAATGAATCAAAAAACAGTATTGGATTCGGAAATTTCATTTCATTTGCGGTGAGTGCCAATCAAATTATTATTTCTTAATTGATATAATTATGACTAATTAAGAAATTGATGGACCCATCCAATGGTTTTTACAACAAAGAAGCGGACAAAGTGACATTGACCATCGATTTAACAGTGAAAGAAGCAAAAATGGAAAGATTCATTTTGGACGAAAGCAAATCCAACGGCACAATTTCGATGGAAATTGAAAAATTATCGGAATTTGCACGAGAAATCATTGGGAGTGAGCGTAAAAGCGAAACTGTGCACATCAAACGATTTTCATGGAAAATATGGGCACAAATAGGAAAGAAAGATGAAAGTTCTAACAATAATGAGAAATGGTTGGACATTTACCTTTTGTGCGGTGCTCCAAAAGAAGGTGCAAATTAATGCTAATTAACAATAATTAATAATTAATTGCTATTAAGACGAAAATTGGAATTGCAAATATTCGTCAACTTTTCGAATTGTGTCGCAAAAGAGCGGCGTTGCAGATTACAAGAAAAAAAAGAATATACTAACAAAGTCACTTTTAACAGCAAAAATAATATCTGAGGATTTTATAATTTCATTTCATTTACGGTGAGTGGCCAATTCAAATAAATAATCCCCAATTAAATCTTAAATGACCATAATTAAGGAACTGATGGACCCGAGCAAAGGATTGTATGACAAAAAAGAGGACAAAGTGACATTGGCCATTGATGTTACCGTGAAAGAACCAAAAATGGAGGACAAATCATAATTCCCAATAAGATCTGCGAAAAGCCTCTTCATTGGATTATCATCAGGGCTCGCTCCCAGATCCCAAGCCCTAATCCTTGGACCAAGCCCGTAGCCAGAAAAATTTTTCGGGGGGACCCGAGAGCTTTTTTTTTTTTTTACTCCTCCAACTGAAGAGCTTTTTTTTTTTTTTTGCTATTTACCCAATACAAAAAATATTTTTCCCCCGCTGCTGGGTAAAAACAACTGCACTTTTTCACTAAAAATGATCCAATTTTGGCCGTTTTATGGCAAAAAACTAGTGCAAAATGGAGGTCCGGCGGTGCCGATAGGCGCCGCCGGGAAAATTTTCAAAATTTGAGTGCTATTTGTTGCGAAAATTGCCTATAAAATTTCAAAATTTTCGTTTGGGGGGGAGAATTCGAAAATTTTTTCCATTATTCGCTGGAGAATTTTTAAAAATTTTCATTTCGGGGGGGGGGGGGGAATTCCCCCCCCCCCCCTTCCCCCCCCCCCTGGCTACGGGCCTGCCTTGGACCGTCCCTGATGGACAATCAAAAATATAATATTTGAACATTTTAAGCGTGTTTTGAATAAATTTTGTAAAAATGAGGCTTTTTTTGTTCTACCAAATGAGGCCGTTGAATATTTTAATCTGGGAGTCCTGATTATAGTCCTATGCACCTGCTGTTTTTTGCATGTTTCTTATTGTTTGTCTTTTGGCTTTTACAATATTGCTTTATGGGTTTATTGAAGCTGCTTTTTGCTGAGCATCTTTTTCTTGAGTAAAAAATATTTTCACAGTCCGAGGACTAAACCACTTTTCCTGCTTAAACATTTGTCATAGTCAACCAAATTAAACATTCTTAGTAACATTTGATAGCCTTAAGAGTTCTCTATGAGCTCACTTAAATTTTAGAAAATTTCCTCAAGTTTGCTTAACTATGTATTTGAGCTCAAATTACCTTTATTTGATAAGGGGGAGGGGTGCTTGTAATTTAAGTCATTTCTTAGTTCTAAAATATTAGGTGAGATTGTTTTTATTGGAATATGCAGAAAACCCAAACATATTACCCAAAAATTTATTTCAATAATTATAGCAAATCCAGGATGAAAAAGCAAACTTAATATTTAAAATGTGGGATATTTAATAAAAAAAAAATTAATTCATTCATTTTATTTAAAATCTTTTTTATCACTTCTTTTTTTTCAAACAACTGACGTCAACCTTGGTTTATAAAAAATAATTATATAATAAAAAAATTTAAGTAAAATCCAACTTAGATTCATTAGCATAGTCTTACCAAACTTTCCAGTTTTAGACAAGGCCGATATTGATGAGGTGAGCCAAAGGGATAATCCCTAGGAAGGAGAGGACGGTAATCTTTTGTTTGAGGTATTTTTTAAAAATATTTACCAATAATCAACGGACAAATTGCGGCAGCAATGAGATTGATGCGACCAAGATTTGCTGTAAAAGAGCAAAAATAAGTTACTGCAAATTTTTATTCTAGAATTTGAATTAAAAAACCTTTAATGAAATGTAAATTAAAATAAAATAAAATTTTTGCCTTTTTCAAAAATATTTTAGCTACTGTATGGAGATTTGAATAATATCCCAGTTTGAAAAGATTTTTTCGTAATAATTTAGTTTTTAATAATGATTTTTTTTTCATCAAAAATTAAACATTTCTAGAACATTGCAAAGGTCGCTCTAATTTCTGACCGTTATATATTTTTTAAATTTTTAAGTTGTTTTACGCGAAGGCGGCCCCCAGCCGTTGCTGATAATCTCAATTTCGGTGAACACAATCGAAACCGGCGGCTTCCAGATCGTAAGATTAAGCTTTGCGTTGCCAATTTCAGCGTCCAATTCGCCAAATTCGCATTGACATTTCCATTTTTTGGGCGAATACTTCGATTTTTTGGCTTCAATTTGAGCACAATCTTTGCTTTCCGCACAACCCCAATGCATATAACTCAGATCGTCTACAAATGAATAGTTTTGTGTTATAAATGCGAAAAAACGGTCGACACTCCGCAGATATTTTTTTTAGAGACATGGCCAAGTTTCTTTTGTACAAATAATCTCAGAACAAATTCAAAAAGAGACCAAATAAAAATTAATTTACTAATTATTAAGTTTAAATAAATAAAAAAAGATTTAGCTTTTTTTTGAGATAAGACTAAATTGTCCTTGTTTTCGAATATTTGCGACCCAATAAAATATCCCTTTAATTTCAGTTCATTGCTTCCCCACATAATCAGTTTTTGCTATGGCCTCAAAATCACTCCATTTTAGGCTGTAAATGACCAAAAATACATTAAACGATTTCAGATAAATGTCCGAACTGTGGACCGAATTGATCAGACCGGATAAAATTTTCTGCTACCATTAACCTGTTTTACAGTTTGCAATATAGCAAAACCGTTGTTCCTTAGAAGCGCATTGATCGTCCGCAACTTGGCCATATCCGTTGTGGTCGAATTCTCCAAGACGGCAATTCAAATCTCAAAATGTTAGGTCGTTTAAATTAGGGTTCGAGCCCCGTGGGGCGGGGGTGGCTTTTCGCGGGAGCGGGGGTTGGCGGAGGTCATAGTCGCGGGGCGGGGACGGGGGTGAGGCAAAAAAACTGTCCCGCCCCCGGCGGGGGCGCGGGTGACGGGGGCGGGGCTCGAACCCTAATTTAATGCATGAAAATTGTTCAAATATTCAATTAATTACACTGCATTGGATATGGAAAAATAGATAGCCCAAAGACTTTTCTATTATTCAGTTAAAATTCGAAAAATTTTTGAATTTCAAAAAAGTAGGGTCAAAATTGTTGAGTCTAAATTTTTCGAGCTATTTGCTTACAACCTTTTGTAATTTTTGCAAATTAAAAAAAATTGTCATTGATACTTTTTGTAACTTCGCCCACATTGGTACTTTTGTAACTTCAGCTCACCACGCACGAAAAACACATTTTAAGCCCAGAAATTGTACATTTAAGCAAATATTAAAAAATTTTTCATGATTTTGTGAAAATTATTACTTTTTATTTAAAAAATAAAAATTTAAATTAAAAAAACGTTTAAAATCAGTTTTTCAGACAAGAAACAAAATTTTTTGGCTCTATTGCACCCTTTATGCGTCCAATTTTTCTTTTATAAGTCAAATCAGAGTTTATGAGTCCAATCATGATGTTTTTGTGAAAATTTTTTACAAAAAATAATAAATTAAATATTAAAAAAAGTTTAAAAAACAATTTTCGAACAAGAAAAAAATTTTTTTGCCTTTTGGTTGGGTGTGGTGTATGTTGGGCAACAATTCTAGAAAAAGCTCACTCGGTGGTGGCAATGCTGCCGCGGGCTTATCATTGGCCATGTCTTCGTTCTCCTCCCCAAATTCGCAAGTGCACTGAACGTTTTTAAATCTTGAATCCTTCTTCAACTTGTACTCAGTGTACGAGGCACAGCGTTTGGTGTCGTTGTTGTAATCGCAGTCCCAGTTGGTGAATGCGTACGCTGTGTAACCAGCTGGAAACAACAAGGCCCGTTTTTGGTTGTGAGTGTGAATAGCTCACTCAGTCTCGGTTACATGACACTTGCGCCTGTGTCCAAAATCGGGTTCAAACTTAAGTTTTCCAATCGATAGCCTAACAGCATTTATAAGTGATTATGCCGGATAATTTAATTGTTTTTGAAAAAAAAATTAATCTTTCAAACAACATATTTATTGTCCCTAATAAACCGAAATAATGTGTTTTCTTAATTTAATGTTGTAAACAACCTCTAAGATTGAAAAAAACTCAGAATAAACCCAATTTTGGCACAGATGCAAATGTCCGGGGTACAAATGTCAGGGGCGCAAATGACTGCACAGGTCGATCTCGACTTATTCTTGATAATAAACCAATTTGTATTGGATATTAAAAGTTTTTTGGCATTTTTCTTTTACCCATTAAAAATTTAATGCTTTATTGATACTTAGCGATTTTTGTGATGAATATTTAACAATTAAAATTAGAATTCGAAAAAAAAATTATTTTTGCAAAATAGTAAAAGTAAAATTTAAAAAATTAATTAAGAAAACTTATGCATTTATTATGGTAAACGAGCGGTTTGGCGCCGCTTCGCGGCGCCAACCGCTCTGCAATAATCTCAATTCAAAAAAACCACACCATCGAGTTAGTATAGTCAGATTAGGGGATTATTTTTTACCGACAGTACACTTGATGATCACACAATATTGCTGTGCCGACGGGCATTCTTTGGTTGTGACCCTTTCATTAATTAAATAGCCTGTCATCAGTTCAGCCCTGCCTGCTTTGCACTTTAAGCCAATGCCTTTTAAAAATATTTTTTTAATTCATTAAAAAATGAATTAATATACCGTTGGGTTTGTCCGCCGACGGATTAGGCACAAAGCACAAAATAATAATGATCAAAGCTTTAATTCGATCCATTATTAATTGTCTGCAAAAGCCAAACAAATTTTTTTTCCTTTTTTATATTATTTATTAAAAGCAAATTCTGTTAGAAAATGAAATAGCAATGTTTAGCTAGCAATGGGCCGTCCACCAATGAATGGTGAATTATACATTTTTAATTTTGAGAAAAAAAACAGATGGATGAATCAGCGGCGGAATGGGATTCGATAATTTATTTTAAATAAAATTAGCCGAATAACAATGAATTTATGAAAATGCAAAAAAATAAAAATTATGGAGAAACTTTTTAATTGATTTAATATTTAGGAGTAAAATAATAATTTCAAAGAATGCGTGGGCGGTTATCTTTAAATATCGTGAAATTTAATGGGAGAATCAATAGAGAATTAAAATTTTAAGAAAATTTTTTACAATTTTAAGTTTATAAAAACCTTTTGCACACTTTTTGCGGAATTAACCCCGCCAATCCGGTTTGACAAAAATGTTGAATTTCAATCCCGCATCACTGGATTTTAACTTTCAAACATATTTTCATTATCAAATCATGGTCTTTGTTTGTTTTTTCCATTCTCAAATTCTTATCTTGGACCATGTTGTAGCTAGTGATGTTCGAGAGTCTCGGTCTCGAGTCTCGACTCGAGAAAAGTCTCGGTTTTTTTTTGTCTCGGTCTCGAGTCTCGGTCTCGGGTTTTCAGTCTCGGTCTCGGTCTTTGAGACTTTCGAGACTCGAGACCGAGACTTATTTACACCCTTAATGATTGGCTTTTTGTAAAGTAGAAATAATATATTTTTGGTAACTTTTTGCTTAATAATCTTACTAATGTATATGGTTCAGTGGGTTGTGTTCTTGGTTATTTTCTTCATTTTAGCGTTGGATCAGTACCCCTCCAAGTAGTAATTTTTTCTTCTAATTTTTAAAAATTATTCCCTTTTCAAGGGAATTTAATCACAATTTTAACAATTAAAATCATAAAATATCGTCATTTTTGGACTAAATCTGTTCACAAAGTGCACTGAAAATTCCAAAATTTTCCCCGGCGGCGCCTATCGGCACCGCCGGACCCCTAAAATCCTCAATTTTTTATTTAAAAAAATAGCTTAAAGTAAAAACATTTGGTGTTTTTTTGGTGTAAATCTGTTAACAAATTGCACTCAAATTTAAAAAATTTTCCGGCGGCGCCTAACGGCACCGCCGGAGCTCCAAAATAGCCTTTATTTTTTAAAATTGACTCAAAAACCGCGAAAAAAACGAACAATTTTTTGTTTTGTGCGTTTTTGAAATGATAAATATTGTACCAAATTGAATCAAAATAATAAAAAAACGAAAAATTAGTTAAGAATAGTCAAAAAAAAATTTTTAAACGATTTTTAAGCGAATAGGAAAATTTTTTCAAAAAAGTCTCGAGTCTCGGGTTTTTTGGGTCTCGGTCTCGGAGTTTTCGGTCTCGGTCTCGGGTCTCGGGGTCGAGTCTCGGTCTCGGGGTCAAGTCTCGGTCTCGGTCTCGAGTCTCGAGTCTCGGGAAATTTTCGGTCTCGAACATCACTAGTTGTAGCTCATGCTAGAGAAAAAAATTTGGCATATTTTTGTCGATATCTCCGGAGTTTCTAAAGATAATAAAAAACTATTATAAAGCAATATTTTCCCTAATCTATTGCGCGTATTTTTTATATCATTTTGGTTGGATTTGAAAAAAGTTACAACAAAAAATTGTGGTGCAAGATTTATTTGTAGGGTTATAAGTTGTATGTACTAAAAAATACCAAATACGATCATAAAAAATGCACTAAAAATCCCCCAAATATGCCCTAAAACCCGAAAAAGGCCCAAATATGCACTAAAAATGCCTTAAAAGTTACCCAAAATGACTTTTAACCCTCAAAAATGCCAAAATTATGTAGTAATACAGAATTGACTTTAAAAATATCAAAACAATGGCAAATGAGCGTTTTTTTCCTAAACAACTTTTTTTCAAAATTTTTAAAACTCGCGAAAACCCCAAAAATATGGATTTACGAGTGCTTAGGCGCCGCTTCGCCGCGCCCAACCGCTATCAACGTAATATCAACGAAATTTTTAATTCAGCGGGTGTTCACGGTCGAAAAATCAAAGCAGGAATGCCAGTAAGCCAGGCACTCCGCCACAGCATGCGAAGGATTGGTGCGCCCGAGTTACGGTCCGTAAGACGCGAATTAGAACCACAAGTTCGCGCCAGCACACCAAAACCCCACAGCCGAGCTGAGCAAGTAACGTAATAACACGTACAAGTACATGATCCCACGAAGCAACGCACAAGCAGTGCATTTTATGGTAACGACCCTGAACCAGGCGTGCCAATGGTTGTAACTCCAATGGCGCAATGTGCATTCGAACGTTTTGTGTTCTGAATTCCATTATTTAGTATATCTCATTAGCTAAAAAGGGAATCGAAGGAAATAAAAATAAATATGAAAGCAAAAAATGTTGTCAACCAATTTGTTGTCTTTCAATTGAAACACTGACTCATCTCCTTTTTTCCGATCGCCTACAGCCGTCTCTCCGTCCGTTGACAATCATTTCGATCGTTTACAGCGATTTCTTCGAGAATGCTTCTTCTTGTTGTTTTCCTCTCTTAATTTTTCTAAGGATTTGCTTTTTAAAATAATAATTTAGAATTTATGGCTAGTCATTTCGATGAATATGAAATTGATGAATTTTGGTTGGATAACATTGCTTATGATGACGGCGAGCCACGTCCAAAGTCGAAAAAATGCGAAATTATTGCAGGGATTGACCTTCAAAGTCCCAGACAACGGCGAGAGTGGGCTGAAAGTCGAATCTTCCGTCAATACTACGCTATTATTTTGGATGAAAATGGAAATTTGACTAATTATGTAATATGCAAATCCTGCGTGCCATCTGCGAAACCTATTACTTTCATTATGCCGGCTTTCATAATTTGCGGTACATTAAAGACTTTAATTTAAATATTTTTGAATTTTAGGAGACATTTGGAAAATTGGCATGGGACAAATTTGGCACAAATGACAAATGTGACAAAATGGAATTAGCGTGGTTAAATTTTGTGTTGCTGATGGACGTCCCTTTTCAATTATCAAGGGCGAAGGATTCAAGCATTTCATGGATGCTTAAGCCGAATTAATGTAACCGGTTTTGACTGAGTATAAGGGAAACATTTTAGTATTGAACGGCATCTGCAAAAAGCGATCAGTACTCAGCTGATCTTTTGACCAATGAGAGAACAATTGGCAGAAAAGTGATTGAAACTCTGAAGACAAAGGAACCAGAACTGGACAAAAAATTGATTGACTTCAGACAAAGTGCTTGCGCATTGTCACTCGATTTTTCACAGAAATTGGGGGCCGATTATGCAGTTGTAGTCATACATTTTATTTGCAAAAACTGGTCTGTTACATTATGTGAAAAATGATTTTTTAAGGTTAAGGAACCTGAATCATTTTGTACTTCACTGTGTTCCATGGCCTGGGGACATCCAAAAAACTCGTGAAAATATTTCGGGATTTATTGATGACGTGTTAGAACTTTATGCCATCAAAAATTGCCGAATTTATTATGTAACTGATGAAGGCAGCAATTTATCTCATTTAGGTGATTGAGAAAGTCATCATTTTTCCTTGCGCATATCATTTCTACAATTTGTCGGCGGATCACTGAACCTTAGTCAATGGGAATTTAACAAACGAAAAAAAGCAGATTGTTAACACAATGAATGAATTCATAAAGGAGTTGCATGTATTTATTGGAGAATTGAGGTCACAACACTTAATTAATTTTAAAATGATGTAATAGTTAAGATTTGTGCTACCATAAAAAAAGTTGCACAAATAAGACACCCTGATTGTAATTCATTAATTCCTCGGCCTTGTACTTCGCCAAGTCTTTCTGGTTTTGATCGTTCTCCGAGAGGAGCGATTGACATTGAAATCGACCGATATATGAATTTATGTGACAGTCTTTTTATGAAAATTGATCCATTAAAATTCTGGTCGGAAAACCAGAAATCCTTGCCAATTCTTGCATCTCTTGCGCGCGAATTTTTGGGCATTCCTGCAACATCAGTGAGCTGCGAAAGGTTTTTCCCGATTTGCTGCTTTAATAGTTGATTTTCGTCGAAATAAATTAGGCCCATTTCAGATTTCCCGTCTTATTACTCTTCAATCCCTATTTCATGATACTTAAATTGTGTATCATTTAACAAATTATTTTTTTGTTTGTTTGTTGTTTATAAATAGCTTCTATTAAAAATTGTTCAATGAGAATAAATAAATAATGGAATTCATTTTTAAATTTTTAAAAATTTCGTTGATATTACGTTGATGGCGTAATGTTTGTTGATTTAAATAAATATCAACATTGAGGTTGATTCTACGCAAAAAGCAATAAAAAGGTTGATTTGTCATTCTCTAGTCCCGCCCTATCACACACTGCACCACCCTTTTAATGCAGTGATTAACTTACCGTAATAGGCTCCTTTTCTTAATTACCGTATTTTCTCTAATTAAGGCCCCGGGGGGATTATTTTTCAACCTCTTCAGAAAGGGGGACATAATTGGAGACAGGGCCTTTAATGGAGACGGGGGGATTATTTTTCGACAGATTTTTAATGACTAGGGCCGCGACTTTTTTTTAATGACGCATAGTGACTTGAGAATCGAAAATTTCAATGCAGAAATGCTTTTTTGAGCTCCTTTCTTCAAAATAAAAGCAAAAAAATTTTTTTTTATGAATTTTTAAATGTATGCATATTTTTAGCGTCCTTTTTGGCACTATTAATAATTGGTGTCCCGACGAAAAAATGTTAAAATTTGTCGAGTATTTTTTCTAGGCTTAAAAATGAGCTGATCACGAATCTGAGCTCAGATTTTGAAAACCATTGATTTTTATCTAATATTTTTTGTCAACTACTTGATTTTTTTCGATTTTAAATATAAACCGTAGCCAAGCGGACTCGAACCCCAGACCCACGTTTCAAAGACCCCTAGGGATTAATAATTAAATTTTAAAAAATCGTAAAAAATTGAAAACTTGACTTCTCCATACATAGCTCACTCGAAATCAAAGATTTTCAAAATCTGAGCTCAGATTCGTGATCAGCATTTTTTAAGCCTAGAAAAAATATCCGACAAATTTTTAACATTTTTTTTTCGTCGGGACACTAATTATTAATGATTGCCCCCTTTTTGATGGCTTTTTTATAACGACTAGAGCTCGGCCTGGATCTGGATCCAGGCCTGGATTTTTCCTGGACCTGTATTTTCCTGGATTTTTGTGCAGGAAATCGAGGTCCAGGTCGAACATGGAATCCAAGTACAGGTCCAGGCTTTTTTCAAAATACCGAGCTCTAATAACGACATAGCACCGGGGTGGGTTAGGTTCGGACTTGAGTAAAGAAGTGATTTTTCTGTATTATTTTTTCATGTTTATTAAACATTTAGGTAAATGAATTTTAATTCAAAATTAATTAATAATTTTTATTAAAAATAAAATTTAAAAAATAATAATAATTCCATTTATCCCCCGTGGGGATAAATAGAGACGGGGGGGGGATTATTTTTCAACATCCTCAGAAAGGGGGACATAATTGGAGACAGGGCCTTTAATGGAGACAGGGCCTTAATTAGAGAAAATACGGTATTTACTATGCTTCCCGCCAAACAATATTTTAAACTATTTTTTATATACCTATTTTCATTTGAATATTTGATTTTAATTCTTTCCCAATTTCATGTTTTTGATAATGCTACATATATTTCCCATGTGAAAAAACCTCTCTTCGTAAATCAATACAAATTTTTTAATCTTAATGGAAATTGATGTCTTTTAAGTAGAGATCGGAATTTTGCGAAAATACGGATAAGTATCAGTATTACGTACTTGACACCGATACGGATTAAGTACTTACGGACTAAAAATACGGAAAATCAGTAGTCCGTAAAAATCCGTATCCAGTAAAATACGGATCCGTATACGTATAAGTATTTTTTAAATTTTTGATAAAAATTGGTTTAATAAATACAAATCTTGAATATTAAAGCTAGAGAATTTTTTATAACAAATTTATTATCAATTCTAAGCAACAAAATTCAAGATAACAAAAAAAGTGAGGGTAAAATATTGGTACTTGTTAATTATCTGCGTTCTGATTTCAAAAAAAAATTTTTTTTTTTGGAAACAGGGAGAGGGGGGAGGATCCGGCGGTTCCGATAGGCGTCGCCGGGAATTTTTTAGTTTTGATTGCAATTTTTTAACAGATTTACACCAAAAAAGGAACAAACTTGCGATTTTTAACCATTTCATGAATTTATTTGAACAAATTTCATAAAAAATATTTATAATTTTGAAAAATTTACAAAATGGAAAAAAATGAAAAAGAATTTCGAAAATTTAAACGAAATGCAATTTAATAACGTAAAGGTTTTGAGTTTTTGGCATAAAATTTTGCTTTTTTCCAATTTAATAATTTTCCCATATTTCTAGTGCTTTTTCGATTTTCATCGAAAATTTTACGGAATAGACCCTCAAATTTCAAAATTTTGGCGAATTGACTGCACAAAATTTAAAAAATTACTCCATTTCACCTTAAAAACGCCAAAAAAAAAATAGTCCGTAATACGTATCATAATTTATACGGATCAGTATCCGTATTACGTACTTGACATCGATACGGATTACGTACTTACGTACTAAAAATACGGAAAATCCGTAGTACGTAAAAATACGTATCGGCCGAAAAAAATACGTATTACGGACTACGGATCCGTAAAAGTACGTATACGGATCCGGTCCGTATCCGATCTCTACTTTTAAGTACATAAGGAAATTTTATATCTTCTATTAAACTTATTCTTGGAATAAAATCGATTTCACCCGTTCTGTCACCTGTTAAAATCATTACTCTTAATACATTTTTCCCAATATCAAGTATTTGAAGACCTGTTCCATTGCATAAACCCACGCTAACATTTAAATTTCTAATTAATTTTGTTACACAATTTATTTTTAGTTTAAGTTCATGATTCGGGAGACTACTTGTTTCGAGTTTATTGAGTATTTCAGGAAGAATATGAGCGCCTTTCTCTCTGCATCATCAACACTTTTAAATATATAATTTTCTCCTGGAAATTTTGACAACCTAAAAAGGAAAAATAATAAGAAAATTTTTATTACCTATAAATGAATTATTGGGGTGCCGAGTCTGAAAAGTGGTCTGCAAAAACGGCATTTTCCAAGACCACCAAGTAACTATATTCTTTAAAAATGATCTTGGAAATTCAAAATTTAATTAAACTGGGTAAATCGGCCACTTATGTGGTAAAAGAACAGCAGAAAAGTAGGAATTTTTCATTGAAATTACACATTTATATTTGTGAATTTTAAGAGCTAGTTTTCATTTTCCGACGGAGATTTTTTAAATTAAAGTTAATTCTATAATATATTTTCACGAAAAACCGCAAGTTTTAAGCTTAATTTAAAAAAATCGAAAGGACTGCTAGGAGTCCGGCGATGTCGAAAGGCGCGGCAGGATAATTTAGATGATGTGATTTGTTAACAGATTTGACCAAAAAAAAAAAGGTTTCGATTATTGAAGGTTTTGAGATAAATTTCTCAAAATCCGCAAAGATTTGTAGCTGTTTGACAAAATCTACTACAAAAGCACTTACAAAGGAAGGTCCCCGGGTGTCCGTGGGATTTCCGAATGAAATTTGGTGGGTGGATAGAGCACCCATTGGTTCTTAAGAAAAAGGTTTTTATTTTCTGCGAAATTACCACGATGCCGAGTTATGAAGTGCCAGCTTTTTAATGGATAAACAAATGAAATAATTATTTTACTCCGTGGCATTTTCAACATTTTCTAATTTTCTTCATATTCACAATTTTTCACATGGGATAACATTAGAGATCGACATTTTGAAAAAAGCCTGTACGTGTACCTGTATTTCCAAATTGGCCTGTACCTGTATTTCCTGTAGAAAAGTGCAGGAAAATACAGGTACAGGAAAAATACAGGCTTCTCGAGGCCTGGATCCAGGTGTACCTGTATTTTTTAATTTTTTTGATTAAAAATCTTTTTTATTAAAAAATGATCACAAAAATACTAAATTATTTATTATCTATTAAACAATAAATATTGCTTACCTAATATTAATATATTTAAAATTTTTCGTACATATTTTTATTTTTTTAAATATTTTGAGAATTTATGAAAATGTACCAATAAAAATTTTTAAAATACTAAAAGATGATTACCGTAAATCCGTTATTTGAAGGCACGGGCCTTCTATTGTTCAACCCCCTCAAAAAGGGGCCTTTAATTGGAGGGGGGCCTTCTACCAGAGGGCGGCCTTCTAATAGCGGATGTACGGTATAAGCCTAATTAGGTTACATTTTGTGCCTATGTTACCCTCTACGATTTTTTCCAAAAAACCAATTTAAATATTTCATTTACATAGATATTTGTACATAATTTTGACATCCCTTATAATGACTTTTTTTGATTTTTAAAGGCGCATTTTTTCAAAAACAATTTTTTGGGTAACTAGGTAGGGGCGGTGGTCCGGCGGTGCCGGTAGGCGCCGTCGGTAAAAAATTTGTAATTTTAAATGCAATTTGTTAACAAGATTTTGTCCAAAAAAGACAAAATTTTGCGATTTTCCATCAATTTTTTATAAGGATTTTAGAAGCCATCGGATAATTTGTAGATTTTACAAAAAAGAATTTTGAACAAAAAATTGCTCATAAGAAAATACAATTTTATTTAAAGCATGCGCCTAATTGAAATGTGAAAGGCATTCGAATGATACCAAGATCGTTAGATTTGGTTGAAAATAAAAAAAGTTACAGCCCAATGGGCTGGCGCCAAAACGACCAAATCCTCTTTGAACCGGAACAATTCGCCAAAATATTAATAAATTTTTCAAATTTGACACATTTCACTGATAAAATGATATATTTTTTGAATTTTTCCATCCTTTTTAAGACATTTCGCCAAAAATAATGATTAAAAATTAATACAGGAAATACAGGTTTTTTAGGCATGTACCTGTATTTCCAAAACGGCCTGTACCTGTATTTCCTGTACAAAAGTGCAGGAAAAACAGGTACAGGAAAAATACAGGTTGTCAAAAAAGTACCTGTACCTGGATCCAGGAAAAATACAGGCCTGGATCCAGGTACAGGTCGATCTCTAATAATATATTTAAGTTGGGCAACTTCGAAAACTAATTATTTAATTAAAATACAAATAATAACCAACAATTGTTAATTTATTTCCGAATTTTAAATAAATACCAAGACAAAAACGTTTCGAAGAATAAGGAAGTTAATTTAAATGGTTATATGTTGACATGAAATAATCAATAAACTTACAGAAAAAAAATATTATATATTAAAAATAAATCAATCTCCACTTATCAGCCTCCCAAATTCAGTTCTTGGTATGCTCATCCAACTATGTAACTATGTACACTGGCATAGCCTGAAAAAACATTTATGATCAAATTAGATACAAGTTTACAATTAAAATTCAAAAATTTTATTTAAAGAATGTTCTAATTTTCAATGCGGCTATACTGGCACAAAAGCAACTCGCTCAAATAAAATGAAAAGATTTTCCAAAATTCAGAAATATATATTTATTTGGTGACAAAATTTCCGATTTGTAAATTTTTGCTCACAAAGGAAGGTCCCCAGGTGTCCGTGGGATTTCCGAATGAAACTTGGTGGGTGGATAGACCACCCATGGGTTCTTAAGAAAAATGTTTTTATTTTCTGCGAAATGAGTCTGAGTGCCGAGTTATGACGTGCCAAAGTTTTTAGTCTTTTACTATTAAAGAAAGGGAATAATTATTTCTTTTCTTTACAACTGTGTAATGGTGTAGAGGTAGTGCGTTAGTCAAAAATTTTTTGGGTCCCTGGTTCGAATCCGCTACATGCAAATTCATTTTAGACTTTTATTTTTTCTTTTTTTAAGCAAGGTCAATTATAAAAAATTTTTTTAATGAATAATCTTTATTTTTAATTTTATTAATTAAAAAAATTCATTAAAGATAATGTTTCAATAAATATCCTTTCGGTTAAAAACAAATAAATTTTTGTCGAAAACTTTATGAGTAAAACTTATTTTTCAAAATGCATAAAAACAGAATTTTTTATCATACAATTTTTTTTGTGATAATGATAATTGACTTTGGCATAAAAAGCAAAAATTAAAATTAAAAATAATTTGCATGTAGGGGATCCGAACCGCGGGTTTAGAAAACGCTGACTAGCGCACTACCACTGCACCATTGGAATCTGCAAAGGTTTACAAACAATTATTTATTTTGTTTATTCATTAAAAAACTTTGGCACGTCATAACTCGGCACTCAGACTCATTTCGCAGAAAATAAAAACATTTTTCTTAAGAACCCATGGGTGGTCTATCCACCCACCAAGTTTCATTCGGAAATCCCACGGACACCTGGGGACCTTCCTTTGTCAGTTGACTTAGAAGTCTTAAATTATTTCGTTAAATAGAATACAGTTTTTATATTTTATTTCTATAAACAATGGGAAATTGCCAATTTATTAGTCTATTTACGAATTTCCTTTCTATTTTTGGCTTTTGGTCCACATTTTTGTCAATTTTGGCCCATATTTTGCGCTTTTTCATGCCCACAAATTGAAGATCCTAATAATTATTCATGAAAATCTCAATTCAATTAGCTAATTGGATAGATATTCTGTTTGATTTTTACAACCTGATGATAATCCCTTCTCTTGTCCGTTCCGAAGGATTCATCCCAATTTGAAATAATCTAAATATTTATTTCATTATTGTTAAGGTCGCATTCATCAGAGATACCATCTAGCCCTTATTTAGGAGCTTTGCCCAATATTTTGAGGGTCTGCACCAGGGATGGCACGGAATTCCGGTTTCCGACATTTTGGGTCGGAATTGCGATTTCCGAAAAAATTTTGGACGTCGGAATTCCGATTTCCGAAATTTTTCTAAAAGACGGAAATTTTCGGAAATTTTTTTTTTGGGTTTTTTTAAAAAAAATTAAGATCTTTAATAAATTGCACTGAAATTTTAAAAATTTCCCGGCGGCGCTTATCGTCACTTGAATAATTTTTAAAGCAAATATGTATTTAAATAGTCAATAAATTTTTGATTCACCTTTTACTTGGTTAAGAGTTTAAAATTTAGCCTGTTAAAATATTTAGAAATTTTAATTATATTTTATGTTTTTGAAAAATTTCCGACTTCCGACGTTTTTGGGGTCGGAATTCCGATTTCCGACTCCCGAAAATTTTTGTACCCCCGGAATTCCGATTCTCGAAAATTTTTGGGGCCTCGGAATACCATCCCTGGTCCGCACCATTTTGCCCCTCATTTTACGTTTGCCCCTAGGTTTATAATTTTGAATTTCTTAAAAAATGAAACTCGTTAACATTCATTTTTTCAACCAGCAGGAATCATTGACTCATTGATTTTTTAAATTTTTAAAAAAATAAAATTGAAATTTTTTGGTGCAAAACTTGTTAGTAAATCTAATTAAAATTTTATATGGGGTGGAAAAAGGCACAACAAATAACCATATTTAAAAAAATTTTTGGATATAAAAATATACGGTAGGAACGATAGGAGGAGCCGGCGTTTGCGTCGTCGTAATTGGAAACATCTCTTCAACCTTTATATTGGAATTTAATAAAAATCAAATGATTTAAATAATAATCGTATTTCTGTGGTGGGAGTTAACTCCGTCCCTGCCATATTTAAGAATCTAAAAATTTGTTTGTTGTCACCAAACTGAACAAATTTCTTATTAATCATAAGCCCTAAATGTTTAAACGATTGAATATCAATCAAAAAAAAGATTTTGTGATTTTTTCCACGGGACTTTTTTTTGAAAAGAAATTAGACCCCTCCGAAAAACAAAAATTGCCTCTCACTACTAATAAAGTTGCACCTCATTCAAATCATTGACACAAATCCATTTAAAATTGCTTGCACAGCAAGCCATCGTACGAGCAGTTCCCTTCTCATAGATGCACATCGCCCACTGCGACCCACAACCAGTCTTGAATAAATAATTAATTAAAACTGGGATATAGCCAATATTTTACATTAAAAAGAAGATGCCAACTATTTTTGTTAAATATTTTTTTTTTTTTTTTGCTTTAATAATTTTTTTTTGCGGGATGCCTGTTAACAAATTACATTCAGATTTTCAAAAAAATTTCCGACGGAACCCAGTTTTCTTCTAACATGTGAAATAAAAACAAATTTACTTCACTTTTCTGTGTTGCCAATTGTGCCTTAGGCACCAAGGAAATTTTTTGTAAATATGAAAAATAGGTCTTCCGAGTTCTGGCATGGGCCCTTTTGGGCTCCTTAATTGCTACTTCCGACCTCGATTATTTGAAGAAAACGGAATTCATACTTGTTTTTAGAAAAAAATCCTTTAATTTGCCTTTATTCAACTGATAGACACAAAGATTTTTTTTCTATTTCCAATCGAAATATATATTATACAAGGCATTTCTCTTTGATTACCTCGCAAATCACACTTAGGCCAGCATAAAGGGTAGCTCCAAGTGCTGCGCCTCCGAAAAAACCGACCATGGCACCAACGGGACCAAAAAGTTGTCCAAAAGATAATCCTGCTTTCGCGATATCGAGCACTAAGATTCCCCATTCCTTCAAAATTTCCCCTTCACGTCCAGACAAATTGTTTGGGTCATATGCAACAACTGTGTTATTTCGGTACACCACCAGGGACCACGTTGTAGGAAAATTGATAAGAAAAAATAGGGCGATTTGGAGGAAGCGCCGGTGCACGAACATCTTCAAGCAGCACAGAGAAAAATAATATTTTTATTTTTGAGCTAAAAATTATGGAAAAAATGTGTGTTTGTTCGACGGAGTGGCCCAGCAGCAGTTGGCCCTGCTGTTGGTGGTTTGCTTCGTTCCCATTATGACAAATCTCCGTTAACCATCATTACACAGTGATCACCACATTTGAAATGGTGCTTCTCGTGGAAAACCAATCCAACAATTAGCATTTCCTATGGGAAAGCCATATTCTGAACGTTTCAAATATGCCAAATCATCATCCACCAGCAAACTGTAGAAAAATTTTCAATTGACAAAATGCACTTTTATGGATTATTTGTGAAGTAAAAAAAATTATATTTAAATCAGTGCTGGGATTTGTCCTTGAATGCCAAGGACGTCCTTGGATTTGCAGTTCTGGTCTTGGAAAATTAAGGGCCCTTGGAAAAAGATCTTAGAAAAAATACTAAAAATTTACAAAATTCATTAAAAAAAATCCAAAATTTTCCCGGCGGCGCCTATCGGCGTGCCACCGGACCCTTCCTTGGGCCTTATAATTTTTTTGAAAAAAACGTGCAGAAAAAATACAAACTTTTTGAATAAAAATTAATCATTTTCATTGCATATGCTAAAAATTTTTATGCATCCTTGGCAAGAATTTTCCCATTATGTCATTGGAAACCATTATACCCTTCCTTAGGAAGAGAGTTTGAAAGATCCCAGCCCCTAGTTTAAATTATGAAATTCGGTCTTACGGATATAACATGTTTTTTGTAGGGTAATCGCTAGGGACTGTATTTTGCCAAAAATACGAAATGCGATAAGATTTGAGAAAACGACGAAAAATGCAAAAGGGTTCGCACGAAAAATGCCAAAATTGCTTAGGCATTAATTGCTTCAAAATTATTTCTGCTTAATTTTCGTGCATTTCCATAAAAATAAAGTTGCATAAAATATTTAAATAAATAAAAATTCTCACCCTATGATCATAATAGAGCTGTCAAAAATATGTACAAAAAGTGGACAAAATAGAACATAAATATGTAAGAAAAATCCCGAAATTTCTTTTTTGGAAATAATTCTTCTAGTGGGTGAAATAAGCACAAAATGACGTAAAATGACCTAAATTGGCCTAAAATCACATTATATAGCATTTTAAAAAAATTACTTTTTGGTCGATTTTTTACATAAGGGTACATTTTCAAAAAAAAATTTTATTTTTAACAAAAAATTTCTACAAATTTTCAAATTCTCAAAATTCAAAAAAAAATGAAAATGCGCACGAAAAATTGACGAAATTTTGGATTTTTTGATGTTTTCCAAAAATTTCCATAAAAAGTCCTAAATATGTAAAAAAAAATGAAAAAATGTAAGAAAAAAGTTTAAAATATATATAAAATTCTGAAATATGTAAATATGTATAAAAACCTCGAAATATCTAAAAATAGGTATTGCTTCGCGATTAGACAATTACTAAATAAAGTTATAACATGAAAATTGCAAAAAGGTTTAAATTTTGAAGTTTTTTCTTAATAAAAATATTTTCGGTTTTTGTAAGGCTAATAAAGCATGTGAAGAACTTTCAAATTATACCAACATTGTTAGATTTGGATGACAAAGACAAAAAGTTATGGTCCAAATAATTGGTCTCGCGCCGAAACGACCATCTCCCTTTCGAAGAAAGGAATTGTAATCACTTTATTAATCATTTCTAATTTAAAAAATTAAAGGTGGATTAATTCCATAAGTTTGCTGCGCAAAGTGTGATTTGCTTGTAGGCGAAAATATCGCGCGGCGCAAGTGTCGTTTTTTTGGCGGCGCAAAAGTCGTCCAACCTTTGGCACCCTAGAGACTAAAAAATCTTTTTTTTTAATTATTGAAAATATGCGGGGTAACCCAGACAGGTAATAGTACTTGACTTACAGACTTTATAAATATAAAACATTAATTTGAAAATACAAAAAAATAAGATTGTCGGATAGTCTGTGGATTACAAATCTTTGGTCTCTTAGTCTTCACTTCGCTTATTTTTCTTTTCCAAAAAATGCTTTTTCTTTTATCTTTGGCATTGGCACTTTCACTTCTTTTCAAAGTTCGAAACGCTGGGCAACAACCATTGCTTAATTTTTAGAAAAGGAAATTCATTGCATTAAAGAATTATGTGAAGAAAAGAAAATTATTAACCCATTTTGGTATTTTGCGAAAATTTATACAATAAAATTCCAAAAAATATACAACTAAAAATTGGAAATTTTCACAAAAAAATATAGAAAAATCAGATTAAGTTTTTGACGGTTTTAGTCAAGTCCACGTTTAAAAACAAAATTATTTTAGGGAGCCCAAAAGCGCATCCCGAACGGATTTACTGATTACCAAAAGTCAGCAAAACAACAGATGAAAGTTTTCCGATTGTTGAGCGCACGCTGACACTTTCTTAAATTAAGCAATATTCAAATTAAACATTTACAACAAATAAATAAATACGGACTAAGTACTCGTCGTAAAAAAAATACTTTAAAACTGTAAAAAGTCAGAATTTTTTAGAGTTTTTAAAATTTATTTTTCTTACTTCCATCTTCATTAGTAGGCGTTTAAATAGGTGTTAAACTTAATACCCAAAAAACCGTTCACCGTGCCGGTAAATTTTTAAAGTTTCTTTAAACATTTTTACCAAACAAGGGTTTTAGACTAAATATAAAATTTAATTGAATTTTAGTTTGGCGATCACGAAGGCGTCACCAGAAGGAATTAAGGAATTTTATTTCGTACGGAAATACCGAAAAGCACAAAACGAATATCCGAAAAACGAATTTTAGATTCGCTGATCCATGCTAACTAATACCCGCTCCCGTGTTTCCCGTTCCCGTCTTGGTCATTTTCATGGTAGTTTGGGTTGTTGTGGTTGCGGCAACGCTTTTGTTGGAGGCGGTCGCCGATGGCGGAAACAAATGATGCATCATCATTTGTTCATTTGTCATGTGTACATCCCGGTCGCCAAACAGGCATTTGCAAGACAATTTGGTGTTTAATGCACGCGTTGCATTCGCTTGCACTTCGGCACAAACATTGCCACCGTAACCTTTGACACAACCCCAAACCACGAACATCATTTGGCCATCCGCTAAAATGTACTGACAAAAGTTAGCCACGATTGGGTACTGATTAGAGAATTAGAGAAAAATCAAAAAGAACCAGGCTTTAATTGTCATGGACAAAATAATTAAAAACATAAAAGATAAGGGTCTCATTAATCGGAGCAATTGCCAGACAAAGTGAATGTCCACCTAACCCGTTTAGCTTTAATTAGCATGATGGTATTAAAATTATAAAATTTAATTATGTGTTGGTGTCCACTCAACCCGTTCAACTTTAATTAGCATGGTGTTAGCCTAAAATCACATCATCGGCATACCCTCTTTGACGCAGCTTGCTGCAAAACAGTGATGCTGACCTCTTGGGCAAAAGCTTTTCGTGACCTTGCCACGTCTTTGCTCATCGATGATCCCAATTTTGCACGTTGGGGCTAATTTAATTTAATTATTTACCCAACAATAAGGATTAAAATTTCTAAAATTAATGTTTGTTAAGTCGCAAAATGGCATGCGCCAAAATGGAAGCAAATAACGACTTTTCCAATGTATAGGACCAAATCACTTTTTTCTGATCAGTCCGTTTTTCGTAAACCTTTCTCGTTCGGGTCGACCGGCGGCGGAGGCGTGAATTGTGCGTTGCCATTTTCTTCGCCCTCTTCACCATAAAGGCATTTGCACGAAATATTTTTCAAACCGGTAAATTTTTCTTTTCTACGATCGGCACATTTTTCGGAATTTTTTATGACGTCACAGAACCATGCAATGTTTGTGTAATTCGGAATCTCATCTTAATTTTGTGCTTTTTGTGTATGAAAACTTTTTACAAATTTTTTGTTAGGCTAACATTGCTGGGCCTCGGCTGTTAGTTTTAGTTTAATTTTCCCCGTTTATTTTTATTATTATTATTTCTTATTATTTATTATTATTCCCCGCCCCCATTTGATGGGCCGTGCCGGCTGACCGGTTGTGCAGATGCTTGTCACGCAATACTTCGCGTCCTTTTGTGGGCATTTTTGATCCGTGTTGTTAAATTTTTGACCATTTGGCTTGATTTCTGCTCCTTGTTGGCAGTTCAGGCCTTTCAATTTAATTAATTAATAATTGCTAACAATATCAATTAAGGTAACTGTCTCTATACAGCGACAAAAAGCGATATTCCGAATTTTCTTCTTGTCCAAAGCTTTTTCACAAATTTTAAATCAAAATTTCATACCGTTGAGACAATCGGTCGTGTAGACGAAGAAGATGAAAAGCGGCAGAAACAATGGCAGAGACTGGTGCATTTGGAAGTTTTTGAAAATACAAATATTTAAAAAGAATGCTTTTTCGTTTTATTTTGTTCACTTTTCTTTTATTTTTGGTTAATAAAGTGATTCCGCCAATTCTAAAAGCGAGTGGAGAAAAATGTGATGCGATGGGATGGATGTGCTGAGTCAGTGGGAATGCATTTAATAAATTTTATTATCATAATTGGTGATTTAATGGAAATTGTTTTTTTTTATTTTTGAAAATTAGGACAGGGACTTACTGAAACGCAGGGCATACAAAAAAAAATAGGGGGGGGGGGGGGGGGAGAGTTGACACCCAAGATTGGGGCGGAACGGGCCAACTCCGTCCCAGCCAAGTTTTGAGCAGCATAACTTTTTAAATTGTTGACCAAATCCAACAATTTTTGATATCATTCAAAAGCTCTTCAGAGGCTCAATTAGCCTATTAATTATTACAGAGAATGTCGAAATGTAAAAAAAAGGTTGAGATAAAAAACTTAGAAAATTTTGCCTTTTTTGCGGTTTTCGAGCGACAATTGTGAGCCGCTTAATAGCTTAGAAGTAGCTTAGAAATATCTTCCTAAACAGCAAGAGCTTTCGAATAAATAATTTGAATTGGATTTGCTTATCTTTCGTTTTTTTAAATATTATTTTTATTTTAGCAAATAAAAAAATAGCTGAGAAAAATGCGCAAGTGACAGAATTAGCCATGTAGCCTTTTTGTCAAGTTTGAACCGTTAATTTTCCTCAAAGTTTTGGCGTAGCATTTTTGTTCAAATAAAAATTGTGGACAAAGATAATCCACCAATTCAATTGAATTTTAATCCTTTGGGCCATTATTTTGCCGTTTTGTTTTTATTCCCCCCCCCCACCATCGTAAAAATAAATCTTCACCAATAATTGATTGTTCATTTTTCTTGATTCTCCAATAATTACACTTCTATTAAATCATTTTTTGGTTAGCATTAAAATAAATGTTATGTTGTGACTGGGATGTAGTGCACTTGGTCCTAGTCAAAACAGTAAAATCATCAAATTTTTAAATGTTTAAAAAAATAAAAATATTTCATTTAGGCCCGACGGATTGGTCATGGGATGATTATTGTAATTTCCAGAAACTATAAGATTTATAAAAGTAGGAAAAACAAATCATTTAATTTTGCTAAGAATATAATTTGCCAACATTGGTCAAAGCTTGTGTTAGCTTTCCTATTGAAAAGCTGGCGGTTTTTAGGAAACCACCTAAATCAGTGACCATTCTCAGTTTCTTTTAATAACTTTGTATGAAAGACTAAAATTTCAAAATTGAAATTTTTTCTGATCATTCGGGACCATAATGGTGAACCAAAAAAAATGGGAGAGTTTTTTTCAACAATATTTGAAAATGATAGAAAATTTTGTCAAGAGCGGAGTTTTAGTTCTACGTTGGGGTTGGAAATGTCGGTGTCATCGGATCGGGGCCGGGCTTGAGTAAATGAGCCGGGGATAAATTTATTTACTGTCAAATAAAATAAGCCATCAAAATATGAGAATATTTACTCAATTTGCTTTAAGAATAAAAATGTATTCGAGTATGTTTCGAATCGTAAAATTCACTTTACAAAATTATGTATTTGTGCTCCTTTTTGCTTCTTTCACTGTGACATCAATGGCCAATGTCATTTTGTCCTCGCTTTTGTCGTAAAATCCATTGTTTGGATCCACCAATTCCTTAATTGGCATAATCGGGTTAATTAAGGGCAATTTTAATGTGACTCACTGGAAATGAAATGAAATAATAAGAACCCAAGCTTGTCTTTTTATTGTCAAAAAAGTAGTCATTAAATTCTCTTCTTAAATCCGCCACATCATTCTTTTGAGAGACAATTCGAAGTGTTGTCGAACATTTGCAACTCCAATTTTCGTATAAATGGCAATAATTACTTAATTAATTAGCATTAACTAATAATTAATTTGAACCTTCTTTTTGAGCATCGTACAAAAGGTAAAAACCCAAATATTTCTGATCACCGCTTTCCCATATCCATTTTTTAATTTGTGCCCATATTCTCCATGGATGTCCATTTATGTACACTTTTTTGCTGTACCGACTGCTTTCAACCTCTTCTCGTGCAAATTCCGACAAACTTTTTCAATGTCCAGCAAAAGTGTGCCTTTTTCAGGTAAGAAATCCGTCCGTTAATCGGAAATGGCATTGGGAAAAGTCCGTCGGAAATCCCACGACAATTTGGAAGGGATTTGAATTGATAAACGGCAATCACTTCATCTTTTGATAAAACACCAGATGGAACTTAAAAACGTGAATAAAATAAAATTTTATTACATTTTTAAATCATTAAAATTTACCAATATTCATCGAAAATTTCTCAATTAAGATCAGTGGAAAGCGTATTTTGAAAAGTGCCGGGCCAAGCATCTGACGGCAATTCTCTGCTGAGCATTCAATGCCATTTTCACGGCACTTCGAATCAGCCCAACGGAGTGCCGAAAAATAAAATAAATAAATGTAAATATTTAATTTCTTATTTGTAGATAAAATTACTGAATTCCAAATTGAAATTTCTCCACTGATTTGCAATTCGTCACGTCCAAAAAATTTCGCACAATGTTTTTTGGTCAATTTGCAAAAATTCCTCCGATTTGAGCAAGGAATCCACATTTTGGTCAATATAAGCCAAACAACAATTGGCAAAATTCTAAAATAAAAAAAAAGAATTATATTTTAATAATAATTGCATTTAAAATTCGTTTAAATTTCACCTTCAAGTCGAAAAGGCAAGCATAGGCATAAGCAACGAAAACATTGCGCAATTCGGAGATGTGAATTTGCAAACATGGATCAACCAGGCCAGGGATATTGTACTTTTTGGCTAATAAAAAATATTACTCATTAAATTTAATTTCAAATATTTAATTTTTTTAAAATAAATCCACCGGCGTAAAGCACTGCCATTGCATTGTCTCCATTTAATTCGCTCAAATCATCAGCGTAAATGAAGCTCAACATTATTTTGAACGCTGCTGCTTCAACGTCGGGCATCTCCACAGGAGAATTTGGAGAGGCTAATTAAAAATTAAATTATTGGAATTAAGCCAGTAATTATTATAATTACTATTCATTAATATTTACCGAATTTCGGTTTCTCGTTTTTGGCATCAAAACGGAACATTGCCTCAAAAACTTCGGAAGCCAACTTCAAAATGAGTTTATGTGCTTGCAAAAGCTTAAAAGGATTTAAATTAAAAAATATAATCAAAAAACCCCTATTTAACTAAAACTTTCATTTATTTTAATTAAATAATTAATTATAAATAAATTTTGACGACTCACCTCTTTTGCGTCTCCGCCGCCCACCAAAAAATAAACATCCGCGTCCACACCCGTGCTCAACAAATTCTTCATCCGATCAACCACTGATTGGGACATGATTAACAATTTTGAAATTTAATTTATTTATTTAATATGATAAATTTATTGGGAATTAAGTGAAATATGAAAGACCAAAATTGGCAAAAAATAAATATCAGCCATAAAATCGGGTAAAATCCTTATGTTTTGCTGGACTAATTCATCAGGTTAATCACATCCCAAGCCTAATACCTAACTATGAACAAGTGAATGGCGAATGATTTGGGAAATTTTTAAAATAAAAAATAAGAAATTAATTTTCAAAATTTCAAAAATAAAATAAACTAAGCGGGGTGGGAAAAGTTGCACCTGATTTGAACATTTCGAGGGAAAATCATTTAGTTCGAATTTTATCATAATTGGAATTTGCTGACGGAGGTAAATTATTATGGAAATTTTAAACTGAAAATCCGAGCCCAATCATCAGAAAATAAAATTGTAATTGGCCTTAGCAGCTTTTAGCCGTCCGGAAAATGAGCTTCTGTACTATTGCATTTGTGGCTAACAATAAGTGGTTTTTGTAAAGAAAGGGATAAGGGAGTGAAGGTTCGAGTCCGCTCCACGGCATTGAAGATTTTTACCAACCAAATTGGACGATATTTGGTATTACATAATTTATTGGTTCATCTCTATTTTTTTTGGCACGATATGTCCAAGGCTTAATCAAAACAAAAATATGTAGCCAAATGTGCTAAATTTGTGTCAGAAGAAGATTGAATGTAATGTTTTGTTTTGTTGTGCTTCTCCCTATTTTTCCCCATTTTTTTGCATCGCTTTGCCCCCGGGCAAAAAAAGTTGATCCAAATCAATGCAAATGTAAACAAAACAAATATTGTTTTTCAACCAGCAGAACTGAGAAAATTAAGTGTACACATACATAATAAATATACCAGGGAAGGGCCAAATCGAAAAATAAAATGCAAAACGCGAAATATTCGAAAGCAAAAAATGCGAAAGTTTTTTGGAATTCATTTTTTACTTTCAAAATTCCCGTTTCGCGTCTCGATTTTATTTTCCGATTTGTCCCGTACCTGATACATATGTTGAATAAATTATGTGTAATTTGATATAATAAACAAATTTTTAATACTTATGATTAAGGAAAAAAAAGTGGGAAATCAGTGTAATTAAACGCGCGAAGTTTTACATTAGCTTTATTTGAAGCTTATAGGGATTATACGAATGATTTAAAATCAATGAAATTTTGTTGTCGGTTTTTTTTTCTCTGTCTTTACTGTACTTATTTAAAGCTTTGCACCAAAAAATAATTATTTTTTTTGTTTTTCTTTTTAATTAATTTTAAATTTGGTCCCTATAAAATTCATAAATCATTTTAGTACATACCTAATCGCATTCTAAACTTAGCAATATTTATATATTTTTTGGTACTAACGTACATAATTTTGTCTTAGTTTGTGGGTCCCTCTTTTTTGGTCGGATTTTTTGGAAAGGTCATCATTTTGCCGTAATTTATTTGTTTGTGCCCTCCCCTAAAAGAATGTCTCCATTTTTATCTCTTTTTCCAAAAACACTTTTTTTTAGTTATGTACTTTTATTTGTATATTTACCATTTTTTAAAATTTAATTTTTATTAAAATTCATTTTGTTTTATATTATCTCACGAGGAAACTATAATATGACATAATTACCATCATATTATGTATCCTAATTTTAGCAAATACATTAATTATCATGTCCAAAACGGCGATTGCTGGTCTAAAATTGATGCTGAGCACGGGAGAGTACGCGGATGTTCAGTTTTTGGTGGGGGACGGAGACGCAAAAGAGGCGAATTTAAAAATAAAAATTATAATAAATCATTTATTTAATTGTAATTTTCCCGACTCTTGGGATGGAATTTTAGGCAAATGCCTCAAAAATTTTACGTCCATGTAATGTTGAGATAAGCACAAAAAAAAAGTTTTTAGCTTGATTAGAGACTTTATGGTATTTTGTAATGCGTCTATTTTTGCCTATTTTGGACATTTTATGATTCTTAATGCCTAGGCACCTATTTTTCTGCCAATTTCGCCATTTTTGGCGCCTATTTTGATAAAATTTGTTTTTATAGGTATAATAATTTTGAATATAAATTAATTATTTATAATTTAAATTATTTCTTATTTTTTTACATCTATCTTTTTAAGCTTCTCTCAGCCCATAAACTCATATTGAAGTTGGCTTCCGATGTATTTAAGGCAATGTTCCGTTTTGACGCCAAGAAAGAACAAGGAGAAAATGGTAAAAATACCGAATAAAATAAATGATTAATTTTTTATTAATTGATTAAATTAGTCTCGCTAATTAGCCTATATTTTCATAATCTCTGCTAATCACATTAATAAATTTTCAATTAGTCTCTGCTAATGATCTAAATAATTATCAAAAACTACTACTATAAATTAAATTTAAATAGCCTCCACTAATTACCCTGCTGTGGTGGAGGTCCCCGACGTTGAAGCAGCAGCGTTCAAAGTGATGTTGAGCTTCATTTACACGGATGATTTAAGCGGATTGAACGGAGACAATGCAATGGCAGTGCTTTGCGCCGGTGAAATATTTTTGAAAAATTATATAAATATAAAAATGATAATTAATTTCTAATTAGCCGATAAATACAATATCCCTGGTCTGGTTGATCCATGTTTGCAAATTCCTTTCTCCGAATTGCGCAATGTTTTCGTTGCTTATGCCTATGCTTGCCTTTTCGACTTGAAGGTGAAATTTAAACGAATTTAAATGCAATTATTATTCAAAAATAATTTATTTTTTAAATTTTAGGATTTTGCCAATTGTTGTTTGTCTTACATTGACAAAAATGCGGACTTTTTGCTTAAATCAGAGGAATTTTTGCAAATTGACCAAAAAACGTTGTGCGAAATTTTTGGACGTGACGAATTGCAAATCCATGAAGAAATTACACTTTGGAAAGCAGTAATTTTTTCTACAAATAAGAAATTAATTCATTTAATTATTCGCCATTAAATTTTATTTTATTTTTCGGCAATCCGTTGGGCCGATTCAAAATGCCGTCAAAATGGCATTGAATGTTCAGCAGAGAATCGTCGTGCCGTTCTCGGCCCGGCACTGTTCAAAATTCGCTTTCCGCTTTTGTCAAGCGAGGAATTTGCGAAGGATATTGGTAAAAATTTCGGGAGACAGAAATGTACAAAAAATTTTCCAATTTAAAAAACAAATTCCATGCTTTTCCAAAAATTGACAAAATTATTCAGCTTAATTCAAACTAATTACAGTTAAATCCGGCGTATTAACAACTGAAGAAATGATCGGCGTTCAACAAAACAATTGCCAACCGAATTTTGACCAATTTAATAGCGAGGAACGAATTTGGACTGATGGAACTCTTTTGTTGGACATTAAAAAAGTGTCAGAATTTGCGGGAGAAAAAGTCGGGAGTCGCCGATTCAGCAAAACTGTACACATAAAGGGACTGCCATGGAAAATTGTGGCACAAATAACAACAGATGAAGGCACTGGCAATGAGAAATGGTTGGGCATTTCCCTTTTGTGTGATGCTCCAAAAGAAGGTGCAAATTTAAAACTTTCAATAATGATTTTAACTATTAAATTTGGTTTAAGACCCGAGTTGGCGCTGCAAATGTTCGGCAACAGTTCGAATTATTTCACAAAAAAATTGGGCCGAGAATTCCGTTGGGACACTTTGTGACCATGTTTTTTGCAACAAATCAATCAATTGGGGATTTAGCAATTTCATTTCCTTTGAGGTGAGTGCCAATTAAAAAAAATAACTCATTAATTGACCAAATTGGGCAATTAAGCAATTGATGGGCCCATTCAATGGTTTTTACAACAGAGAAGAGGACAACGTGACATTGGCCATTGAAGTGACAGTGAAAGATGAAAAAATGGACAAATTCATTTTGGAACAAAGCAAATCCAATGGGACACTTTCGATGGAAATTGAAAATTTTTCGGAATTTGCGCGAGAAATCATTGGGAGTGAACGTAAAAGCGAAACTGTGTACATCAATGGATTTGCATGGGAAATTGTGGCACAGATAAATCCGAAAATTATGCGACACTCAAATCCAATAGGCAGACGCATTTACAATGAGAAATGGTTGGGCATTTACCTTTTGTGCGTTGGACCAAAAAACGGTACAATTTTTGCTAATATTGTTAATTACAATTAATTTAATCATTGTTTAATTTGTGTTTTTAGACAAACATTGGAGTTGCAAATGTTCGCTAAATTGTCAAATTTTGTCGCAAAAGTGCGGCGTGGCAGATTATAAGAAAAATGGACCATCCAAAGGTCAACTTTTTTTCAGCGATTCGAACGGCAAGGGATTCTCTAATTTTATTTCCTTTGCGGTGAGTGAAAATTAAACATTCCCTTAATTGACCCACTTATGAACAATTAAGGAACTGATGGACCCGAGCAATGGATTTTACAATCAAAAAGAGGGCAAAGTGAAATTGGCCATTGATTTCACTGTGAAAGATGAAAATCCTATGATTGGTGATTATTTTAAATATGCTGATTCTTTGTTTTGCTGGTCATCAGGCTTTCTGCAATTTGGAAATTGATAAACTAAATTTGGGATTTATTCAGTGAGAAAAAATTCAAATAAACAGAATAATAGAGAAATCTTTTCTCTATTTAATGATACCAATGGTGGTAAGGTATGATGGCTTAGGCCTGGTTGAAGTTTTCCAGACGCGTGTCAAGGAAAACAAAATTTTTTTTTCGATAAATTCGATTTTCACAAAAACGAATGGTGTAAAACAGATTGTCCACTGTCCGATTGTCCACCTCTGTCCGATTGTCCAAACTGTCCGATTGTCCACTGTCCGATTGTCCGGGAGCCTCGAAGAAGACACAAAACTCCGCGTGTTGTCAGCGAATATGGCCAATGTCCCGCTTATTTTTGGGAAATGGTTTTTCTATTTTTTTTAAATTTAAATTTTGTCACCTATTTTAAGGTTCCACAGACCGAGAAAAAATAGTTTATTTAATTTTAAAAATTTTTAAAATAAATTTTCTTTATGTTAATAAATATTTAGAAAATTATGTGTACTTTTCAAATGGTATTGTAAAAGATTATTATTTTTTGCAAAATTTTAAAATTCAAAGGCGGGCAAATTATGGGTCATTAGTAGTGGAACAACAATGGCACAAAAAATGGCGGCGTTTTCATCGCGGCAAAATGGCGGCGGGCGGACGGGTGACCTATGCCAATGCCAATGTCAGTTATCAGATCCAAATGCAATCATGGGAATTTTCTTTTCTTTTTTGTTCCTTCATTATCATTATCATTAGTAGAGATTATAACCAAAGATAAAAGGATGGGATGAATTTTTTGCCTTTAAAGACGTGCCATTTTTTGAATTTGTTTCATAAATCAGTGCCCACATATATCACAATTTTTATTCTCTTCTTTTACCATTTTATTCAGAAGAGTCCAGGATTTTCAGAATTTTTTTTTGGGGGGGGGGCTAAGGAAAAATTAAAAATTTCCGAAAAACTTTTATTTCAACAAAAAATGGTCATTAAATGAATTTTTTTTTTTGATTGTGGAGCTCTCTTTCTTTAGAGACCCAACATTCAAAAGCCAATTCGGTAGAAGTTTTGTGCTCTTTTGGGAAATTTCCTCCCCGACATTTATTTCCCCGAATGTCGCGGGGTGGGGTGGGGGGGCACCACCGTATCAATTACCACACTGTATACATTTTCTGTGTATTGTAATACTGCATTTTAGCCCTAAATTACTAAAAAGCATTCTCAAACATAATGGCTCACTTGCAGTACATTCGAATGAAAGCTAACGACTGTCCGGGCGTCGCTTTTGTTCGATCCGGTGGGTGCTTTTTTAATTGCTGAATGAAAAAATGCCTGGGTCAAAATTTAAAATTTGGCATACTGTAAAATGCCGGTTTGGTATGTGTCGGACTGCTGAAACTATTAATGTATGCACGCTATTTTATTTTCGCGCTATTTTAACGGCACAGGATGTGACATCTCATTCATTTCGGAGTCATTTGCGCGCAGGGCCAACCTTTTGGGCAACATTGACCGTTCCAATTGTCAGACAATATACGTGCCGGTTTTTGGAGGTGCCAAAGTGCTTGGCTGGTGAGTGGTGCCAAAAACAGAATCATTCCTTTTTAGGAAGGGACGGAAGTCGACCAGGAACGGTCCCAGGATTTCGGTTTGGAGAGGGTAACACCACCCACGAAAATTTTTTTTGAAAAATTTCAATGATTTTTTTAAAGTTTTATGATGAACTACTAAGTTTTTTCAAAATTTCCCAAAATTCGCTACCAAATCGTGTTCAAAATTAACTTCTTTTTTTCAAGCTTTGATAGCCTAAACAGCTTTAAGTAAGCGATAGAAAGGATTATAAAAATAAAAATAAAATTTTTCGAGCTTAAAAAATTGGGCAATTAATTCTCTTATTTTTACACTTAATTTCTTTGCAC
The DNA here is from genome assembly GCA_023374025.1 of Heterodera schachtii. Lineage (NCBI taxonomy): Eukaryota > Metazoa > Nematoda > Chromadorea > Rhabditida > Heteroderidae > Heterodera > Heterodera schachtii. Next base: position 1,573,630 of record SIJG01000021.1, read on the forward strand.
GTTTTGCAGGGTCAACGATGTTGAAATTCGAATTGATGAGCTCAATTTGAAATTTAAGTGCCGTTTGGGGGTGATGGAGGACAAGCATTTGCCGATGTGAGTTTTGGCGTATTGTTTTTTTAATTTTGTAAAAATTCAATTAATTAAAAAATGCACTTTATTTAAACATTTTTCTATTTTTAGGTATTGCCAGGAGAAATTCGACATTCTGTAAGTTCAAACAGCAATTAATTTTTATTTTCCAAGCAATTATAAGAAATTGGACAAATTAATTAATTCAAGCCCCCAAAAATTTTTCGTATAATTGGTAAAAAAATATCTTTCTTTTACAAAAAAAAATTGATGATTTTTTCATGAATTTTTGGCTCAAAAGTTCAAGAAATTTAAGGTTAATTAGAGATTGTTTTTTGCAAATTTTATGAAAATTAATATTTTTAAAATACACATTTTTTTTCTTAAAATTTTTCCTTCGGTGAAGGGAGGGAGTGATTTTCATAGTGCTATTCCTTGGATTATATTATGTGTTTCTGGCGCCAAAATGGCAGCGCCGAAACGGCACTGATTTACCCAATTTTTCAGCAAATTTTCTATAAAAAAAATATATTAAAATTTGTCCAAATTTTTAAACACAGCCTTGGAACCGATTTGCAGTATGCCCATAAATTGAAAGTCGACTATGGCAAACGAGGAATCACCTGCAAGGGCAAAATTGCCAAATTTTTGACCGAAGAGGAAATTCGGGGCTAACGTTCTCATCGCGGGCGGATGGCCCGTGCCATATGTGCAATGATGGGAATTTTTGTTATTGTGTTCATTATCATTATCATTAGTAGTGATTATTAACCAAATGATAAAGGGATGAGATTAATTTTTGAGTTCAAAAGACGTGTCATTTTTTGAATTTTAAAAGAAATTTGAGGCTTGGCGAAAGCTGTTCTAAACTGTGGAATCAATTAGATAAAGAACTTGCAAAAATAAATTCATTAAATCAATTTAAAACAAAAATCAAAACTTCTTTAAAGTAATTAAAAGCCGAAGGATTGAAAAAAATATATATTTTAATAAATACATATGCGATTCGATAATTGTGATAAATTTGAGCCGCTTTGATTAAAAAATAGTTTTTTTTTTCAAAAATACTGATTTATTCAAATCCTAATAAAAAATTGATTTAAAAATTTATTTTTTCGAAATATCTTTTGTCATTTTTTTTGACTTTCACCATATATGTTTTTTCCACGCATAATAATACCAAAAAATAAAGTCAAAAGGAAAAATTACGGAAGAGTTCAATGCATAAATGAAACTTCTGTTGTCCCAATTAGATAATAATTTTATGATTGATGGCGAGGGCAAATAATTCACGGCAAAAAGATGACCAAAAAAATGAAATAAATTTGAGGATTTGCTTACTTCCGATTTTACTTTAATGCTAGCCAAAAAAATTATTTAAATTGGAGAATTAAGATATAAAAAATGAACATTCCATTATTGCTAAAGATTTATACGATGGTGAGGGGCAAAAAAATAAAAATAAAATTTAACTTTTAAAACATTATTTCAAAATAAATGAAATTTATATCAAATTCAAAATTATGTCCCCCTTTTTCTTGCCATGTTTTTTATTGACACTTTTTTGGTTGCAACGCCAATTATGCCAATGATGAATTGTTTGTCCCATTTCCTGATCAAATAATTAATTATTGTCCATTGTCACTCCGCACGTTGAGTTTTTTTGTTCTGATTTTTCTTTTTAAATTAAATGTAAATCACTTTAAGTGCATTTTTAATACCAGATTCAACCCAAAATCAAAGAGAACGGCTTGGGCATTTCCTCTGAAAATGACAGAATGTGGGATTTTCCAACTTTCTCTCATTTTTTTCCATAAATGGTCCATCAAATTTCACATTGTTTTAAGGCGAGATTGCGGCGACATAAACAAATGAACAAAGGCAATTTTCAAGAAATTTTTTTCCAATTTTTTTGCCACTAAAATGCCCACACATTCATAAAATTTTGCTGTTTTCAGTGTCTTGTCCAAAACCTTTGTTGATATTGTATTTTTATTTTGAATCTCCACCGTTAATTTTTAATTTTTTTAACAAAAATTTTTATAAGACCCTATTAAAATGACCTAAATGATGAAAAGAAATTCCCAGTTGCTCGTTTCTTGTCAAAAATATAGCCATTAAAGAAAGCGCTCAATTTTGGCCTCTTCAGGTCTCAGAATTAATTGCATGCGATATGGCCAAATTTTGGAATAAAATAGCCTGTCATATCAATAAAAATTATTATAGTTTAAAACTTAATGAAATTATCAAAATAATTTAAGTTTTTTATCAAAACTTGACACAATAAAAGATTTTTTTTATTTTATCGCTTATAATTTTAAAAAAACAAAACTCATTAACATTTTTTATGTACACCTAATCTCTTTCATTTTTATTGGGAAAAAAGATGGATTAATTCAATCAAATTCATTTCACTGGTTTTCCCTATGTTTTAGGTCATCGTTTTGCCGGAGTTTATATGTGCCGCCTCCTCTAGAAGAATTTTTATTTTGGCATTTTCCAAAACTTTTTTTACTTATGTACTTTTTGTATAAAATTCCCATTTAAAATTCATAAAGCAGAAATTAAAAAAGCAAAATTTTTTATTGCACATTTAAAAATTGAGATAAATTATTAAACAAAATGTATAGAAATTTCAATTTTTTTAACAAATTTACAATAATTTTGCAATGCAGTTTTTAAAATTAAAAAGATGGAGAATGATTTTCATATTTACATATATATATTTTTGTGTTCTCGCATGAGAAATATAAATTAATAATATTTAATTACCTAATTAATAATTTAGTAAAACTTTCAATTTCTCATGTCCAAGTCGGCTGCTAAATGGACTAAGCTGATGTTGAGCACGGGTGATTATGCTGATGTACACTTTTTGGTGGGGAACGGAAGCGAAAAAGAGGCGAGTTTTAAATTGCCTAATTATAATTCTTTTAATTATGGCCCCCGACATTTCGGGGAAGAGATTAGCGAAGGTCGGGGACGGGGATCGGTCCAAAAATGGGTTCTTTTAAATTAAATTTTAATTCTTTTAAGCTTTAGCGAGCACATAAACTCATTTTGAAGAACGCATCTGACGTATTTGCAGCAATGTTTCGTTTTGACGCAAAGAAAGAAAGAGCTGATAATGGTAACAAATGAATATCTAATTTATTTCAATTAGTCTTTGCTAATTATCCTAATTATTTTCAATTAGTCTATGCTAATTTCCCTGTGGTGGAGATCCCCGACGTTGAAGCATCAGCATTCAAAGTGATGTTGAGCTTCATTTATACAGATGATTTGAGCGAATTGAATGGAGACAATGCAATGGCAGTGCTTTACGCCGGTGGATTTATTTTGAAAAATTACATAAAAAAATAATAATTAATTTCTAATTAGCCAAGAAATACAATATCCCTGGTCTGATTGGTCCATCTTTGAAAATTCCAATCTCCGAATTGTGCAATGTTTTCTTTGCTTTCGCCCAGGCTCGCCTTTTCGACTTGGAAGTGAAATTTAAACAAATTTTAACTATAATTTCTATTTAATAATTTAGAATTATGCCAATAATTGTTTGTCTTTTATTGCTAAAAATGCAGATACTTTGCTCAAATCGGATGAATTTTTACAAATTGATCAAAAATTGTTGTGCAATATTTTCGGATATGACGAATTGCAAATCCATGAAGAATTTTCAATTTGGAAAGCAGTAAATTTACTACAAATTAAATTAGAATATTATTTTAAATTAAATTTTTATTGTTTTTTTTGGCACTCCGTTGGGCTGACGGAAAATGCCGTCAAAATGGCATCGAATGCTCAGCAGAGAATCGTCGTGCCGTTCTCGGCCCTGCAGTGTTCAGAATTCGCTTTCCACTCATTCCAGATGAGGAATTTTCAAAGAATATTGGTAAAAAAATTAAAAAATTTTGGATAAAAAACAAAGAAAAATTTTTCGATTCAAAAAAAAACATTTTTTTGTGCAATGCCTGTAACCGGGTAATAAACAGGACCAAATTCTCGAATTCTCCCGGCAGAATTTATTGGTACCAAAATTTCAACAAAAATAAATCGTTAAGTTTCAAGAAAATTTATGACGAAAAATGATCAAAAAAAAACTTGTTTTTTGAGCTTCTCAGATCATAACTTTTTTAAAAGTTGATAATTTTTGAAAATTTGCATCATAATACATAGAAAACATTTAGGGCTATCGAAAATTATTAAAATTAAATTCATTTTGGGCGAAGTTATGAATAATTTTCATCCAAAAATTTGAATTTGATGGTTTTTGAATAACGTTCCATCACCAAATTATCCAGCACAAATCCATTTTTTACAGTTCCGTCCGGCGTGTTAACAGCTGAAGAAGTGATCGGCGTCCAACAACAAAAATTCCAACTGAATTTTAATCGCTTTTTCGACCCGTTGATTCTGCCCAAATTTCCTAGCGAGAAACGAATTTGGAAGGAAGGAACACTTTTGATGGACATTGAAAAAGTGCCGGAATTTGCGCGAGAAGTCACTTGGAGTGAACGTAAAAGTGAAACTGTGCGTATCAAAGGATTTCCATGGAAAATATGGGCAGAAATTGGAAAGAATGATGAAAGCACTGACAATGAGAAATGTTTGAACATTTTCCTTTTATGTGATGCTCCAAAAGAAGGTGCAAAATTAAATGCTAATTAATTATAGTAATTAATTGCCATTAAGACAAACATTGGAATTGCAAATGTTCGGGAACTCTTCGAATTGTCTCACAAAAGAACGGAGTGTTGGACGAATTCGTTGACCATATTTTTGACAATAAGAAAATGTTTCGTTGTGTCGGTTTCATTTTATTTGCTGTAAGTGAACAATTAAACTTTCCCTTAATTAACCCAATTATGGAAAATTAAGGAATTGATGGACCCGAGCAAAGGATTGTATGACAAAAAAGAGAACAAAGTGACATTGGCCATCGATCTGCTAGTGAAAGAAGCATAAATGGAGGACAACTCATAAATACCAAATGAATTGGAAAATCTCATCGTTTAGGCCTACTCATTTTTTTGCAAAAAATTTCCTTAATTATTATGATTTATAAGGATTTTGCGATTTAAGCCATTTTTGTATTTTCCGGTCACCATAAAGAAGGTTTATAATAATTAAGTTGGTGTAAAATATTTTGTATACCCCAATACAAATATACTTTTATTCCCGTCTTTTGAGAAAAAAATTACGGTAAACGGGAATTCAAAAAAGCGGAACGAGAATCCCGAATGGCAATCCCAATGAAAATCTTTAAAAATTTAATAATAAACATAAAATCAAATTTTTTTCAATTTTAATTTTTTATTTATGATTAATAGGCTTGCAACTTTTAGTGAAAAAACTTCTTCTTTTTTTTGCTCAATTGTTTTGAAGAAAGGAGCTTAAAAAAGGTACATAACATGTGATTTCGTCAGTACGGGGTTTCGTAGTAATAATAATTATTTTTTATAAAAATGATTTTAATATTTCACAAATTAAAAAATCGTTTTAAATACATTAAATAAAAACCCAAAATAGGTACAAAAAAAATTGGTCTAATTATAGGCAATTAAGGAATTGATGGACCCGAGAAATGGATTTTACAACAAAAGCGAGGACAAAGTGAGATTGGCCATCGATGTCACTGGTAAAGAAGCAGAGGACAAATCATAAACAATTTTGTAATTTTCAGCTGATTGAAATTAACCTAATTTTCTTTCATTTTATTTCAAAAAAATATAAATTTTACTGTAAAATTATATTTGAGAGTTTGTTTTAGAAAACAAGATGATAAATTTTTGCCACGATGTCATTTTGAGCGAGTGCCGGCATTTATCCGTAGTTACCACAAAAAAGCCCACATTAAAGACACTGTAACAAAGAATTGTCTTTATCCGCTCTTTCTTTCTAACTAAATTATACATTGTTTAATGCTTTTTATAAACCAACAAAATGTCGGACACTATTTTGGCGTTTTGTCACTATTTTCATATTTTTAGAAAATTCCTTAAAAATGCATCAAAAACGAAAAATACACCCCTAAGACAAAAAATAAACACCCTAAGATCGACCGACCTATAAATTAAAAAAAAACATTTTCGCAACTAAAAGTTGCGAACCTCGCCATAATTATCTCCGTTCAACCCGCTCAAATTACTCGTGTAAATGAAGCTCAACACCAATAATTTAATTTTTAATCTCTCGCCTGGGCAGCAGGGCTGCACGCAACTGGGTTTCAATTACGGAAATCCGTAATTACGGCGATTTTCAGTTACGACCATCCGTAATTCGTCATTACGGAGGTCCAAAAAGACCGTAATTTGGCGTAACCCGTAATACGTAATCCTTAATTTAAAATTTTTTGATTTTAAAAATTTTTATTTAAAAAATCCAATCTAAAAATTGGTTAATAGTAATTTATGATAATTTTTTTGAGGCGAAAAATCCCAAAATATTTGCCGATATCAGGAGAAAAATATAAAAATAAAATTATTTTATAAAAAATAATCTATCAAGAAATCTTCTCGAAAAATAATCCAAAAGTCCCAGTTACGGATCAAAATTACGGAAAAATCACAAAAATGCGTAACCCGTAATCCATAACTCCAAAAATCCCGTAAGTTCCGTAATCCGTAATTGCGTGCGGCCTTGATGGGCAGAGACGCAGACAGTCAGTCAATTAACAATCGCTAGAGAAGCGAGTGACCAGAGACTAACCATCATTCTGCGTCTATGCCCGGCGAGAGAGCGCTTGACATGAAGAGAACACATGACCCGCCAGACACAAAAAGTTGCAACTCTCTGCCCTCTGCTATTACATAATGAACCTGACTGACGAGACATTTGAACATTTTGTCTCTGTCACCATAACAACAATTTTTATCTCATTTGAATATTTGGTACTTGTTAATTATCCCTACTCAGATTTTCAAAAAAGTTTATGTCTTTGGCTATAACTTTTTTCTTTGGCACCTAAATCCTCCAACATTGTTGGTATCATTCGAAGGCTTAACATGTTAAAAGCTATTTCTAAGCTATCACTTCGCGATCAAATAATTACCAAAAAAGTTATACATGAAAAACTTCAAAAAAGTCAAAATCATTCGAAATTTTGAAGTTTTTTCTTAATAAAATTTTTTCGAGGCTAGGAATTTTGAGCTTTTGTAAAACTAATAGAGCATCTTAAGAGCTTCCGAATGACACCAACAATGTTGGATTTAGAAGCCAAAGAAAAAAGTTATAACCAAAAACATAAAAAATCTGAGTAGGGATAATTAACCGAATATTTAAATTTAAAAAATACAAATTTGGCTATTATCCTTCATTAGCAAGTCCAAATCAGCAACTGATTGGATTAAGCTGATGCTGAGCATAGGAGAGTATGCGGATGTGCACTTTTTGGTTGGGGACGGAGACGAAAAAGAGGCAAATTCACTCTATATGAGAAAAATCGGGTTTGAATCAAGATTTCTTGAATAATTCTTCAGGATTTACTCGGATCGGCTTCGAACAAAAGAGTACAGCTATTTTTTAAGGATTTCCTATCGAATGGCGAAGAGTATTTTCTTAAAGGTCGAAACAAAAAAAAGTTTCTTCAGAAAATTTTTGAAAATTTTTGGCTAAATTTTCGACCATGTGCCGAAAAAGGGTCTGTAGCGTGTTGGGTATTAGGACTACCGTTTTGGGCTTGGAGAAAGGGCACACCTTCAGACTCTGGCTGATTCCAATGAGCTATCAAGCATTTTTATAGCTTAAGTTTAAATTGAGTTATGAATTCCAGACGAATTCGAAATATCCGACTTTTTTTAGCCCTGTTTTTCAGAATCCGGCTTTTTTTTGCGAAATCGGTAAAAATAGCACATTCGGGATGCTTGACTATATGTATAAAGACCACCTACGTGCAAATTGGCATCGTTTATTATGCCAAACTCAAGATTGGTATTTGGCATTTTTGAAAAAGCTTGGAATCTAAGCTTATTAAATTTTTTGCGAAATCGGTAAAAATAGCTCATTCAGGATGCTTGGCTATATGTATAAAGACCACCTACGTGCAAGTTGGCATCGTTTATTATGCCAAACTCAAGATTGGTATTTGGCATTTTTGAAAATTCTTTGAATCTAAGCTAAATCATTTTTTTTTGTAATATCGATAAAAAATATCACATCAGGAATGCTTGGATATATGTATAAAGACCACCTACGTTTGAATTGGCATCGAATATAATGCCGAACTCAAGATTGGTACTTGGAATTTTTGCATTAAAGCCAGTCAACTTATTATACAACTTTCTGTGCAATTTTCTATACAACTTTCATCCAATTTTTCAACTTTTATACAACTTTCAGTCTTTGTTTCATACAACTTTCAGCACAACTTTTTAAAATTTTTGAAAAATTATGGGTGGGAGGGGGGAGAGGGAAGAGGAGGAAGGGGGGGGAGGGCGCGTGGGCCTTTGTGAAATCGGTAAAAAGATTACACTAGGAATTGTTTATTATATGTACAGAGATCATCTACGTTTGAATTAGCTTGGTTTAGAATCCAGGACTCAAGATTGGTTTGAAAAGCCTGAAGCTAAGCTAATTTAATTTTTTTTTGAAATTTCGGAAAATAATCACATTACGAATTCTTGATTATGCCTGTAAAGATCACCTACGTGCAAGTTGGCATCGTAAATTATGCCGAACTCATGCTTTATAATGCCGAACTCAAGATTGGTATTTGGCATTTTTGAAAAAGCTTGGAATCTGAGCGATTTTTTGGAAAAAATTGAAAACTAACACTCTAGGAATTCTTTAATATATCTTTAAAGACAGCTTACGTTCGAATTGGCATCGTTTATTATGCCGAACTCAAGATTGGTACTTGGCATTTTTGCATTAAAACCAGCCAACTTCTTATACAACTTTCGGACAACTTTCATTATACTTTACAACATTTTATACAACTTTTCGTCATTTTTACATACAATAAATTTAAGGTTTTTGATCTTGCTAAAGGTAGAAGATCCCCGTACGAGGCCACGAAGCGCATGACAGAGTACTTAAGGTACAAAAAAGGGAGGGGGCCATTTTTTCTGACTCGAAGAGGTCCCTGCGTGCTTGCATTTTTCCATTGGCGTCCCTTTTCATCGCGTTCTCTTCTTTGCAAAGAGGGCATGAGAAAAGTATAAAGGCACGTTCCTTTGTTGATTTTGTCAGTTCGCTGTGGCGAAACAAAAATGTGCACTTTCGTATTTACTAGTGTGTCTTCCACTGGACAGAATGTTTTGGCTATTTTTCTATTAAATTATTATTTAAGAAATTTGTTTTTTGTTTGATAATAAAATGCCTTCGAAAGACAGAACCGCAAAGGAGTTAAAACGTTGTCAATGGCGCAGGAGTTTCAATCCCGACAACGCTAATAATGCTGAAGCGGGGGCAAGCATTTCAGTGGGGACGGTCGTGAATGAAGTAACGGAAGATGCTTCTACACAACAGTTCAGACTCGCATCTCGTGCTGGCAGTACTTCAAGTGGGGACGAAATCTTTCGTCGAACAAATTTGAGGCTCATAAAAGTTTTAATAGTTTTCAATTTTATCGTAATACTCTATAAATTTGAGTTAAACGAACGTCGCACCCAAATGGTCGAAGAACAGATGCGCAAAATTCTCTCTGACTATAATCAACGTTCTTGGCCATCAAAAACTACTTCGCGAAGTCGCAGACGTTCATTTGCATTGGCATTTGTACGATGTGGGGACGATTGCAATTGTACTGCTTATGCTCAATGTCAACAAAATGCTACTGCATTCCTTGCCTCTTCTACATACTTAAAGGAATTCAAACATGCAATTTGGTCGTCGGTACCTTTTAAAAGGAACAATTATAATGATAAGTTGGGACGCTCATCTATACGCTGCCACCAAAACACTGTTATGAAATGTGCCTCCCGATCCGCAGGCCATCGGGTCCGAATTATTTTATCTTTTTTTAAAAGTTATTTTAGGTTGACTACTATGACAGCGGACAATTTGGCGATTTTATTTGCCAATATTGCGGGGCGCGTCTTCTGCGTGGAGAATATGAGAAGATTAAGGGGGGCCGACAGACTTCATGTTGTGCCAATGGTGACGTACACACAGAACTGATGGTGACTGAGTTAATGAACTCCAACAGCCGCCTAATGCCTTCATTGCGGGGTTGGTTGGCGCCAAAGATGAGCGCTTGCGGGAGGCGTTTTTGAGCAACACCATGCCGTTAAACAACACTTTTGCCTTTGCGTCTACTCATGGCGAAAAGGCACCTGCTGAGCAAATGGGGGGCCGAATGGATACTTGCAAATACAATGGTGTTTAACTAAATTATACATATAAAAAATAATTATTTTAGGAGAGTTTTCATTCATGTTCAGTGACCTTATCGCACCGGGGGGCCGTCGTCCAACATTTGCACAAGTCTACACGTTGACATCCGGAGGCTGCTTTGGGCATCAGGGACGAAAACCTTGACACCCGCCATGGCACAGCATGCCAAAATGGAATACTCCAGAAACTAGAAGAACTTATGCGCGAAAACCCTTTTGGAAATGCCTTCCAGACTGTGGGGACGAAAGTGCAAGCCGCAACGGCTGAAACAGGATTTGTGCCGCGCTTTAAAGTTTTATTTTTTAAATAATTAAGCTGATCTGAAAATTTTTCACTAGATAGTCCTCCTTACTGATCGAGACTTAAAATCGGATGAACTTAAGAACCGTGGGGACGTTACGTCATAGAAGTGCTGACGCACCTTCTGCAAAACAAGTCGCCGTCATTTGGGTTGAGGATGATGGACTTCCTCCCCAAATTAGTGGTCAACAATTATTAAAATTTAAATTTAAAGAGTTAATTTTAGGCTTTTGGGTTGCAGACAAGGCGGGAAAAATGCGTGAGCTCAAAAATGGCATGCCGCAGATTGATCCCTGCTGCTTTCCGATTCTGCACCCGTGTGGCACACTTGGATGGAGATGGTTCATGAATAAGCGGGGACGCGTTGTAAGTGAAAGATGATAATTAATATTCCTCAATAAAATTCGTTAAAATTTACATTTTTCATATTTATAGAGTTTACGGAAGGCGCATGAAAATCTGGCCATTCAGGATATATTAGACTCAACAATGGGGACCGTTCCTCTAGGTGATGAAGGTGTTGGTCAACAAGTGGGGACGTCGGAACAAGACTGTGTCCTAGATGAAATTCCTGAACCTGAATGTGCGCTGGACGAAGAGCAAATACAAGAACAAAGCGCAAGCAATGAAAACAGAGTGGGGACGTCGGCACAAGAAACAGGGGACAACCAAGAAGAAGACCCAATTTTCGAAACGGAAGTGCAAATAGGCGAACGCGGCCGGAACAACATCTCCGAACGCCAATTCTACCGCTACAGGATGGCACTTCGTGGGGACGACAAGAATTCCTTCCATTGGCTGTGGTTTGCACGTCGATTGGCTGAGTACTTTACAATCACAGTGCTCAACCGCATCGAGCGCAACGAGCTTGATCATTTGAAGGAAATCCAGCGAAAAAAGAACTACCGGAGAATCCTCGCTCGGGAATACATCACAGCAATGGAGAAGGGACTTCAGAAGTGGGGACGAAATGCGAAGCTTGGTAGTGTCTTCTTGATGCCACAAACCTTTGCGGGGTCGCGACAATATTATCAAGGCAAATACGCCGATTTGATGACAATGGTGCGGCATTTGGGGGCCCCGACATGGTAAATGAAATTTAGATTTAAAAAGACAAATTAACTTTTTTGCTAGGTTTGTCACTTTCACTGGCAACCCTAAATGGCCGGAAATAAGCGAAGCATTGCGGGGGCGTCAAAATTACGTCCATCGTCCGGACATTGTGTGCCGCATTTTTATGGACAAGGCCACCGAATTCATCAAGGATGTGACTGAGCGTTGTGTGTTGGGTAAAGTCGCCGGATGGTGTTACAGCGTAGAGCACCAGAAACGCGGTTCTTTGTTGAAATGGCTCACAAACTTTGTATACATTTTGTTTTAGGCATGCCCCACATACACATGCTGCTGATTCTTGAAAAGGGGGGCCGTTTGACAACACCGGAACAAGTTGACGAATATGTATGTGCGCGAATTCCGACACTGCCACCGCTATCGGACCAGTCGCCTGAAGCCAACCAACAGCGACGCCTATGGCATAATGTAACAACGATGATGCTCCATGACTGCAATGCTGCATGTCTCGAGGGGTCGCGCTGCCGTAAACACTTCCCTAAGCCTTATTCAGACCGAACCGAACTTTCGGGTAAAAGTTTGTTAAGTTTATATTCTATTCATTCATTCAGAAGTGCGCTACACTAATTATGTTCGGTTGGCACCCGGAGATGATTTGGAAATAGCATCACGCCGTGGGGACGAAAATCAAGTAATGGACGACGATCACACACCGGCTGCTGATCCTGAAAGAGACTGGGCAGAAGTACGCTATCAACGAATTCCGGCTCGTGGCAGGGTCCCTGAAAGACAGCACGTAATATTTAAAATTTTGTTTCCGTGGTTGAAAAGTTTTAGGCTGAGTGCGGTCAGACGCATTACAAAAAGCGCAAGGGGGGCCGTGGCGCGTTGCTTTTGGATGACAGCCGCGTCATTCCGTACAACCCTTATCTGCTACTTAAATACGGATGTCATGTGAACATCGAATATGTATTTGGGCAAAAAGCGTGCAAATACATTTTCAAATACCTCCTAAAAGGTTTTTCGGTTTTAAGATGCAAAAAATTAATTTTTTAGGGTTTGAAAAGGCGTATGTGCAGGTTGCTCAGCCGCGCAGGGGCGCGTCAAAAAGAAGTGGGGACGATGCCGAACAGGTGTTCGACTATGACGAAATTGCCGCTACCTTTAAAGTACGGTACATGACCGCAATGGAAGCTTTTTTACGCCTTAACTCATACAAAATTGTGGGGATATCTCATCAAATTTACACTCTGAGTGTGCACGATGAAGGAGGACAGACAATTGTGATTGAAGAAGGTCATGAAGAAGAAGGACGTTGGAAGGTCAAGGACAACACTCGCTTAACGGCGTTCTTCAAGCTTTGTGGGGACGATTCTGATGCATCCCAGCTCACATATGACCGCGTGCCTTTCTACTATTCGTTAGTACAAAAAAATGGGCAAACTTATAACTTAATTACAGGTGGAATTATAAGGCACGTTCGTGGAAAAAGCGGGGGCGTCCACTGACAGAAGACCCAGACAAAGCAAGAATGTTTGTACGGGTGTTCACTGTTTCGCCAAGGAAACACGAGCTTTTTGCAATGCGGTATAAACAATTTTATTTAATATTTAACTGCTTAAAATAGAATGCTCCTTTTACACCGGCCTGGACCGAAAAACTTTGAAGACCTTCGAACTGTTGGCGGCATTGTATTTCCGACCTTTGCGGGGGCTGCACAACATCTTGGTCTACAAGTGTGTGATGAGCTTTTCGTTCGCTCCATGCAAGAAGCATGCTCTGAGATGTCAAATCTGAAGCGCCTTCAGCATTTTTTTGCAATGCTTATCGCTCATGCTCATCCGTCGGAACCTTACTCACTCGGCCGCTTCGCGGCCTCCTAAAAGGCCTTTTGCACAAATTCTCTATTTTTCCCGTGCTTAAAGTACGCACTTGGCCGCTTCGCGGCCTCGTAGGGGCCTCCGGCCCACGCCCCCCCCCCCTCCCCTCCCTCCCCTCCCCCCTTTCCCCACGCTCCCCCCCCCCCCCCTCCCCTTCCCCCCCCCCTTCTTCCACCTTCTTCTCCCCCCACACCCTCTCCCTCCTCTTCCCAAAGCTTTTAAGCCCCCCCCCCCTTCCTCCTCTTTCCCCCTCCCCTTTTACCCTCCCCTCCACCCTCACCTCTCCCTCCCCCCTTTCCTCCTTCCTCCTCTTCCCCTCCCCTTCCCCGTTCCACCCTCACCATTCTCCCCCTTCTTCGACCCTCTTCTCTTTCCCTCCTCACTCATCTTCACCTTCCGCCTCCCCACCCCTAATTTTTCAAAAATTTAAAAAAGTTGTACTAAAAGTTATATGCAAAGTTGAATGAAAGTTGTTTATAAAGTTGAAAATTGGTCGAAATTTGCTTGAAAGTTGTATAGAAAGTTGTACAGAAAGTTGTATAAAAAGTTGGCTGGCTTCAGTGCAAAAATGCCAAGTACCAATCTTGAGTTCGGCATTATAAACGATGCCAATTCGAATATAGGTGGTCTTTATATATGTAGCCAAGCATCCCTAATGTGCTAATTTTATCGATTTCATAAAAAAATTCAATCAGATTCCCGGTCTGTACAAAAATGCCAACTACCGATCTTGAGTTCGGCATTATAAACGATGCCATTTCGAATATAGGTGGTCTTTATACATGTAGCCAAGTATCCCTAATGTGCTATTTTTTCAAATTTTTAGCTTAGATTCAAAGCTTTTTCAAAAATGCCAAATACCAATCTTGAGTCCTGGATTCTAAAGCAAGCTAATTCAAACGTAGATGATCTCTGTGCATATAAAAAACAATTCCTAGTGTAATATTTTACCGATTTCACTAAGGCCCACGCGCCCTTCCCGCCCGTCCCCTTCCTCCTCTTCCCTCTCCACCCTCCCCCCTTCTTCCACCCTCTCCTCTCTCTCCCCACCCTCCTCTCCCCCCCCCCCCTTCTTCCACCCTCTTCCCCCCCCCCCTTCCTCCTCTCCCCCCTCCCCTTCCACCCTCCCTCCCCCCTCACCTCTCCCCCCTTCCCCCTCCCCCTTCTCTCCCCTCTCCTCTCTCCCCCCTACCCCCCCTCTCTCGCCCCTTCTTCCACCCTTCTCTCTCTCCCCACCCTCCTCCCCCCCCCCCCCCTTCTTCCACCCTCTTCTCCCCCCCCTTCCTCCTTTTCCCCCTCCCACCCGCAATTTTTCAAAAATTTAAAAAAGTTGTACTGAAAGTTGTATATAAAAATGTATGAAAGTTGTACATAAAGTTGTAAAGTTAAGTGAAAGTTGTATGAAAGTTGTATAGAAAGTTGTTTAAGAAGTTGGCTGGCTTCAGTGCAAAAATGCCAAGATTCAATCTTGAGTTTGGCATTATATACGCTGCCAATTCGTAAGTAGGTAAACTTTACACATATAGCCAAGCATCCCTAATGTGCCATTTTTACCGATTTTGCAAAAAAATTTAATTAGCTTAGATTCAGGCTTTTCCAAAAATGCCAAGATCCAATCTTGAGTTTGGCATCAAATACAATGCTAATTCGAACGTAGGTGGTCTCTACACATATAGTCAAGAATACCTAATGTGGTGATTTTCCCAAATTCGCAAAAAAAATTCACTCAGATTCTAAGCCTGTACAAAAATGCGAACTTCCAATCTTGAGTTCGGCATTATAGATCTTGCCAATTTGCAAGTAGGTGATATTTATACATATAGCCAGGCTTTCCTAATGTGGTATTTTTACCGATTTTACCAAAAAATAAATTAGCTTAGATTCAAAGATTTTCAAAAATATCAAGCACCTATCTTGAGTCCGGGATTCTAAACCAAGCTAATTCAAGCGTAAGTGGTCTTTATACATATAATCAACAATCCCTAAGGTGATGTTTTACCGATTTCACAAAGGCACACCCCACTCCCCCCTTCTTCTACCCTCTCCTCTCTCCCCCTTCCCCCCCTCCCTCACCCCTTTTTCCACCTCTCCTCTCTCTCCCCACCCTCCTCTCCCCCCCCTTCTTCCACCCTCTTCTCCCCCCCCCCCTTCCTCCTTTTCCCCCTCCCACCCGCAATTTTTCAAAAATTTAAAAAAGTTGTACCGAGCCTTTGTGAAATCTGTAAAAATATCACACTAGGAAAAGTTGATTAGAAGTATAAACACCACCTACGTTCAAATGAGCATGCTTTATAATGCCGAACTCAAGATCGGTAGCTGGCACTTTAGTACAGGCTTAGAATCTGAGCGATTTTTTTGGAAAAAATTGAAAGCTAACACTCTAGGAATTCTTTAATATATGTTTAAAGACCGCTTACGTTCGAATTGGCATCGTTTATTATGCCGAACTCAAGATTGGTACTTGGCATTTTTGCACTAAACCGGCCAACTTCTTATACAACTTTCTGTACAAGTTTCTATACAACTTGCAAAAAACTTTCGTACATTTTTGTAAGTTGTAAAGAAAGTTGTATAAGAAGTTGAGTGCTTACGTGTAAAAATGCCAAGAACCGATCTTGAGTCAGGGATTCAAAACCGTCCTCATTTTAACGTAGGTAACATTTATAGGTATAGCCAAGCATTTTTCTTGTGTTATTTTCACAAACTATTTTTAATTATCATATAAAAATTTTATGTTTTAAAAGTTGTGCTGAAAGTTGTATGCAAAGTTGAATGAAAGTTGTTTATAAAGTTGAAAATTGGTCGACAGTTGTATGAAAGTTGTACAGAAAGTTGTATAAGAAGTTGAGATACAATGGTGTTTAACTAAATTATACATATAAAAAATAATTATTTTTAGGAGAGTTTTCATTCATGTTCAGTGACCTTATCGCACCGGGGGGCCGTCGTCCAACATTTGCACAAGTCTACACGTTGACTCCGGAGGCTGCTTTGGGCATCAGGGACGAAAACCTTGACACCGCCATGGCACAGCATGCCAAAATGGAAATACTCCAGAAACTGGAGGAACTTATGCGGCAAAACCCTTTCGGAAAGGCCTTCCAGACTGTGGGGACGAAAGTGCAAGCCGCAACGGCTGCTTCAGGAGATGTGCCGCGCTTTAAAGTTTTATTTTTTTAAATAATTAAGCTGATCTGAAAATTTTTCACTAGATAGTCCTCCTTACTGATCGAGACTTAAAATCGGATGAACTTAAGAATCGTGGGGACGTTACCGTCATAGAACGTGCTGACGCCCCTTCAGCAAAACAAGTCGCCGTTATATGGGTTGAGGAAGATGGGCTTCCACCTCAAATCAGTGGTCAACAATTATTAAAATTTCAATTTAAAAATTTAATTTAAGGCTTTTGGTTGGCAGACAAGGCGGGAAAAATGCGTGAGCTAAAAAACGGAATGCCGCAGATTGATCCCTGCTGTTTTCCGCTTCTCCACCCGTGCGGCACACTTGGATGGAGATGGTTCATAAATAAGCGGGGACGCGTTGTAAGTGAAAGATGATAATTAATATTCCTCAATAAAATTCGTTAAAATTTACATTTTTCATATTTATAGAGTTTACGGAAGGCGCATGAAAATCTGGCCATTCAGGATATATTAGACTCAACAATGGGGACCGTTCCTCTAGATGATGAAGGTATTGGCCAACAAGTGGGGACGTTGGAACAAGACCATGCCCCAGATGAAATTCCTGAACCTGAATGTGTGCTGGACGAAGAGCAAACACAAGAACAAAGCACAAGCAACGAAAACAGGGTGGGGACGTCGGCACAAGAAACAAGGAACAACCAAGAAGAAGACCCAATTTTCGAAACGGAAGTGCAAATAGGCGAACGCGGCCGGAACAACATCTCCGAACGCCAATTCTACCGCTACAGGATGGCACTTCGTGGGGACGACAAGAATTCCTTCCATTGGCTGTGGTTTGCACGTCGATTGGCTGAGTACTTTACAATCACAGTGCTCAACCGCATCGAGCGCAACGAGCTTGATCATTTGAAGGAAATCCAGCGAAAAAAGAACTACCGGAGAATCCTCGCTCGGGAATACATCACAGCAATGGAGAAGGGACTTCAGAAGTGGGGACGAAATGCGAAGCTTGGTAGTGTCTTCTTGATGCCACAAACCTTTGCGGGGTCGCGACAATATTATCAAGGCAAATACGCCGATTTGATGACAATGGTGCGGCATTTGGGGGCCCCGACATGGTAAATGAAATTTAGATTTAAAAAGACAAATTAACTTTTTTGCTAGGTTTGTCACTTTCACTGGCAACCCTAAATGGCCGGAAATAAGCGAAGCATTGCGGGGGCGTCAAAATTACGTCCATCGTCCGGACATTGTGTGCCGCATTTTTATGGACAAGGCCACCGAATTCATCAAGGATGTGACTGAGCGTTGTGTGTTGGGTAAAGTCGCCGGATGGTGTTACAGCGTAGAGCACCAGAAACGCGGTTCTTTGTTGAAATGGCTCACAAACTTTGTATACATTTTGTTTTAGGCATGCCCCACATACACATGCTGCTGATTCTTGAAAAGGGGGGCCGTTTGACAACACCGGAACAAGTTGACGAATATGTATGTGCGCGAATTCCGACACTGCCACCGCTATCGGACCAGTCGCCTGAAGCCAACCAACAGCGACGCCTATGGCATAATGTAACAACGATGATGCTCCATGACTGCAATGCTGCATGTCTCGAGGGGTCGCGCTGCCGTAAACACTTCCCTAAGCCTTATTCAGACCGAACCGAACTTTCGGGTAAAAGTTTGTTAAGTTTATATTCTATTCATTCATTCAGAAGTGCGCTACACTAATTATGTTCGGTTGGCACCCGGAGATGATTTGGAAATAGCATCACGCCGTGGGGACGAAAATCAAGTAATGGACGACGATCACACACCGGCTGCTGATCCTGAAAGAGACTGGGCAGAAGTACGCTATCAACGAATTCCGGCTCGTGGCAGGGTCCCTGAAAGACAGCACGTAATATTTAAAATTTTGTTTCCGTGGTTGAAAAGTTTTAGGCTGAGTGCGGTCAGACGCATTACAAAAAGCGCAAGGGGGGCCGTGGCGCGTTGCTTTTGGATGACAGCCGCGTCATTCCGTACAACCCTTATCTGCTACTTAAATACGGATGTCATGTGAACATCGAATATGTATTTGGGCAAAAAGCGTGCAAATACATTTTCAAATACCTCCTAAAAGGTTTTTCGGTTTTAAGATGCAAAAAATTAATTTTTTAGGGTTTGAAAAGGCGTATGTGCAGGTTGCTCAGCCGCGCAGGGGCGCGTCAAAAAGAAGTGGGGACGATGCCGAACAGGTGTTCGACTATGACGAAATTGCCGCTACCTTTAAAGTACGGTACATGACCGCAATGGAAGCTTTTTTACGCCTTAACTCATACAAAATTGTGGGGATATCTCATCAAATTTACACTCTGAGTGTGCACGATGAAGGAGGACAGACAATTGTGATTGAAGAAGGTCATGAAGAAGAAGGACGTTGGAAGGTCAAGGACAACACTCGCTTAACGGCGTTCTTCAAGCTTTGTGGGGACGATTCTGATGCATCCCAGCTCACATATGACCGCGTGCCTTTCTACTATTCGTTAGTACAAAAAAATGGGCAAACTTATAACTTAATTACAGGTGGAATTATAAGGCACGTTCGTGGAAAAAGCGGGGGCGTCCACTGACAGAAGACCCAGACAAAGCAAGAATGTTTGTACGGGTGTTCACTGTTTCGCCAAGGAAACACGAGCTTTTTGCAATGCGGTATAAACAATTTTATTTAATATTTAACTGCTTAAAATAGAATGCTCCTTTTACACCGGCCTGGACCGAAAAACTTTGAAGACCTTCGAACTGTTGGCGGCATTGTATTTCCGACCTTTGCGGGGGCTGCACAACATCTTGGTCTACAAGTGTGTGATGAGCTTTTCGTTCGCTCCATGCAAGAAGCATGCTCTGAGATGTCAAATCTGAAGCGCCTTCAGCATTTTTTTGCAATGCTTATCGCTCATGCTGATCCGTCGGAACCTCAGAAGCTGTTCGACCAGTTTCTCGATGAAATGAATCCACCTGTCGCGGGGGCGTATCCTGGAGCGATGTCAAAATCTATTGCATTACGTGCCGCCGAAGTCATGAAGAACCTTGAGTATTTTCTTAACTGCATGGGCACGAACAGTGGGTAAGAATCTTTATTGGTCTTAATTTTAGTACATATTATAATTTTGTGTTAACAGGGATGTTGGACTTTCCGGCTTGCCAGAGGACTATGACTTTCAGCGACAAGCAAATTTATTGGAAGAAGACAACCTGCTGGATGATTTCTACGGTGGGGACGCTAACCAACGCCGTAAAAGTTTACAACAAATTGCGGTTGAGCAAGTTGGGCAGTTAAATGCTGATCAAATGCTTGCCTTTGATAAAATATCACAGGCAGTCTTAAGCGGGGGCGAGCAGAAACTGTTTTTCCTTGAAGGAGCCGGAGGCTGCGGTATTTTTTGTAATTTAACTGTGAATTTATTCTTTCTTCTCAGGCAAAACGTTTTTTTATAACACTTTAATCAAGTGGTGTGTTGCTGGCAAACCAATGTTAAGCGACAGTGCTAACACTGTGTGGGGACGTGACAAGGTCATGAACCCTAGGCTCTATTCTATGTTCAACATTAACTTTTCAGGATACCCTCAGACGTTCTGCTGTGATTGCTGCAGCAAGTACTGGCATTGCAGCTTTGCTTTTAATTGGAGGTGGCACCGCTCACCGACACTTTTATGTGCCAAACGACGTTAATGATGAAACGGCACCAATGCTGAATTTCGAATCGCAAAAGGCCCAACAACTGCGGGAGGCGGATCTTATCATCATTGATGTATCTTTAATTTTAGAAATCAGTATAATAATTATTTGCAGGAAATCAGCATGCTAAGTAGCAAGGTTCTGCGATACATTGACCGTTTGCTGCGAGACGTTTGTGCGGGGGCGCTTCCTTTTGGTGGAAAGGTCATCGTTCTGAGTGGGGACTGGCGGCAGCTAGCACCCGTCGTCGAACATGGCACAAGAGAAGACCAAGTTGCGGAAAGCATTAAAATGGACAAGCTTTTTAAGGGGTTCGAAAAATTAAGGTAAAATTTTTTGTTTTGCTTTTAGTTATAAAATTTGTTATCAAAAATGTATTAAACAGTTTGACCATCAACATGCGGACAGCACCTGGGGAGCACTCTTTGCGCGAGTGGCTAAAGGAAATTGGGAGTGGACAGAGCAAAGTGGGGACGAACCAACTCCATATTCCTCCTCAGCTTGTGTTGCATAATCTCGGGGAAGCAATCCAATTCTGTTTTCCTGATGGTCTTTTCTTAGACCCATTGTCAAATGCCGATGCCATTGCCAACAACGCCGTCCTTTGTCCGACCAACAACGATGTCCAGTACATCAACGAAATTGCATTGGCTCGAATGTGTGGGGACGCAAAAGACTTTCCATCAATTGACGAACCACTGGAACCGAACGACGAGTTCCACAACTTCCGAACTGATTTCAACACTGAAGCAGTGCATAATGAAATGCCTTCGGGGATGCCACCGCATAAAATGGTTTTGAAGGTCTACTAGACTGCCTAAGTATGTATGATTAATGCAAATAAATTGTTATAGGTGGGGACGCCGGTCATGTTGATACGAAATTTGGACGTGACGCAAGGCTTGTGCAATGGTACTCGTCTTCAGGTGATGCGGATGGCTGAAGACAATATCTTCTGCCGGATACTCACCGGACCGCGCGCTGATGCTGGCCATGTGATTGTGTTGCCGCGAATTCAATTCGAATATGGGAGGGGTCGGCACCATCGCGGGTTGCGATTTCGTCGTTTGCAATTCCCAGTCCGGCTTTGTTTTGCCATGACTATTAATAAGGTGAATAATTAAATTATATATATTTTATATCATATTATTTAGGCACAGGGCCAGACCCTGCAACGAATGGCACTCGTCTTGAACGGCAGGCAGTGCTTTTCGCATGGCCAGGTTTACGTGGCTATGTCTCGAGTCACGCAAATGGATGGCATTCGTGTATTTGCGCCATACTGCCAAAGTGGGGACGAGAAGGACACTTACATCAATAACGTTGTGTACCACGAGTTGTTGGAAAGCACCAATGTGCTTCACGGAACAGGCGTCGGGATAAATTTAAGCCAAGTGGCAGACAATCCAATGGAGCTAATGGACATGGGGCTGAACGAGCTTGGTGTGGGGACGGGCGATGCTGATACGGGCGACAATGATATTCTTGCAAATTCTGATGATTATGAAGATTATTTTGATTGATTTTGTTATTTACTTTTGCTATTATTATTTTTTGGATTATAAATTTGGTTTGTTTCATTATTTAAAACATTGGAGATTACAATAATCAATTGTGTCTTAAATCTAACTTGCTTTAGTTGTCGTTACATAAATTATTTTTAAATTTTATTAAATTTAAAAAGTTGTACTGAAATTTGTATATAAAAATGTACGAAAGTTGGTTAGAATATTGAAAAGTTGCATGAGAACTGCATAGAAAATTGTATTAAAAGTGTTGAGAAAGTTGACTGCTTCATGTATGTAAATTCCAAGTAACAATCTTGAATTCGAGATTATATACGATGTTAATTCAAAAGAAGGGAATCTTCATACATATAGCCAAGCATTTATACTGTAATAGTTTTCGCAAATTATTTTAAAATAATTTTATTAAGTTTTATATGTTGTACTGAAAGTTGTATACAAAAATGTATGAAAGTTGTATATAATGTTGTAAAAGTGTGTTAAAGTTGTATGAAAGTTGTTTACAAAATTGTATAGAAAGTTGCATGATTCTATGAAAACAGGCTAAATTCTAATCTTGAGTTCGGCATTACATACGGTGTTAATTCAAACATAGCTGAACTCTATATATTTTGTAAGAATTCCTAAGGTGTCAGAATCCCAGATATTTGTAAAGAATTCGCACTGATTCAAACTTTGTACATTAGGCACAAGCGCTGATATACAATTTGAAATATTCCGCTGGCACCGGTGTTGAAAGCGGCCCCGGCGCTTTCACAGGGCCCGTAGGGCCCTGGTTTTGAAAAATAAATAAATAATTAATAAATAATTAAATTCTTTATTTATTTTATTCTGTATATTTATTTATTTTTTAATATATTAGTCCTTTTAAGTAGAGTGTCACGGGACCGGGAATTTTAGCAAACCCGGGACTTTTTGGCTGGGAAATCGGGAATTTCCCGGTCAAAACTGATCAAAACCGGGACTTTGGTACTCAGTTGTCCGTGTTTTGGTCCCGGTCCCGTGACATTCTACTTTTAAGCTTCTGTCAGCACATAAACTCATTTTGGAAAAGGCTTCCGACGTATTCGAGGCAATGTTTCGTTTTGACTCACAGAATGTAAAGGTGGAAAATGGTAAAAAAATATTATTAACTATTAATTTAATAAAATAGTTAATTTTCAATTAGCCTCCGCTAATTGCCCTGTTGTGGAAGTCACCGACGTTGAACCAGCAGCGTTCAAAATAATGTTGAGCTTCATTTACGCGGATGATTTAAGCGAATTAAACGGAGACAGTGCGATGGCAGTGCTTTACGCCGGTTAATTAATTCAGATAAATTAAAATTTAATAAAATTTTTATTTTTAATATTAGCCAAAAAGTACAACATCACTTGCCTGGCTGACCAATGTTTGGATGTTCCCATTTCAAATCTTTGCAATGTTTTCTTGGCTTTCGCTCAGGCTCACCTTTTTGATTTGGAGGTGGATGAATAAATTTTAATTTTGAAATAAATGCTTAAAACATTTTTACAGTGTAAAATGACTTATGTCCCATTTAAAGACCCAAAAAGCCGAAAATTTACATTCTTTAAAATTAAATTAATAATTACATTCGCTTTAAATTAAATTATTTTAAAAACAATTATTAATATTTTTTGTTTTAGGACTATTGCAATGATTGTTTGGATTATATTGATTTGAATGCAGAAGCTTTGCTCAAATCTGAAGAATTTTTGCAAATTGACCAAAAATTGTTATGTGAAATTTTGGGACGTGACGAATTGCAAATCCATGAAGAAATTTCAATTTGGGAAGCAGTAAATTTTTAGAAACTAAGTAAATGACACCAATTAATTTTTATTGTTTTTTTGGCACTCCGTTGGGCCGATGAAAAATGCCGTGAAAATGGCATTGAATGTTCAGCAGAAAATCGCCGTCAATTGCTTGGCCCAGCATTGTTTAAAATTCATTTTCCGCTCATCCAAAAAATGGAATTTTGCGAGAAAATTGGTACAAAAGAAAATTAAACGTAATTTTATTTTTTACCCAATTTTTAAGTTCCTTTTGGCGTTTTAACAGCGGAAGAAGTTACTGGCATAGAACAGTACCATAGCCAAATGAATTTTCATGAGATCTCTGCCGGCATAAAAAAATATGGTGAAAATTCATAATTAGAACTCAAGATTACTGTATTCACGGGTGTTTGTAATTCATTAATTCAAAAAATTTCTATTATTTTTAATTTCATTAGCACACTTTTTACAGTTCCATCCCGCAATTTAACGGTGGAAGAAGTGATTGGCATGGAAGAGTACCATAACCCTCCAAATTTTCGTGGGATATCCAACGGCATACTGTACCCACTGCAATTTCCGTGCCATGTACGAATTTCACCTCATGGCACAATTGTGATGGACATTGAAAAATTTTCCGAATTTGCGGGAGAAGCTGTGGGCAGTCGCCGATTCAGCAAAAGAATACAAATAATGGGATTTGCATGGAGAATTATGGCACAAAAAAGAACAAATGTAAAAAACAGAGAAAAGTTTTTGGCCTTTCACCTCTGGTGCATAGCACCAAAAGAAGGTTAAAAAATTGGCATAAATGCCAATAAATGTAAAATATTACATAAATTAAAATTACAATAATTTATAAGCAAAATAATCAAACATCTATTCTTGAATTAATGTCATAAATAGTAGTGTTGCTGTTCGAGAGTCTCGGTCTGGACTCAAGAAAAGTTTCAAGGCTTTTTTGATCCCGATCTCGGGCAATTCGGTCTCGAGTCGATGGGTCAAGTCTCGGGTACGAATCCAATAAACTTCTATGTGTGCCATAAACTAATCTAATATTTGTACATTTATTAGCATGTAAAAAATTTATCTAAAATCTGCCCGGTAGAACTATGAAAATTCCAAAAAATTAAATTTAGTAAAAAAATCATTTTATTTTTTAAGATTCAAATTTGTGCTGCGATTGTTCGGCAACCTTTCGAATTGTCTCGCAAAAGAATGGGGTGGACAATTTGGAAAATACCAACGGGAAAATTAGTGACCGTTTCGTTAACAATAAAAAGGACTGGTTGGGTTTCAATAATTTCATTACCGTTTCGGTAAGTTGGCCATTTCAATTGATTCATTAATTGCTCTAATTATGGTCAATTAAGAAATTGATGGACTCATCCAATGATTTTTACAACAGAGAAGAAGACAACGTGAAATTGGCAATTGATGTCATTTTGGACGAGCCAAAAACTGAGAAAATTATTTCCAATCCGAACAAATATGGCACAATTTCAATGGCACAATTTGAATGGAAATTGAAAAATTATCAGAATTTGCGCGAGAAATCATTGGGAGTGAACGTAAAAGTGAATCTGTGCACATCAAAGGATTGCCATGGAGAATTTTGGCAGAAATAAATCCGAAAAATGAAAGCACTGACAATAATGAACAGAGATTATTTTTTATGTAAGAAAAATCGCGAAATATGTATAAAAAACACTGAAATATGTATATCAAATATGTATAAAATCCAGAAATATGTACTAAAATATGTAAGTAAAATTTTTTTAATGGTTTTTTTTTTGGAAAAAAATTCTTCGTAAAAGTGAAATAGGCACAGACCTAAATAGACTTTTAGTAATTTAAAATTTCATTTTTTATCCCATTTTTGAAAAAAAAAACTATTTTTTGGGGCACATACTTTTCACAAAAAATTTCTCAGTTTTTAGATCATAACTTTTTTAATACTTAGTCAATCCAAACATTCTTGGTATCATTCGAAAGTTGAAAGTGTAGGGTATTTATTAATACAAGAAAAAAACAAATACTTATATTAAAAAAAAATTTGCAATAAGAAAACCCGAAATTCATAACTTTTCGCGTATATTCAAGTATAATTTTTTGTCTGTTGCTTTTATCCCAGAATTTGTTATACAAAAACTTTCCCAAACTTTAAGCTTTCGAATGCTACCAAGAATGTTTGGATTGACCAAGTAATAAAAAAGTCATGGTCTAAAATTGAGGATGGTCACTCATTAGACGCGTAAATATTGATTGGACGCCTAAACTTGAATAGAGCCCAATTTTCTCCCACTTTTTTTCTATCCAAAAATACAAAAATATCTTTGTTTATTAATAGGTATTAATTTATTCGTACATCGCATTTTTTTTTCAAAATTTTTGTTGTAAAACAATATTTGTTTACTTATGCATTTTATTTGGATCAATTTTTTTTACCGAAGGCAAAGCGATGAAAAATGTGTAAATAACGGACGAAACACAACTTGTACTGCCCCAACTCGTACTGTTTTTCGACAAAAAATGGTCATAACTTTTGTTAAGGTAGACTAAATTAAACATTCTTTTATCATCCGATATCCTTTAACGCTCTCTATATACATACCAAGTTTCAAAAAATTTTATCGAGTTTGAAAAAAGTTTATGAACAGAAAAAATTTTTTTTGCGATTTTTGAAAATAACTTTTTTGAAAAGCAATATAATTTTCTTGCGTTTTGTAGATATATAGAGAACATTAAGGGCTCTCGAATCATACCAAGAATGTTTAATTTGGTCGACTTTAACAAAAGTTATGACGTTTTTTCTGTCGAAAAACAGTACGAGTTGGGTTTTTCCCGTAAAAAACAGGGGGAAGAGGCATAACAAAACATTTGCATGTTTTTGTACAAATTTCCTCCAAAATAATCTTAATAGTCCAACTGAACATAAAGTCTTGCTGATTTTATGCCGTGCTATTTATTTCTTGCCAATTTTGAATCATTTAATTTAAATTTATTGCCATTATTTTTCAGGATTTAACTAGATATTACGAATTTGGAATTGCTTATCATGTCCAAATCAGTGCTTGATCGGATGAAGCATTTGTTGAGCGTGGGTGAGGACATGGATGTTTATTTTTTGGTGGGGGACGGAGACGAAAAAAAGGCGAGTTTTTAAATTGAAAAATTTATTAATTATAATTAAAAATTGGGTAATTTAGTGAATAGTTATTTTTGGTGTGTTTTTTAAATTTAATCCTCTTAAGCTTGTGCCAGCCCATAAACTAATTTTGAAGTCAGCTTCCGACGTATTTGCGGCAATGTTCCGTTTTGATGCGAAAAAGGAAAAAGCGGAATTCGGTAAAAACATAAGAGAATGACATTTATAATATTAATGAATTGGTTGTCAGTTAATCTCTGCTAATTACCCTAATTAACTTCCGATTAGCCTTCGCTAATAACACTAATTAATTTTCAATTAGGCTCTGCTGATTGTCCCGTGGAGATCCCCGATGTTGAAGCAGCAGCGTTCAAAGTGATGTTGAGCTTCATATACGCGGAAGATTTGAGCGGATTGAACGGAAACAATGCAATGGCAGTGCTTTACGCCGGTGGATTTATTTTAAAAATTTAATTATAAAAATAAATATTTGAAATTAAATTTGATGATTAATATTTTTTATTAGCCAAAAATACAATATCCCTGGCCTGGCCGACGCATCTTTGCAAATTCCCTTCTCCGAATTGCGCAATATTTTCGTGACTTTCGCCCAGGCTCGCCTTTATGAAATGGAGGTGGAGTTTAAGCGAATTTTAATGTATTATATTTATTTATATATATTTTTTATTTTAGGATTATGCTAATTGTTGTTTGTTTTACATTGACAAAAATGCGGACGATTTGATCAAATCAGAGGAATTTTTGCAAATTGACCAAAAAATGTTAAGCGAGATTTTTGGACGAGATGAATTGCAAATCAGTGGAGAAATTTCAATTTGGAAAGCTGTAAATTTTAATTAATTTATAATTTTCAATTGAATTTAATTGTTTTATTTTCCGGCACTCCGATGGGCGGATGAAAAGTGCCATGAAAATGGAATTGAATGTTCAGCAGAGAATCGCCGTCAAATGCTTGGGCCGGCACTTTTCGAAATTCGCTTTCCGCTTTTGTCAAATAAGGAATTTACTGTTCAAATTGGTAAAAAAGAAGTCAAAATTTGAAATGTATTTTACTTATTTGATGAGATGTCGTAAAAAATTTATAATTTTTGTGGCAAATTTTTCGGAATGTTTTTTAAAATTTATTTTTTAATAAGTTATAATATATATTTACAGTTCCCTTCGGTGTTTTATCAAAGGATGAAGTTATCGCCATTTATCAATGCAATTCCCTTCCAAATTATCATGGGATTTCCGACGGACTTTTCCCAATGCCATTTACGACTAATGGACGGGTTTCTGATCGGAAAAAGGGCACACTTTTGATGGACATTAAAAAAATGTCAGAATTTGCACGAGAGGAAATTAAGAGCAGTCGGCACAGCGAAAAAGTGTACCTAAATGGACTTCCATGGAAAATTGTGGCACAAATAAAAACGAAAATTGGAAGCACTGGCAATAATGAGAAATGGTTGGGCTTTTTCCTTTTGTGCACCGCTCCAAAAAAAGATGCAATTAATTATTATTTAGTGTTAATTGACAGCGATAATTAACACCCATTAAGATTCGAATTGGCGCTGCTGCGTTCATTCGGCCACTTTTCGAATTGTCTCTGCAAAGAAAGGGGCAGAGAATTCGATTGGGTCACTTATTGACCATGTTTTTGATAATAAATCGAAGAGTAGGGGATTCCTCAATTTCATTACCATTGCGGTGAGTGAAATTGAATATATATTCCTTAACTGGTCTAATTATGCGAAATTAAGGAATTGATGGACACGAGCAATGGTTTATACAACAAAGAAGCGGACAAAGTGATATTGACCATCGATTTAACCTTGAAAGATGAAAAAATAGAGAAATTCGTTTCCGATCCCAACAAATCCAATGGAACAATTTCAATGGAAATTGAAAAATTATCGGAATTTGCGCGAGAAGTCTTTTGGAGTGAACGTAAAAGCGAAACTGTACACATAAAAGGATTTCCATGGAAAATATTGGCACAAATTACAAAGAAAGATGAAAGCACTGACAAAGTGAAATGGTTGGCCATTTACCTTTTCTGCGATGCTCCAGATGAAGGTGTTAAAATACTCATAATTAATATGTGCATTAACAACAATTAATTAATTGATATTGAGCAGAAAATTGGAGTTGCAAATGTTCGGCAACCTTTCGAATTGTCTCGCAAAAGAACAAAGTGCCAGATTCCAGAAGAGAATTCGTTGACCATGTTTTTGACAATGAGAACATGTGACAATGTGTCAAATTCATTTCATTTGCTGTGAGTGACAATTAAACTTTTCCATTAATTGTCCCAATTATGATCAATTAAGGAACTGATGGACACGAGCAAAGGTTTCTACCACAAAAGCGAGGACAAAGTGACATTGGCTATTGATGTCACAGTGAAAGAAGCAAAACGGAGGACAAAACATAAATGCCCAATATGATTTGGAGAAAAATCTTTTCATTGAATATCATCCTATGATGAACCTGTTTGTTTTTAATCGAGTTTTCTTGGCTTTACTTTTTTTTTTTGATTTTGAAAAATTGGATATATAAATTAATTGTTGGAGCTGCTTTAGTTCAGACTCTCATTTTTGAGTACCGAATTTCAATGAAAAATATTTTAGTCATAAAACCAATTCAAATTTTACCAGTTTAGCTCAATGTTTACAATTTTTTGTACTTAAATTTATTGTATTAATTTTTGTTAGGATTTATGAACGTTAATTTCTAAATTTTAAACATTTTTTTAATTTAAAGTAATCAAACGTGGTCATTTCAAAATGAACATATGGTGGTCGATGGACGCTGAAAAGAAGGCGGCGGACGTGTCGAATTCGGACAATTCGATGATTGGTAAGATGGGTTAGGCGCAATTACGGAAATTACGGCGTTCTTGTACGGACCGGGCCGTTTTCGTACGGGCCGTTTTCACGTGGAGCGAGTTTTTGAACTATAACTTTTTTTGTCAACCAAATCCAACATTGTTGGTGTCATTCGATAGCCCTAAGTATTCTCTATTAGCCTGCAAAATTTTGAAAAATTTCGTTAAGTTTCAAAAAAGTTATGTCCTGAAGAATTCAAAAAAGCAGATTTTCCAACTTTTTTAGCCATATATTTGTTCAAAATTAACGAAATAATTTTTTGGAATTTTGAAAGCTAATAGAGCATCTGAAGGGCTATCGAATGATACCAACAATTTTGGATTTGGTTAAAAAGGAAAAAAGTTATGGTTCAAAAATTCGCTCCACGCGAAAACGGCCCGTACGAAAACGACCCCGACCCGTTCTTGTACCACGTAATTACCGCGTATAGTTTTGGTACTAAATATTATTTTTTAAAATCTCGAAAAGATTTTCTAAAGGGCACCCTAAAAACTTGAATAATTGTTGTTTTATTAATAAAAAAAATTATGGATTTTGGAAATTACGGCATTTTTGACCCCGTAATAACTTTTTTAGATTTAAAAATATAATGATTATCATTTCAAAATCACCAGGGAATAAATGGACGAAGCTGATGTTGAGCACGGGAGAGTACGCGGATGTGCACTTTTTGGTGGGAGACGGAGACGCAAAAGAGGCGAGTTTTAAATTGCCTAATTATAATGCTTTTAATTAGGGGATTTCCTCCGAAACTTCGGGGAAGAGATTAGCGAAGGTCGGGGACGGGGATGGGTCAAAAAATGGGTTATTGTTTATTAAATGTTATATTTTTTAAGTTTTAATCCTTTTAAGCGCGTGCCGGCCCATAAACTCATTTTGAAGAACGCTTCCGACGTATTTTAGGCGATGTTTTGTTTTGACGCCAAAAATAAAAGAGCGGAGAATGGTAAAAAAAATATAGTAACTAAATAACTAAGATTTAATTGTCAATTAGCCTCTGCTAATTACAATAATTAATTTCAATTAGTCTATGCTAATTGCCCTGTTGTGGAAGTTCCCGATGTTGAAGCATCAGCGTTCAAAGTGATGTTGAGCTTCATTTACGCGGACGATTTGAGCGGATTGAATGGAGACAATGCAATGGCAGTGCTTTACGCCGGTGAAATATTTTTGAAAAATTATATAAATATAAAAATGATAATTAATTTCTAATTAGCCGATAAATACAATATCCCTGGCTTGGTCAACGCATCTTTGCAAATTCCCATCTCCGAATTGCCAAATGTTTTCTTTGCTTTTGCCCAGGCTCGCCTTTTCGACTTGGAGGTTGGAAGGAAATAAAACATTTAGAATTAATACAATTTAAGCACAATTATTTTTTTAATTTCTGTATTCGGTTTTTGTCTCATCAATTAAATTTATTTTTCAAGATAAAATAACTTACAATTAATTGTTTAATTATCTTTTTTATATTTAGAATTATTGCAATGATTGTTTGGCTTACATTGACAAAAATGCCGAAACTTTACTCAAATCGGAGGAATTTTTGCAAATTGACCAAAAAACATTATGCGAGATTTTTGGACGTGATGAATTGAAAATTCGTGAAGAGATTTCTGTTTTGAAAGCAGTAAATTTATTAATTATTTAAATAATATTTACTAATTCATTTTTCTTTTTTTTCGGCACTCCGTTGGGCCGATGAAAAATGCCGTGAAAATGGCATTGAATGTTCAGCAGAGAATCGCCGTCAAACGCTTGGACCGGCACTGTTTAAAATTCGCTTTCCGCTCTTCTCGAAAGAGGATTTCTTTGAGAAAATTGGTAAAAAAAAGAGACGATTTAATTGTTTGTCTTTTTCATTATTTTTTTTACAGTTCCATCTGGCATTTTAACAACAGACGAAGTGACCGACATGGAACAGTACCATAACAGTCCGAATTTTTGTGCGATTTCCGATGGCTTACTGTATCCACTGAAATTTCCGAGCCATGGGCGAGTTTGG
The DNA here is from genome assembly GCA_023374025.1 of Heterodera schachtii. NCBI lineage: Eukaryota > Metazoa > Nematoda > Chromadorea > Rhabditida > Heteroderidae > Heterodera > Heterodera schachtii. The sequence goes on from SIJG01000021.1 coordinate 1,605,497, forward strand.
GCATCCGGAACAATTGAGCTGGATATTGAAAAAGTTTCGGAATTTGCGGAAGAAAAATTTGCGAGTTGTCGTAAAAGTGAAGCTGTGCACATAGGGGGAATCGCATGGAAAATTGTGGCACAAATCAACACGAGTTATGAAGAGATTGTTGCCAATGATATGGCCTTTTGCCTTCAGTGCGATGTTTCTAAGAAAGGTGGTGAAAAAGCACAATGCCAATTATTAGCAAAATTTAATTTAATTTCTTTAAAGATTGGCATTGGAGCTGCGAATGTTCGGCAACCTTTCGAATTGTTTCACAAAAATGTGATGGGACGGAGAATGGCATTGAGAAACATTTCAGCAGAGTTTTTGACACCGCTAATTACCTTTTTGGATTTAATTATTTCATTAATTTTGCGGTTTGTGTCAATTAAACGTTTTACTTAGTTGGCATAATTATAGTTAATTAAGGAATTGATGGACGAGGACAATGGATTATGGGACAAAAGCGAGGACAAAGTGACGTTGGCCATTGATTTGATGGTGAAAGAAGCAAAAACGGAGAAATTAGAATCATTTGAGGATTGTTTCTGCTGAATTCAAATATATATTCTTAAATGTGCTTTTCATGCCAATTTGGCATAATTTTTGGTTTCAATTTGACAAATTAAATTTGCTCTGAGTGTTTATCATACATTAAATAGTAGGGGGGGGGGGGGGGGTGGGGGTCGACCCGACTCCATACGAACGAAGTGCAGGTTTGGCACCAAGTCCTATTTTTATTGTTTCAATTAATCAAGACATCAAGTCGAGGACATGTGACCCGAATTGAAATAGTCCTAGAGGGGGGTGGGGGTGGAGGGTAGAGATGCGCCGTGACTGAAAAAACCCGTGAATCGTGACCGTGAATTGACCCCGTGAATCGTGACCGTGACCGTGATCCAAAAAAACCCGTGAAATTCACGCTTTTCGTGACCGTGACCGTGAATTTTTTAAGTTAAATTTTCCTCTATCGGCGAATTTTTTTTACACTATTTTTTGTGGTAAAATTTTTCAAAATTTTTGTGAATAGGGGGTCCAGCAGGGGCGCCGAATTTTTAAAATTTTGATTGCAATTTGTTAACAGATTTTGTTCGTAAAATGAGTCAAAAAATGAGAGCCATAAATAATCGGTCTCCAGTATCGGGGTCACGAGTGTCGAGTCTCGGGAAATTTTCGGTCTCGAATAGCACTACATACCATAGGCACGCGCGGAGCGCCCATAATTTGCACTTTTCTCATCAGTTTGCGTTCAAAATCGATTCCGACCTTTTTTAAGTGTTTTTTTGTTTTTGATCTATGCTATTACACAATTTTTAAGAAAAATAGGGGTTTTAGTGAAAATTTTTTGAAAATTTGTTGCGATTTGTTAACTGATGCCCAAAATAGCTTTATTTCGAGCGAATTTTTTTAAAGAAATTTAATGAGTTTTTATTAAGTGGGGTCATCCTTGAAACTTGGTTTTTTATTTGTTTTCGTTCAATATTGGTAGTTGACTTTGTTCAAAAAAGTTTAATGAATAGAGGAAGGGGCCGGCGGTGCCGATAGGCGCCGCCGGGGAAATTTTTGAAAATTTTGCTCTGTTTCTTACCAAAAATTTCCCAAAAAATGACCAAATGTCTCTATGAAAACAATATGTAATTCGTAAATTTTCAATTTTATCCAGTGTAAAATTTTCACGGAATAACCGTGAATTGGTACCGTGAATCATGACCGTGACCGTGAGTGAAAAAACCCGTGAAATTCACGGTAACCGTGACCGTGACCGTGATTCACGGCGCATCTCCACTGGAGGGGTCGGAGACGAAAATTTACGAACGAAGTCCTCCAGGCATTATGTAAAGTAGAATGAAGCGGGACCGGGAATTTTCGGAAGACCAGGACCTAATCAGGTTGAAAAACCAGGAATTTTTCGCAGGGAAACCCGGGAATTTCCCGGTCCCGGTCAAAATTTGTCAAAACCGGGACCTCGGTACTCAGTTGTCCGTGTTTTGGTCCCGGTCCCGCTTCACTCTAATGTAAAGCAACAAAAAAAAATTTTTTTTTACTTTTCAAGACCATTTTTTAAAAGTTTATATTTTTAAGGCTTTTTGTAATGCCGAAACTCGCCCAAAATGATAATGTGCAAAAAAACCAACATGGTTTTTTTGAAAACAAACTTTTAAATCGAAAATTTATTTTAAAATTTCGCATAAATAAAAAAAATAATGTTGATTTCAATGAATAGAAAATTGCAAATTGTTTATGACTCGTCCTATGTTTTTGCTTCGTTCACTGTGACATCAATGGCCAACGTCACTTTGTCCTTGCTTTTGTCCCATAATCCATTGTCCTCGTCCATCAATTCCTTAATTACCTCATATTGGATAAATTAAGGGAAAGTTTAATTGTCACTCACATCAAATGAAATTGAATGAAAGAATTCCCAGCTCAATTTATTGTTTAACAGTTGGTCATTGAATTCATCCTTGAAATCCGGCACATCTTTCTTTTGCGAGACAATTCGAAAAGGTTGCCGAACATTCGCAGCTCCAATTCTTGGCTTAATGGCAATTAATTATGATTTTTTTATTAATTAGCTTTTAATTTGCACCTTCTTTTGGCCCATCGCACAAAAGGTAAAAGCCCATCCATTTCTCATTATTATCAGTGCCAAGCAAATTCTTTCTAATTTGTGCCAATATTTTCCATGAAAATCCATGGATGTGCACAGTTTCGCTTATACGTTGACTCCAAAAGATTTCTTGCGCAAATTCCGACACTTTTTCAATTTCCGTAAAAAATGTCCCTTTCGATTTGCATTGGTACAAAATTAATTTTTCCATTTTTACTTCTTTCATAGTGACATCAATGGCCAATGTCACTTTGTCTTTGCTTTTGTTGTAAAAACCATTGTTCAGCTCCATCAATTCCTTAATTTTAATTATTTAATTTATTAAAATAAAATTTTATAAATTAATTAATTGGTCATTTAATTTAATTGGCTCTTACCGTAACGGAAATGAAATTTTCGAATCCTCCGTTGTATGATTTATTGTAAAAAACACGGTCAATAAGTGTCCCAATCGGATTCTCTGCCCCATTTTTTTGCGAGACAATTCGAAAAGTGGCCGAATGAACGCAGCAGCGCCAATTCAAATCTTAGTGATAATCAATCATCGTTGTTAATTAGCATTTAATTAACAGTAAATTTACACCTTCTTTTGGGCCATCGTACAAAAGGTAAATGACCAACCATTTCTCATTATTTTCAGTGCTTCCATTTTTCTTTTCAATTTGTGCCTGTATTTTCCACGAAAATCCATTTATGTATGTTTTTTCGCTGTACCGACTGCTCTTAATCTCCTCTTGCACAAATTCTGAGACTTTATTAATGTCCATCAAAAGTGTGCCATTTTTTCGATCGGAAATCCGTCCATTAGTCGGAAATGGCATTGGGAAAAATCGGTCGAAAATCTCATGATAATTTGGAAGAGCTTTGAATTGATAAATGGCGATAACTTCATCTTTTGATAAAACACCAGATGGAACTAAAAAACTGGATTTTAAAACTTATAAAAATTATAATAAAATAAATTTGTTTTTTATAAAATCGGCAATTGCTGCTCATCGGAAAAATTCAAACATTTTGGCTTAGTTATTTTTACCAATTTTCTTCGAAAATTCCTCATTTGGGATCAATGGAAAGCGAATTTTGAACAGTGCCGGACCGAGAACGGCACGACGATTCCCTGCCGAGCGTTCAATGCTATTTTGACGGCACTTTTCATCGGCCCAACGGAGTGCCTTTATTAATGAGAAATAACAAAATCATTAAAAATTATTTTTATTTATAGTAAAATTACAGCGTTCCAAATTGAAATCTCTTCACGGATTTGCAATTCGTCACTTCCAAAAATTTCGCACAACAATTTTTGGTCAATTTGCAAAAATTCCTCAGATTTGAACAAAGTGTTCGCATTTTCATCAATGTAAAACAAACAATGGTAGGCAAAATTCTAAAAAGGGTCTTTGGTTAATTAACTCATAAATATAAGCGGGAAAAGCCGCTTAAAAAACAGTAAATTTTTAATTCTTTCGACAGTTCAACCTGTACAACTCACCTCCAATTCATAAAGTTCGGCCTGGACATAAGCCAAGAAAACATTGCGCAGTGATGAAACAGGAACTTGCAAAGATGCGTCGACCAAGCCAGGAATATTGTACTTTTTGGCTAATTTAAAAATAATTAAATCTAATTAGTAATTACTCAAAAATAAATTCACCGGCGTAAAGCACTGCCATTGCATTGTCTCCGTTTAATTCGGCCAATTCGCCAGTATAAATGAAGCTCAACATCACTTTAAACGCCGCTGGTTCAACATCGGTGACCTCCACAGGGTAAGCAGCGGAGGCTAATTGAAAATTAATTAGGATAATTAACAGAAACTAATTGAAAATGAATTAAGGTAATTAGCAAAGACTAATTCAGGTTGCTGAAAAATGACCTGTCTCTGTTCTCTGTGCCTGAATCCAAAAAAAATCAAAGAATAATTTGTTCATATACATATACCTAGACCCAGGAAAAACATATGCCTGGATCCAAAAAACAGTCGAATTTCTACTAATTAGTCTAATTAATAATTTATTATTTTTTTACCGTTAATTCCGAAAATTCTTTTTGGCGTCAAAACGGAACATTGCCTCAAAAACGTCGGAAGCGTGCTTCAAAATCAGTTTATGGGCTGGCAAAAGCTGAAGAGAATTTAAAAAAATAAGCAACAAACAATCAAAACAAAACAACTTGAGCAATTCACGAAAATTTTACCAATTTTAATTAAATAATTAATAATAAATTTATTTTTCAATTTTTTCACTCGCCTCTTTTTCGTCTCCGTCCCCACCAAAAAATAAACATCCGCGTCCTTTCCCGTGCTCAACAAATGCTTAACCACTAATTGGCACATAATATTCACATATAAATTTGCAATTTATCTATTTAATGTGATAAAATAATTTAAAATAAATTGGGGTAAATTATTTAAAACTGAAAAGAAAATAAATATGTTTCATGGCACAAAATCGACAAATCCTTATGGTTTTTCTTTATTTTCAAAATGTGAAAAAGAATTTACAAAGATAACTACGGTGAGGAAAATTCTTGCCATATTTGAACATTTTGAGGGCATTTATTCAGTGCAAATTTATTTAATTGGAATGCTGACGAAGGTAAAATTTTACGGAAATTTAAAATCGAAATTCCAAGCTCAAATCATCGGAAATTAAAAATTTCAATATCCCCATCATCTTCCATCCAAAGCTCAATCAGAATAAAATTATCCAAATCAATGCTAATGTAACAAAAATTCATCCAAAAGTGAATTATTTTTTATCATTTCGTGCAATTAAAAATTCATTTTTATCAAAACATTTCGATATGTTCAGGGGTAAAATTGGTCCTTTTTCATCGGCATTCGAAAATTTTTAAAAATATTAAATGCTGTAAAAAATGGCAAGTATGTATGTTGATTTTTAGGGGAAATTCAAAATTCTATTAAAAAAATTTGAAATTGGAAGAAGAAATTCAAAGCCCAAATTATTAGCAGAAAATATTATAATAATTTTACCCTATCTTCAAACCAAAGCTCAATCAAAACAAAAATAAGCAAATATTTTACATAAATTGTGTTAGAAGAAAGATGAAACAATGTTTTGTTGTTCCTCTTCCCCGCATTTTCATCATTTTTCATCGCTTTAGCCCCTGGCTCTGCGCGGGGGCAAAGCGACGAAAAATGAGAGAAAGAAATTTGCGAGGGGGGGGGGTCATAACGAAACATTTTCTTTCTGCTGACCTAAATTATCATAAACACAACAGATATGTTTGTCTCTTATTGGTTTTTGGGTGTGTGGCCTATTTATTAGCCGATTAATTTTTTACGTTTTTTCTACTCGAAAATTCCTTTTTCAAATTTCCTTGAGAAAGTTAAATTTTCGGCTGAAAAAAAACAACTTGCGAATTGGCACAATTAGGAAAGGGATTTATATGAATTTTTCAATTTGTATGAATTTTATTTTATGTAAGTCCATCATTTGGTTTTTATGAAACAAAATTCCAAAAAAATAAAAAAATAAAAGCATCTTAAATATTTTCATTGCCAAAAATTGCCATAAATAATCAGATTTTGGATTTTTAAAATTATCTTAATTAATATAAATTGCAATCCTTTAACTAATTTGTTAAATTAATTTTTTATCTTAATTTATTCTTTTGAATTTATTATTTTTCAATGTGTTGTTTGTTTTTGTTGCTTTGACAAAATATTTTTGCAAAAACCTTTCTTCTGTTTCATTTTTGGGCGTTTCAATACAAATTTGCTTTATGAAATTAAGGAAAAAACTATTTTATTAAAAATGAAAAGAATCGGCGATGAAAATGTTGATGGCGGGCAAAGGCCAAAGAAAGGCAAGAAAGTGCCATCAAACACGGACAGCAGCGACGATGAGTCAGCTGAAGGAAATTCAGTAGCAGGTGGGTAAATAATGGTTAAAAATAAATTTAAAAAAGCTATTCTTTAAAATATTTATTTTTAAAATTCTTTTTCAAATTTTTTTTTGCAATTCTGCGCTTCTTTTGTTTATTTTTAAAAAAATTTAGTTCGGGCTCTAAAACTGAAAAGTACCGCTATCAGAATAGGATTTATAGAAATCCATGGAAATGCCATTCAGTTCTGTTTCCTTTCTATCATTCAGATATTTAAAGGATGACATATGCCATTAGCATCAACGAAATAACGTAACCAACAATTGCCACCATCGCAATAGAGCTAACCAAATTCGTCAATGAAACAAATTTGAGCGAAATCATTGCGAAAATAATGTCGAAAACCGTGGATCAATTTCACACAATAATTCTACAGTTGCGTTGCCCACCACCTGCAAATAGGAATATTAAAATTACCGGACAATGGATAAACAAACACTAAAATCTATAAAATCTTTTTCGGAACGGATTTGGAATCGAATTCGACATTTTGTCAACAAATTTTTCTCGGTTCAGGAATTTTGCAACTTGAAAATGAAAGACTGTATCTTGGAATCAATTTTCTGATAAGTAGTAATGTCATTTGACCAATTAGATTCAATTGGGTCTATTCAAGTTTACGCATCTATGTAATAAAATGTTTACTTCGTTCAATCAATGTTAATGCGTTCGATCAAAATCCGTATTTCGCCACTTTTGCGTTTTTTTAGTCTATATTTCTACCATTTTTGGAAATTTTCACAAAGCCAAAAATACACTCCTAAGGATCGACGCACTAGAAATTTTTAAAATACAGCACCAAAAAAAGAATTTTTCGAAATTTTGTAATTTTTTAGTATTTTGTTTGCTTTCGAAATTTTAAGTTGTCCATATAATTTATAACCCTAGTCATTACTTACCAGTCCTAAATGGTTTTTGAATATAATCACATCATTGCCTTCTTTTTGGTCCCATATAATTGTGTTAATCGCCAAATACATATGACTTCCATCAAAAGCTGGTCTATCGATAAAAATGCACTGTTCGCCATGCGAAGCCGAAATATCGGAATTTTGCTGATAATTTGGGAAATACAGTATCTTTTCAACACCAAAATGTAGGCGACCGTTACCATCACGGTAATACTGCCGCACTCCTTGCGAGAAGTTAATAACCGAAGCATTTGCATCAGTCTCACGCAATAACTGTACACACAGCGGCCCAATTTTGGGCTCCCAGTTCAAAAAGTAATTGATGTTTTGTCTCAGTGGTCTATGAGTTGGTTACCTGAAAGGGGGTCCCGGGTTCGAATCCAAAGCGTTTTAATATACATTTTAATGTTTTTTAGTAAATAAACAAATATATGAAAATGAGACAAATAATATTATTATTTTCTGATTTTTTTAAACATTTATTTGATATTTTTACGAAAAATAAATGAAAAATCTAGGCCTCCATCAATCAATGACATTAATAAGCGAAATTTCGTCAGTTTCTTCTTCCGATTGATCGAACTCATCAATCTCATCCCTCTGATCACTTTGTCTCTGAATTATTACATATAAATTTTAAAATAAAACAAGTTAAACGCAATTACCCCTCCAAACATACATACCTGCTTCATTTCATCAATTTTGCCCGTGTCGAGGATCCAATTGTTGACAAAATGGTGCTCCAATTGCTGCAAAATTTGATCTGCGTCCGGCATACACTTCCACAGCTGCTCAATGATGTTGTATTTTCTTCTTTGGCGTGTAATGGGCAAATTTGTGCCGCACTTCCCGACTGATCCGTTCGAGGGACGCCCGGCTGGCGGAACGTGATCTGTCGCGGTTTATTACATCCGCAATTTGATCTGCCAATTTTCGGCGTGAGGTGCGCTGCAAATGATTAATATTTTTCTTTGGTCGTCCTGTTGGAGTTGCTAAAATTAGAAAAAAAGATTTTGAAAATAAGAAAAGGGGGATTTTGTTTCACTCACATTTGCTCGTCGTTGGTGTCGCCGTTGGTGGTGCCGCGCATTGCTCCAGCTGGCAACGCAGATCACTGATCAGTGCATCACGGTTGCGCATCTGCTCTCGCAGAAATTGGATGGTGTCGTCGTGGTCCTTGAGCTCCTTCTCCAATTGTTCGATGAGTTCTGATCGCTCGTCGATGGTCGGCGGTGGCGGTGTCATTTCCCCGGTGTCCATTGGCGCAGTTGGTGTTGACGGGAATGGCACCAAATCGCCGATTGGCGTGGCAGCTGTCGACGGCAGCGATTCGCCAAATTCCAAAATTTCCTCGTCCATTTCCGGCGTCGGCACTGGCCCTAGAGTTAGTGGCGGCGGCTCCATTGCTTCTTCGGCAAGTGCAGCAGATGTTGACGGCCCTTGTTCGTCCTGTTGTGGCGTTTCGGCATTGGGATTCGGCGGTGGAGCGGCTGAATTAAAAAAAAAATGATTTTTGAATTAAAATTAGTGAAAAAACTCACTTTTCTTGGCCCATCGGGCTTCCGTCGCCTTTTCCATTTTGGTTCGTCGCTCCTCTCGCTTGTTCTCACGCGTTTGGCGTGCATTTTTGGTCTGTTGCTTCCGTAATAAAGATCTTTTAGCCATTAAATCTTTAAAAAGAAAAATAATTTATCTATTTTATCTTATAACTTTTTAAAACAACATTTAAGCGATGATAATAAACATAGAAATTGATGTAAAATTTTTTTCTCTATCGATATGCAAAATTTGGTGGAAATTATATGGATAGAAAAAAAGTTATATGGAGAGAAGTAAATGTTGTTTTTCATAATAATAAAAATATTAGATAGTACGCCAAAAGGAGACAAAAAATTAGAAAAAAGATAATGTTTTTCTCTAGCACTCTCTCTTTATTGACACATGTCTCGTTTTTTGAGCCGGTGTGTACAGTAGATCTGCCCACCACCTGAAAATTGGAAAATCAAAATTAGCGGACAAACGTCGGGACAGGGTCCCTGCCGTTTGTGTGCCCCGCCATTTGGGTCTTATTTGTTAGCCCAAAAAAAGAAATAAAAATTGACAACCTATACAAAACATGTTTTCCAAATATGAAAAGTACAATTTTTTACTCGTTAAAAATTTGTAAATTTTAGAATTATTTTGTATTTTTTCTTCTAAAATGATTTATATACAATATTTAGCTATATCCGATTTTTAGCTCAAATTTAACGAATTTTGAAAAATTTTCCCTCAAAATCACAAGCAAAAACTGATAAACAAATTGCTGTCCAATTAGAAAGCAAAATTTTTGTCCATTTGCTTAACTCTCCTCCGCTAATTTGGAATGTTATCACATCACTGCCTTTAAGTTGGCCCCATTGGTTTGGGTAAATATCCACATAATTCTTGAATTCCAAACGATCATAAATTGCTTTTTCATTAAAAAGGACTTTTGTTCCGTGCTAGGCAAAAATATAATAGGACTTCCTTCCTTCTTTGAAATATAATTTTTTCGTTTTTAGCAAGTTCAAGTCTTTTATTTGGCGCAATTCTTTTACCGTCACAATGCAATTCAGCTGAAATTGAGTGCTTTTTTTTTTAATTTGGATTTACTCTTTTATTAACCAAAATTTCTGTTATTTTTTTGTCATTGCTAGAGAACGAAAAAAGGCACAAAAAATCCCGAAAAAGGCACTATAATAGACACGAAAATATTGCAAAAAAGGCATGCAAAAGGCATAAAAATCCCGAAAAAGGTATGAAAAGGGCATTTAAAATTTTTTGAGGATTTTTAGTGAGCCAAACATATAAAACTTAATCAAAAAACATAATTTTGGTCATTTAAATATTATTAAATAAACATTTTATAATTTTTTCGAATAAGGAAAATTTTTCAATCTAAAATTTTAATAAATGGCCTAGACTTGTTTAACTAAAAACGAAAAGACAACAAAATGAATTTCATGATTTAGACGTATATTTGCAAAAATTTATAAATTTACTACTCTATGTTTAAAAGCCTGTGTGATTCGAAAAAATGATGTGAGATTACAGGAAAAATCAGCAATTTATTAGCACAATATGTAATATTTTTCTATGTTTTATTCATTAAATTGGATTTTTTGCGAGAAAAAGGCAATTGAGGCATTATGCCATCCCCTCTGTTTAAGTATTTTCTGCCAATTTGGCAATCAATTTGCCAACTATGTTGAACGTAATCATGCTAACATGGGCGAGCAAATGCGCCTCATCAATAGGGAGTGGGTTTATTTTTTAAAATATTCTCTCTTACAAATTAGCGCGGAATTCTAGATCTGCTGTACATCAATGTCCGTAAATATAATTAAATATTTGGGTCTTTTTATAAAATATTTTTTAATTTTTTTTTGGCATTTTTAGCAATTTTTGGTATATTTTTTGCTTTTTGAGTGTTTTACATGAAAAAATAAAAAAGTTCTTGAGATTGTCTACGAAAAATCAGCGAATTAAAAAATATATATATAGAAAAATCACAAAATTTGCCAAATATTGTCCAGAAAAAACACAGAATCAGAAATTTCTCCGATAATTTAAATTTCTTTTCAAATATTTTTTCGTCATTTATGTGCTTTTAATTATTTCTTGCATTGTAAATGTTTCCATTTTTATTCAATATTTTCGTAAATATTTTGGAATTTTTCATTTTTTACCACACAAAGACCCACTTAAAAAAACAACAACAGAAAATGTAAAAGGAAAAATTTTTTTTTTGCAAAAGCAGAATGAATTTTCAGAGCTAGAAAACTCCAGTCTAAATTTTTTTTTTTTTGTTAATTTTTCTGCTATTATTTTATTTTTTAATTTAAAATTTTTAGAGTTTTCTAGCCTTGAAAATTCAGTCTGTTTTTTTTTGCGAAAAAATTCTGTCTTATTGAAAACTTAAATAAAATTTGTACGGAACTCCATTGAACGAACTGCCCATTCTAATCTTAACCCCGAGCCCAAATTGAACAAAAAGTCGAAATTCAATTTTCAACTAAGCTCATAGGTTTGTTTTTTTTTCAAATTTTTCAAAATTTACTTTTTAAATTTCCGGCCTTTTGTTCGAATTCGGGTTCGGAATAATAGAAACGGATGTCAGATTCGTGATCAATCAGCGACCTCGAAACCCCAGTAAAGGCCTGCCTTTTTATGACTTATAAATTTTATATTTTTTTCGAAAAATGGGGGGCGGGGACAGAGCACAACACTATTACCCCTTTTTTTTTGTTGTTGCTTGCCTGCGTTAGACGGATCTCAATACTCCGGTGGATCTCGGAGGATATAAAAACGCTCTATTTTTAAAAAAGATGCCTAGTGTGGTAGTCAGATTTGTCGTATTTTTAAACAATTTTAAAATATAATGTCACATTGTGCCCATGCCAAACAGTGCAACAAAATCTGTCATTTCCGTACCAATTCCGTTCATCAATAAAAACAACAACAGTAAATGAACGGACAAATATGAACAGTAGCATATGAAAACAACAATCCAAATCAGTTGAATAACTCCAAAGTCAGCCAGTCAATCAATCATTCGTAAATTACAATGATTGTCTTCCCAAATACATATCGTCCCAGCGACTTGAATGCAAACATCGGCGTTTCCTCGAAAGCTACAAACTTCTCGCCAAAGGCGAAATTCATCTAAAAGACAAATGAAATTAATAATGTTATTTGATCAATTAATTACTAACGAATCAATGGGAAAATGTAAATTAGAGATAAAAAATATATCAAAGCAATTCTATCTGATAAGTAGAGACCGACTAAAAAGGCAGCAAAAATCGCGAAAAAGGCACTATAAAAGGCACGAAAAAATTGAAAAAAAGGCATGAAAAAGGCATGAAAAAGGCACGAAAATCCCGAAAAAGGCATGAAAAAAGGCATTTAAAATTTTTTATTAAGGATTTTTAGCGAGCAAAACATATAAAACTTAACCAAATAACTTAATTTTGGTCAATTAAATGATTATAAATATTTTATATTTTTTTCGAATAAGGAAAATTTTTAAACCTAAATTTTATCAAGAAAAAAAAATATGAAATTTTGGCGATAAATTTTTGAGAAAATTTTCATTTCTTAGGGGTGTATTTTCCCGATTTTATTGCATTTTTAATGGAATTTTTCGGGAAAAAACGCCAAAAAAGGCACCAAAACGGCAAAATGCCAAAAAAGGCATTTAAGGCACGAAAACCCAGAAAAGGGCAAAAAAAAGGCATAATAAAAGTCAACGTAGAAGCCTCAAACCAAGCGGAAAATGCCTTTTTTATGCTTAATATATCGGAACTAGTGCGCAGAAAAAAAGGCATATGCCTCAAAAGTCGGTCTCTACTGATAAGTTTTATGTGTTATTAAAAAGCTTTCTATTTTTAGGTATGTAATGACTTTGACGATGATTTTTCGTAATTTAAAAATGATTTTAAAAGCGATTATACGACGTGAAGCAAGTTGTCGACTTAATTTTAAAAGTCACCAATTTTTCCCAATAATTATTACCGTTGCCCGCAAAATGTTTTTTTCGAGTAAAGATTGTATTAGGGGTTCTAAAGGTCGTAGAATCCGAATCTGACATTAATTTCGACCTATGTCGAACCCCGAACCCGGATTCGGGAAAAAAGTCGAAAATTCAAATTCTCGAACTTCGCATTTCTGGTCTAAAAATGGCTTATATATAGGGAAACAGACTAAAAGTCAACAATTCTCTAAAAAAGATCATTTAAACCATTTTAGACCAAAAATGCGAAATTCGAAAATTTGGCTTTTTGCCCGAAGCCGGGTTCGGGGTCGACATTGGTCGAAATTAATGTCAGATTCGGATTCTACGACCCTTAGAACCCCTAATACAATCTTTTCATATTTCTATGAACCCAAATTTTACAAAAAAAGAAAAAAAATTAATTGTTATTAGTAGGGCTGGTAATTATATGCACATGCATATTTTTTTCCTGGACTGTGGGAGGCATGAAACGCACGAAAAACATGTTTTTAGCTTGATTAGAAGCTTTTAGAGTGGATTTCCATATGCATATTTTGCATATTTGTGCATATTTCGCGATTTATGTGCATATTTGTGCATATTTTGGCATTTCGTGCATATTTTATGTGCATATTTTGGCATTTTTCCAAAAAACCTCTAATGGAACGGCTCCCAGCAGACAAATTGGGCTTTTTTACCTCAAAAACCGGAAATTTTCCAAAAAAATAATTTTTCACGAAAAATATTGAATAAATTTAAATTTTCTCAAAAAATGGTTAATTTATGTCAAAAATAAACAAAAATAACAAAATTTCGTTTTTTGGGTTCGTTTTTCACTAAAAATGAGTAAATTTTTGCTTTATCATGTTTTTTTCTCCTAAAATGATTTTTAATACCACATTTAGCCATTTTTGAAGATTTTACTTTATATTTAACAAATTTGAAGAAAGTTTGAGAAATTACACCCTCAATTTGGAAAATTTTATGTGCATATTTTTCACTTTTTATGTGCATATTTTGCAATTTTTTGGGCATATTTTATGCGCATATTTTGCGATTTTATGTGCATATAATTAAAAGCCCTAGTTATTAGGTAACTCGAAATAAAAAAAATTCTCTTATTAATAAAAAAATAGATTGATTTTTTCGAGAGTACCTAACGACGGATCGGGGCCATTTCCACGTTTTACAGCTGCACATCCACTTTGGTCATTCCATTGACAGAATTGTACAGGCTCATTGCACTCATTTTGCTCATTAATACCGTGACAATAACACTCCCACGGGAATGGACTTATATTGGCCGTGCCAAAAACAGATCCGGCATTTACACGAGCAGGAGGACAGAATGGCAACAGAAAAGCAAAAAATATGCAGAGAATGATGAGCAGCAACAGCATATTGGGGCAATGATGTGTGTACGTTATTTGTGCTCAATTAATTTTTGAACATTTATTTTTCGCCACCTCCGCGGTTACGATATTTTAGGTTAAAAAAAAGAAGTAAATTAGCCCTTTTACCAAAAACATTCTAAAAATTTTAAATTTAGCACATTAAAATATTTAGAAAATTTTTATTATATTTTTTCTAAATTTCCAACTTCTGCTTGCTGATATTTTTGGGACCGGGGTTCAGATTTCGAATTTCCGAAAAATTTCTAGGCCTCGGAATTCCGACCTCCAACCGTTTCGGCATTTTAGTAAAAAATCTGAAATTTTCTGTTTTTTTTTTTTGAAATTACCAATCTTCAAGAAAATTGACAAATAAAAGACTCTGATGAAAATCAATGATAATTTTTTCAAGAAAAACCCGAAAAGATTTGAGAAATTTCACTTTTTGTTTTTTGGATTAGAATTTTAAAATTTACCCATTAAAATATTTGGAAATTTTTCAAAAATCTGACTTCCGACATTTTTGGGGTCGGAATCCGGAGTTCGGATTTCCGCTAAATTTCGGGCCTAGAAATGCCATCCCTAAGCCTAACACCTGATGAATATGAGAAAAATCCAGTAAAAATAAAAAATTGACGAAAATGTCAAAAAATATTTCAAAATTTTAAATTATTGGATATGAGCATCGGTCAGACAAGTGCAATGGATAAAGCTCGGGTGAGCAAATCACCCGCCTAAACTGGGATTCTCAAACCAGGAAAGAGGGCGGAAAATTAAAATGAAAACTCGCTTAGAGAAAAATTTTTTAAAATGATTTCAATTATATTATTATGTGACTTTATGACTCATTAGGCCGTATTTTTTCTCAATTATTATATAGAAAATAAGAAAATTGATGATTTTAACGATAATTATCCAATTTAAATACCCATTTGTTCATATTTAATTCTATTTTTAAAGTAGGCATTTTATTTTTGTAAAATTCTAAAAATAAAAGTAGAATTTTTCCAAGCAATAAATTCACGTGTATCCAAGATTGGCGATGAAAAAATCTTCTACTTTGATCATTTTCATAATTGCCTACGCAAAGCATGAAAAGAATATTATTCCCTACTTTGATCATTTTAATAACTGCATATATAAATTGATTGAAAACAATACAGTAGAAAGAAATTATATGCAAAAAATTCGTAAAAATTTACATTATTATTTTTTAGAAAAACCTTTTCGCTAGCATATTGTTTTTTCGCAGGGGAAGTTTGAAAGTTTGCCAATTTCTTACTATGAAAAGCTAGTCGAGATTAGCGGTACCCAACACATTTGATTGGGTATTATTTATTCAAATTAAATGTCTGTCTTTTTATAAGACATTAAGTGTAAAAAAGTTTGGCTCCGTCTTGCTGATGAGTTTCGAGTCTCGGTAATTCTCATTCTCAAGCAGTCTAGTGACCAGAAATTAAAGATTTTTTGCACTTTCCAACATTTTCAAATAATTAACAATGATTTTTTAACAATTTCTTAATACCTAATTATGATCGGTGCTTTCTCCGAGCCGTTTCCTCTGCTGTTTCCCATCCGTCGACGATCCGCCAAATCCGCGGGAAAAGTTACGATGAAAATTGGACAAATTTTGGGGGAGAATTTTGTAATTTTTTTAAAAATAATCAACCGATTTTTTAGTAACATCAATATCTATCAGGAAAATGAAATGTGTTTTACTGGTTTCGAAAAGTTTTTTTGTAATTTTCTGAAATTCTAGAAAACTATTTCTAGGGCTTTTTGACGCGCTGATTTGAGTACGAATTCGGCCTCCTTTTTGGCCAATTCCAAATCCCGAACACTCAAATTTTTAAAAACTTTGTTTAAATATGGAAACGAAATGAAAATTATAATTGTTTCAATAATATATCATTTAAACTATTTTGATGGAAGTTTGACTTTTTATTCGAATTCTGGATAATGGATGCCGGACAAGGCCGGGCGAAACTTCGGCTTCGAAAACTTCGGATTTTTTGAGCTTCGAACTTCGTGCTTCAGCTATTTACCCGAAGTTTCGCAAAAAATACACCCCTAAAGATTGACTTTTCAATGTGAAAATCATGAAAATCCCTCAATGTCCACGACATCACTTAATCGGTCACTTCCCACCTCCTCCAGCGCAAATTCTGATACTTTTTCAATTTCCATCTCAATTATGTCTTCGTATTTGTATCGTTGTTGAGTGGGAAATTTCAATGGGAAAAGCCCAGGGGCATCACTTAAATTTGGATGGGAATAATGCTGATAAATGCTGATCACTTCTTCAATTGTTAACACATCAGTTGAAACTAAAGTTTAATTTAAATGGCATAATTAATTAGACAATTAATTCATTCATAAAGCAAAATAAAAATTAGATTCCGATTCTATAAGAAATAAAGGCAAGCTTATAGAGGAAAAAATTGCGGATTTTTTTTTGTATATTTTTCAAAAATACCTTTTCATAACAGAGATTTAATTTTTTTCTGAAAAATGAATTTTTCCAAAATTTATGTATTAACTAACTTCTTCATTTTGAAGATAGAAAATTCTAAAAAAAAAGTATAGTATAAATTTTTGAAATAAATTAACATTCAATAATTTTTTTAACTGCCTGCCATGTGAATTGAAAATTTTTTGAGGGTAAGTTAGGAAAAATTTGGGTGGTCCGTCGAAATTAATTTCCTTTGTTTTGTTTCAAAATTAATACCTTTTTTTTTTTACCAAAATTGCTTGGAAAATTGGAAAATTCTTAGTAAGAGAAATCATATATTATTTTTTGATAATATTTTTTGAATGTTTAAGCACAAGAAACAAATTGCTAAAAGCAAGGGTCTGGAGGATCAATAGGCAAATTTATGTTTAGTTTGATAATAGACTTTGTTTTAAAAAGTCCCATTTTTTGCTGCTTTTAAAGTTTCAACTTAAAAAATTGAAAGATATTTTTTTTTAATTTATAAGATTTATAATAGAATTTTTGCGCAAAAGTGCGCAATTTCTGAGAACAGAGTTCGTATCGTTTTGGCGCTACGTTATTCGCGCCGATTTTTCTGTGTCATACATTCAGGCAGAAATTTAGGTGATTTTAATTCCCCGAGTAAGGACCTGGTATGGAAGGAAGGGCAGCCCATTTCTATGAGTAAATTTGGTGAAATTTTTTGCCACTTTTTTAGTAAGCTTTCTTTTTTAAATGCCACCAATGGACCCACCAGGGAAAATTCGTGGTTAGACTTAATTTACCGGCGAATGATCAAATTGTAAGGCAATGTACTATTGAAGGTGGTGTTTTTTCCTCGGATCATTTAGCGCAAATTTTTACATTGACTATTCCAAAAACACTACAAAAAACAAAATTCTTTTATACTCGACGGTTTTTTCCGTCGAATGTGTCTCTTTTTAATATTATGGTTTCTTCTAGAATTAGCGCTTTATCTAATGAGCATTTTAGTGTGAACGAAAAATACAACGCCTTTATTAATACATTGCTAGAAATCTTAAACGAGTGTATTCCAATGAAAAGAATTACCAAAAAAGATTTGACCCCTAATTATCCAACGCATTTAATTGCATCCATCAAAGAGAAAGCCAGACTGTATAGGCAATGTAAGACTGACCGAACGAAAAAGCCACTTTATGATAGCATTAGTTTACACATAAAAATACAAACAAATAAATTTCATTCTCAAATTGAAAAAAAGGCTATTTCAAACGGAAGAAATTCCATTTTTAAATACATACAAAAATACGATGTTAATCCCTTTGAAATACCAAATTTAGTCTTTGAAAACAAATGCTATCATGATGGTGCAGAAAAATGTGAATTATTTGCCAATTTATTTGTAAATTCGTTTAATAATTCTGAAGATGACCCAGGTTGTTATAGCCTGGGTAAAACTTGTGCTAATCAATGCTTTATATCAGATATAGACTTTAACATGTGCTAATCAATGCTTTATATCAGATATAGACTTTAACATCATCGAGACACAAAAACTCTTGAAAAAAACTCCCGAATAAAAACGGGACCTCCCCGGATAATATTAGCTATAAAATATTGAAAAACTGCCATTCTTCTTTGGCAACTGTTATTACTGACCTGTTAGGATTTCATTAGACTCTGGTTCTCTTCCAGATATTTGGAAGGAATCAATAGTTTTTCCCCTTTTCAAAAAAGGGGACAAATTTAATCCTGAAAATTATAGGCCTATTTCTCTAACCTGCTCACTTTGCAGGGTTATGGAGAGAATTCTTAGCCAAAATATTTACAACTTTCTCCTAAAAAACAATAAAATTTCGGAATACCAATTTGGTTTTGTTAGAAATAGGTCTACGACAAGTCAACTAATAACAGTTGTGGAAGATCGGTATGAGGCAATTATAAATGGAAAAAATGTTGACTGTATTTATATTGATTTTCAAAAAGCATTTGACTCAGTGCCCCATAATTTACTTTTATACAAATTGGAAAAAATTGGTATAAAGGGCAAACTTTTAATGTGGATAAAGTGCTTTTTGAGTAATAGGACTTTTCGAGTTAAAATTGGGGATTTTTTATCCTCAAGTAAAAAATTTACCTCTGGCGTCCCCCAGGGCTCAGTCCTGGGCCCTTTATTATTTTTGATTTATATTAACGATCTTCCTGATGCTTTACCATCAGGAGTGAAAATAAAATTATATGCTGATGATGTTAAAATGTATATATGCTATAAAGCAAGATCCGACTTAGAAATTATGCATAAAGCATTGTATGATTTATTCGAATGGGCAAATAAATGGCAAATAAAAGTTTCAATTCAAAAAACTTTTATATTATATTTGGGTCCAAAAAACCCAAAAGAAACATATAAATTTGATGGAAATACAATTAATGCAGTGGATACAATTAGGGATTTAGGAGTAAGCATTGATAACAAATTACAATTTTCCGATCATGTAAATCAAATAACAAGGAATGCGTATTTACGTATGCGTTCCTTGTTTCGAATAATTAAATCCAAATCGTCTAAGATTTGGATTACGTTATATAAAACTTATATTAGGCCTTTATTGGAATACGCTCCGGAGGTTTGGAATCCGTCTCTTCAAAAAAATAATAAAAAAATCGAAAAGTGTCAAAAATATTTCACCAAAAGGGTATTTTTTAAATGCAGCCTTTCACCAATTCCATACCAAAATCGATTAGAATACCTGCAACTGCCAACACTTGAGAATAGGCGAAAGCTGTTTGATCTGTTCATGGCGCATAAAATTATTTATGGCCGAACAGATCTGAAACTATTTTCTATTTTTAATCCATCGACACGCTTTAACATCCCCTTCTACAGATTTAACACAAAATATAAACTAGGCAAAAAATGCATTCCCTTTGCTGGGAGGGTAACAAAATTGTTGAATCAACTCGATAAAGAATTAATAAAAATAAATTCTTTAAATCAATTTAAAACAAAACTTAAAACTTCACTAGGGTAATAAAACCGGAAAAGCTAGAACAGAAATAAAATCATAAGTGATTTGGCATTATTATGTTCCGACCCCTTTTGACTTTGACCTCAAATTATTTTTTTATTTATTTTCACATATTTTTGTGTTTTTAAATTCTTGTGATCATTCATATATTTTATTTTATCACTTATTCTACGACACATTTATCTGATAGTCGTCAGAGTAAGTGGTTTTTGCCCTTCTGATGAGTTTTTTACTTTATGAATAAATAAATAAATTAAATGCCCATAGGTTTCTCGCTTTGTTTCACCTAAAATAGTCTTGTTGTCATCACCATGGAATACTTCAACTGTAAAAGTAGCGTTTTTTTTCGAAACTCAATTTCACTTCAGTGATTTTCTGCTTTTCCATGGCATTCAAATTTTTGGATAATATGTTTTTTGCTCCCTCTATCACCAGATTTCCTCCCTGCTTCAGCCACTTCATTCCACTATTTTCTCCATTGTCCATTCCATGTGAGAAATAGGCCAAAAAGCAAATTGTGAACAGCAGAAAAATGGTTGTGTTCATCTAAAAAGCTAATGAATTAAATCCTTAAATAGCATAGATTTGATTATGTGGTAATGGAAAATTTTCTCAAAAATTAAAACTCTAGAGTCTCGGGACGGATGGTTTTTGTTTTGGTTCGGTTAATCGTACGTTTTAAATTTATTTTATTTTAATAATTAGGGATTTAACGCGCAAATAAATCGCAAAATTAAATAAAACTCAAATCAATTGCCATATAAAAATTATTAACAATAAAATCAAAAATTGCCAAAATGAATGATGTGGGAAGAATTAAAAATTGCAAAAATAGAAACTCGGTTCACTATCAAAATTTAAAGTCTTTTCCTTTGGCCCAAAGGACGGATGGTTTTCGTTTTGGTTCGGTTAACAGTACGTTTTAAATTTATTTTATTTTAATAATTAGGGATTTAACGCGCAAATAAATCGCAAAATAGAAAGCTTAAGGAAGAAAAAAAAATCGAAAAAATTCCATTAAACAGGCATAAAATAAGAATATAATTTTTATTTATTTATTAAACTTCGCTGGCAAAAACACACAAATTAAATTTAAATTGCAAACGAAATTAATTTGATGTTTCTAGGCCATTTTAAAACCAAAATTTTGTAAGAAAAAAAATTAAATGCAATCCCCTATTAAGAATTAAACAAAATAAAATAAAATATTTATAATTTAATTATTGCTGGGTAGAGAGAAAAGAAAATAAGACGTGGTGAGAGACCTATCTGCAGCTGGGGATAAAAAAACACTTAACGGCAGATAATTATCCTTAGCATTGTTAATACCAGCATGAGTGACAATTCAAAAAATAATGCCAATTAAATTTACAAAATTATAATTAAGGAATTATTGAATTCAAACGAAGACTTATACAATCAAAATGAGGACAAAGTGACATTGGCCATTGATTTCATTATGAAATAAACAAAAACGGAAGGACAAATCATAAATACCCAATGTTATGGGGAATTGTTTACTCACTCTACTGGACCTGTTAATTTTATTATCATATTTCTACTGCTTAAATCTTAATAATTTTTCAAATTGATTTTTTGGATTTACGGCGAGTAAAACAAACTGCTTAAGTCAATCAATTTTATTTGGTTTTAGGACAAGAAATTTCGAATTTTTACGCTTTTGATTTTTTTTCTTTTTTTTTGATGTATTATGCTTTTATAAGCAGTGATTTTTGGACAAGAAATTTTGAATTTTACTTATTTATATATTTTTTGCTAAATAATTATTTAAATCCAAAGCAAATTATTAATATTAACTGAAAAAAATTCAAAAAAGCAAATTATTAACTCTTTGTTACTCATCTTTTTTAGGTCATTACTTTGCCGTAATGTTTTATGACCTCACTCATTAATATTTAAAAGTGAACCATCACCAGCAAATTGTTCATTTTATCCGTTGTCATTACAATGTAAATATGTTCATTACTCTAATTTGACTCTTTTAATGGAGTTCAAATTGTTTCGAATTGTTAAGGAATTTCCTACATATATTTCCCAAATTCTTATGGAGAATAAAAAAAAAATTCTTTTTGAGGTTTAGTTGAAATCCATTCATTTTCCAGTGATTTATCATATTTTACAGTGCTCACTCATAAGTCACTTTTTTGGTCAAGGCTTAATGGGCGTTTTCACCACCAAATTTTTGTATATGATAGGGAATAAATAACTCCCCATTTGCGCCTCCCATTTTTGCGTCTCGCATTAATTTTTTTTTAATGAACTGTATCACATTTCAATCGATAATTTTGTCTAACCATTTTCATTCCTCTTATTGAATTGCCATGTCCAATTCGATCCAATCGATTAGTGTTCGGATGAAGCATTTTTTGAGCAAGGGAGAGTACGCGGAAGTGAAATTTTTGACTGGGGACGGAGACGCAAAAGAGGCGAGTTTTAATTTTGAATATTTAATATATGGTACAGTACGATGCGTAATTTAAAACCCACTTTATTTAAATGCAGAAATTATCATTTTGAGGCCATTTCTTGCAAATGCTTAAAAAGATTTAAATTAAAAAAGACAATAATTAACTGAAATTATCACTTGTTTTTAATAATTGATAGTTAATTTTTGGTTTTAAGACTCGCCTCATTTTCGTCTCCGTCCCCCACTAAAAAATAAACATCCGCGTCCTTTCCCGTGCTCAATAAATGCTTCATCCGATCAACCACTGATTGTGACATGTTTATCAATTTTTAAATTTAGTTTGTTTATTTATTATGATAAAATGATTGGGAATTAAGTGAAATAAAAGAACAAAATTGGCAAAAAAATAAATGTCACGACATAAAATCGGTAAAGTCCTTATGTTTTGTTGGACTAATTCAGCAGGTTAATCACATCCCAAGCAGGGCTGGCCGTGATTGGATTTCCAATCACGGAAATCCGTGTGCCGTTATCACAACACCCCATGAATGGCCAAGGCTCCCAATTTTGAAAATAAAAATAAAGAAATTCATAATTTCAAAATAAAATTTAAAAAAAACTAAGCGGAATGGGAAAAGTTGCATCTGATTTGAACATTTCGAGGAAATATTAGTTCAAATTTTTATCATGATTGGAGTGCTTACGGAGGTAAATTTGTTCATCTCTCATTTTTTTGGCACGGTTTGTTCAATGCTCAATCAAAACAAAACAAAAAAATTGTAGCCAAATGTGCTAAATTGTGTCATCCCAGCAGCAGGAAGAATGAAAACAGCAATGTTTTATTTTGTTGTGTCCCATCTGTGCATATTTTTATCCATTTTTTTTCATCGCTTTGCCCCCGGCAAAAATGTTGATCCAAATCAATGCAAATGTATGTAAACTAATATTGTTTTCAACAAAACTGAGAAAATTATGTGTAAACACAAATTATATTTAATTTTGGCATAATTAACAGATTTTAATTATTGGTTTAGAAAAAAGTGGGTAATCGGTGTAATTAAACGCGAAATTTTACAGTGGCTTTATTTGAAGCTTAATTTCATTTTTGTTCTTGCCTATTTTTTAGATCTTTATTGCCGAAATTTATTTGCGCTCTCTTACTTCTATAAAATGTTCATTTTTGTCTATTTTTCATTTCAATTATAATTTTAACAAAATAAACAGAAAAAATGATTGACTTTATTTATACTAATTAGCAATATATATGTTTTGTCCACTCAGAATTTTTTCGGTATTTTACCTGGTATATATATATAGTAAGGATAGCATCCCGAGGCCCCAAAATTTTTCGGAAATCGGAATTCCGTGCAATCCCTTTTTTTGAAAAGCAGGAATATCTCTGTCACACACTATTTTCATGTTTTCCCTTTCACTATTTTTTAAAATATATTTTTTGTGTTATCTCACGAGAAGACTAAAGCATGAAATAATCATTTTATGTATTATATAATTTAGCAAATTAATCAAGTTATCATGTCCAAATCAGCGATTGCTGGGCTTAAGTCGATACTTAGCACGGGAGAGCACGCGGATGTGCACTTTTTGGTGGGGGACGGAGATGCAAAAAAGGCGAGTTTTCTAAATAAAAATTAAAATAACCATTATTTAATTATGATTTTCCCGACTAAAAATTTATTTGCCTCTATTAGAAGGTTATTATGCCCATTATTACGTTTTTTTCGAATTTTTGGGTACCTATTTTGCCATTTTTTGACAAAAAATCCGATTCCTACTGATCAGTCACTTAGTCTTAAATGAATAGTTTAATTCTTTTAAGCGTGTGCCAGCCCACAAATTTATTTTGAAGAACGCCTCCGATGTATTCGCAGCAATGTTTCGTTTTGACTCACAAAATGCAAATGCTGAAAATGGTAATTGAATGAATAATATAATATTAATTATCATTTAATTTCACACTACGAATATGCTAATTGCCCTCAATTTATTTTAAATTAGACTCTGCTAATGGCCCTACTGATGTGGAAATCCCAGACGTTGAAGCTGCAGCATTCAAAGTGATGTTGAGCTTTATTTACATGGATGATTTAAGCGGATTGAATGGAGACAATGCAATGGCAGTGCTTTGCGCCGGTGGATTTATTTTTTGAAATAAAATTTAATAAAATAACATATTTTAATTAGCCAAAAAATATAATATCCCTGGCCTGGTTGATCCATCTTTGCAAATTCCCATCTCCGAATTGCGCAATGTTTTCGTTGCTTATGCCTATGCTTGCCTTTTCGACTTGAAGGTGAAATTTAAACGAATTTAAATGCAATTATTTCAAACTAATTTATTTTTTAAATTTTAGGATTTTGCCAATTGTTGTTTGTCTTATATTGACAAAAATGCGGACATTTTAATCAAATCGGAGGAATTTTTGCAAATTGACCAAAAAACATTGTGCGAAATTTTTGGACGTGACGAATTGCAAATCCATGAAGAAATTACAATTTGGAAAGCAGTAATTTCATCTACAAATGAGAAATTAATTCATTTAATTATTCGCCATTAAATTTTCATTATTTTTCGGCACTTTGTTGGGCCGATTCGAAGTGTTCAAAGTGCCGTCAAAATGGCATTGAATACTCGGCAGAGAATCGGCGTCAATTGCTTGGCCCGGCACTGTTCAAAATTCGCTTTCCGCTTTTGTCAAGAGAGGAATTTGAGAAGGATATTGGTAAAAGTTTAGAGATATAAAAGTGAACAAAAAAAATTTTGCGATTTAAAAATAAATTCCAAAATCTATGCTTTTCAAAAATTGACAAAATTATCCAGCTTAATTCAGATTTTTACAGTTCAATCCGGCGTATTAACAACTCAAGAAGTGATCGGCGTTCAACAACACAAAATCAAACCGAATTATGACCAATTTAATCTCGAAAAAAAATTCATAATCCAATTTTTCGATTTCTTTCTCCCTTATTTTGGGTCAGAAATTTTGTAAAAAAAAATGGGAGGGTTGGGAAGAGATAAGCAAATACAATTCAAATTTGTTCCTTTTTTGTGTCATCGTTTTGCCATTAATTCTTGCCATCTTATCGTAATCCATCATACTAATTTAGTGATGTAAGTAACGCAAAAAAAGCACTTTGAAAAGAATTTTTTTGAAACGAAAACTTGCAAAAAATAAAAGAGAAAGAGAAAAAAGGAAACAGAGAGAGATAGACTGGGAGATAAAGAGAAGTGGAGAAAAAGAGAAGAGAGAGAGAGACTGGAAGAGAGAGTGGAGAGAGAGAGAGAGAGAAAAAGGAAGAGAGAGATAGAGACGAGAAGAGAGAGCGAAAGCGAGACTGGGAGAGAGAAAGCGAGAGAGAGAGAGAGAAGTGAGAGAGAAAAGAAGGGAGAAAGAGTAGAGAGAGAAGGAGAGAGAGAAAAGAAGAGAAAGAGAAAAAAGGAGACAGAGAGAAAAAAGTAGAAAGAGAAGAGAGAGAGATAATTTAGTGATGTAAGTAACGCAAAAAAAGCACTTTGAAAAGAATTTTTTTTGAAACGAAAACTTGCAAAAAATAAAAGAGAAAGAGAAAAAAGGAAACAGAGAGAGATAGACTGGGAGATAAAGAGAAGTGGAGAAAAAGAGAAGAGAGAGAGACTGGAAGAGAGAGTGGAGAGAGAGAGAGAGAGAAAAAGGAAGAGAGAGATAGAGACGAGAAGAGAGAGCGAAAGCGAGACTGGGAGAGAGAAAGCGAGAGAGAGCGAGAGAGAGAGAGAAGTGAGAGAGAAAAGAAGGGAGAAAGAGTAGAGAGAGAAGGAAAGAGAGAAAAGAAGAGAAAGAGAAAAAAGGAGACAGAGAGAAAAAAAGTAGAAAGAGAAGAGAGAGAGATAGAGAAAAAAGAAGACAGAGAGAAAAGAGAAGAGAGAAAGAGAGAGAGAGAGAAGAAGTAAGAGAAAAAGAAAGAGAGAGAGACTGGGGGAGAGAGAGAGAAAGAGAGAGAGAGAGAAAAAGTAAGAGAAAAAGAAAGAGAGAGAGAGTGGAGGATAGAGAGAGAGAGAAGAAGAAAAGAGAAAAGAAAAGAGAGAGAGGGAGAGAGAGAGAAAAAAGAGAGAGAGAGAGAAGAAGTAAGAAAAAAGGAGAGAGAGAGACTGGGGGAGAGAGAGAGAAAGAGAGAGAGAGAGAGAGAAAAAGTAAGAAAAAAGGAGAGAGAGAGACTGGGGGAGAGAGAGAGAAAGAGAGAGAGAGAGAGAGAGAAAAAGTAAGAAAAAAGGAGAGAGAGAGACTGGGGGAGAGAGAGAGAAAGAGAGAGAGAGAGAGAAAAAGTAAGAAAAAAGGAGAGAGAGACTGGGGGAGAGAGAGAGAAAGAGAGAGAGAGAGAGAAAAAGTAAGAAAAAAGGAGAGAGAGAGACTGGGGGAGAGAGAGAGAAAGAGAGAGAGATAGAGAGAGAAGAGAGAGAGAGAGGGAGAGAGAGAGATAGAGAAAAAAGGAGAGTGAAGGAGATAGATAGAGGGAAACTGGGAGAGAGAGAGAAAAGAAGAGAGAAAAGAGAAGAGTAAATTAAGAGAGAGAGGGAGAGACTGTGAGAAAGAGAGAGAAAAGAAGAGGAAGAGTAAAGAAGAGAGAGAGAAATGAAAAGAAAAAAGAGAGAGAGAAAAAAAAGAGAAGAGAGAGAGCGAAGGGAGAGAGAGAAAGAGAGTGAGTGAAAGGGGGGAGAGAGAGAAGAGAGCGAAAAGAGAGAGAGCGAAGGGGGAGAGAGAGAAGAGAGAGAAAGAGAGAGGAGCTCAGAAGTGCAAAAACTACAATTGCAAAAACTATTTTTTGACTACAATTATAACCCGTTTGTTTAAAAAAATTTGAAGTAGAACGGAGCGGTTGGGAACCGCGAAGCGGTTCCCAAGCGCTCGTAAATGTAACTAAATTAAAGTCAAGATATTTACAAATTTTTTGAAAATTTTTATCTCACAGATTAATAATTGGCCATTTTTGTATTGGATTTTATATATATAGGTATTTGGATTTTTTTATTCCATACAACAAATATTTTTAGTTTGTCTCTAACTTTTTGAAAAGATTAAAAAATTTAAAGAAATTCGTTTAATTTAAATTTTGGTGCCAGAAAATGCGTCAACGATAATAAAAATATTTTAAAACTCTCAAGCATTAAGTATTGTAGTACAAAAGGTCAAATTATATAAACAAAACTCAGTTCCGAATTTGTCAATTCATTTTTTTAAAGGGTCAAAAATTTAATATTATTTTGTTGATGAAAAACATTAGTAACCTTTTTCAAAAAACTCCTAAAAATATGAATAAACTTTATTTAATAGAGCAAAAATAATTGACTTAAATTAGCCAAATCTGAAGTTTGTTACTAATTTTCAAATTTTAACCCAAAATTTCAAGGACAAAAATTGAAAAATATTTTCAAATTTTTAAAAAATACCAAAATTTATGAAACTTAAAACAAACATCATTTAATGTATGAAATAAAATAAAAAAAAATTTTGATTCACAAAGTTATGGAAACAGAAATGCCATTTTTTCAACTTTTAAAGTCGACATTTTATTTTTGTAAAATGTCTAAAAATAAAAGAAGAATTTTTCCAAGCAATAAATTCACGTGAAAGGCAAAAAGATTGGCAAAAAATGATGCATGAAACGAATCTTCTACTTTGATCATTTTAATATTTGCCTATGCAAATCGATTTAGAGCAACAAGTAGAAATTAAATTTATGTTAAAAAATTGTAAAATTTATATTTATTTTTTTTAGAAAAATCCTTTTGGCTTGCATATTGTTTTTTGCAGGGGAAGATTAAAGCTTATCCAAAGCGCCCGTCTGAAGTCATGAAGAAGCCAATTATGAAATTTTCTCTTTCCAAAGTAATTTTGGTAAAAAGGTATTAATTTTGAAAAAAACAAAAGAAATTAATTACGACGGACCACTCAAATTTCTCTAAATTTACCCTCTAAAAATTTTTCACTTCACATGACAGACAGTTAAAAAATTATTGAATGTTAATTTATTTCAAAAAGCTGTAAAATTCAAATCCTTATTAATTTATAAAAACAATATGCAAGCCAAAAGGATTTTTCTAAAAAAATAAATATAAAATTTACAATTTTTTTTACATAAATTTATTTTCTACTTGTTGCTCTAAATCGATTTGCATAGGCAAATATTAAAATGAGCAAAGTAAGAGATTCGTTTAATGCATCATTTTTATGATAGGAAAAAATTGAATTTTTATAAGAGACACATTTTTATGATTTTATAGCCATCTTTTTGCCTTTACTTGTGAATTTTTGATTGGAAAAATTCTACCTTTATAACAATAAATTCATGATGATTTAAATTAAAAGCTAAGATAAAGAAATTGGTATTTAAATGGAACAATTTCCATAATATCATCAATTTCCTTGTTTTACTTATGTTATATAATTGGGAAACATGACCAAATGATTCGCAAGTCCCAGAAACGAAAATTTAATTTGTTGAACAATTAAATTTTTCTCAAACCCGGGAAAACACAATAAAATTATTTTGGACATTTTGCATCAATTTTTTAGCATATTTTTGAGATTTTAAGACTCTGTATAATGAAATATAATATTTATTTAAATTGATAAAAAAATTTGAGAGAAACCGAGCCTTGGACAATTTCAATCGGGCATCTCTAGTGACTACAACTTTTTAAAATTAAACAAATTGAGATGCCCATTAGCGTCGATTGTTTTGGCGCAAAACGTTGTAAGTATTTCATGCACAACAACCCTTAAAATACCAAGAAAATTGTTTTTCACGTCTGCTTTATTTATCAAATCCAAAAATGTGGTATCAATCGAAGGCTCGCAACAATGAGACTTATTTATTTAGGAACTGTTTAATATTCTAATTTCTAATTTGAGTTGTCAAAATGAATTACCCATTTTATTATTTTGCTATATTATCCATTTTTGCAAATTTATATTTGAGAATAGTAAGTGCATTTCCTCCAAAAAATGAAGCAGGTAATTCTGTAACTCAATTAATAAACTCATTTAAAATATTTAAGGCACAAGCAATGGACAAAGTGTCAATTTGTTGGCAGACCAAATGGACAAAGTGTTAAAGAAAAGAGAGTATACGGATGTTCAGTTTTTGGTTGGGAATGAGGGCAAAAAGGAGGCGAGTCAAAAAAAGCAAAAAAATTTCTCTTAATGACCAACGATAAACAAATACATTTTTAGGACATATTTTTATGGATTATGATATTTTTAGATTTCTGGAAGTCTATAAGCAAATATAAATTTTGAATATAGTTTAATAATCAATTGATGAGCCTTAAAATTTCAATCATGCGATTAGAAAAACTGAGTAGCTAGAGAACTCCTGGGTTCTTACGAAAAATGTTTTCAATTTCTGCCAAATGGACCACTGTGCCGAGATAAAAAATGCCAAAGTTTTTAATTATGAAATAAAACAATTACCTATTTGTATCTCATTTGTCAGCACGGTATCTAGTATTGTAGCGGTATTGCTCTAGTTGGCATCATTTAATCCAGGGTTCGGGTCCCCGACTTGTAAATTATTATTTTTTGTTTTTTATGACTAAAAACTTTGGCACCTCATAACTCGGCACTCGTGCTCATTTGGCAGAAAATAAAACCATTTTTCTTAAGAAAGAACCCATGAATGCTCTATCCATCCAACCAAGTTTCAATGGTCGGATGCCGACCGATTTGGATTTAGGGTGGGTTCGATTCCCACCCGAGTCGTAACATATTATCATTATTTATTTGTATGAAAAATTACTTCAATTCTCAAAACTTTTCCGTCAGCCTTTTAAATTGAAAAATTCGATTTTTTGACCTTTTTAAGATTGTACCAGCTCATAGAGCAATTCTCTCCAGTGCTTCCGATGTTTTTGAAGCAATGTTCCGTTACGATGAAGGTCAAATTGAGATCCCCGAAATTGAAATTGAAGCGTTCAAAACGATGCTAACATTTATTTACACGAAACATTTTAACGGATTGGATGCCAATAATTTGTTGGAGGTTTTAAAAGCTGGTGAAAATTTATGATTGGGATTTTAAATAAATTACTATTTAATTATAGCTGACAAATATAACATCACTGGCCTGGTAAAAGAATGTGCCAACGTTTCAATTCAAAAGTTGCCAAATGTTTTTGTGTCTTTTCAAGAAGCTCGCTTTCTGAATGTGGAGGTGAGGAAAGAATTTTAATTATTAAACTCATTATTCATGTATCTAAAATTATTCTTCATTACTGACAAAAAAACTTACGGGTGTTCGTTTTTTAAAATTTCAAGACAATTTAATAAATTTTTTGTTCAGTTTTTTATTTTTATAGAGTTGTTCGCGACCGGTACCTGATACTGAAAAAACGTACAACTGAGTACCTACGTCCCGGTTTTGACCGGGACCGGGAAAAGTCTCGGGTCTCGGTTTTTTCTCCTGTTTTCCCACCCAAAAATTCCCCGTTTTCAACCCGAAAAGTCCCGGTCCCGGGTTTTCTCAAAATTCCCGGTCCCGTACAACTCCAATTTTTTGTCCATGTTTCAGCTTTGGTGTTTTTTTGTCAATATAAATCCGGGCCCTATAAATAATCTAAGGATAAATTCTTAACCGAAAACATCGGTAAAATTCTATGGTACGAAACCCGACGAGTTAAAATAATAATTATTATAATTTTTTATTAATTTTTTATAATATTTTTATTTTGGAATTTTGCTCTCCGCTGTTTGCGCTACATTGATCGAAATATGAGTGCGTTGGTCAAATCGGAAGCCTTTTTACAAATTGATCAAGATTTACTTTGTGAAATTCTCGAAAGAGATCAGCTGATAATTAGTGAAATCGAAATTTGGAATGCGGTAAAATTAAAATTTTAAATAGCAATTAATTATTTTAAAATTAGGCACTCCGTTGGGCCGACGAACAGTGCCGTCAAAATGAGATTGAATGTTCCGCTGATAATCGAGGAAAAATGCTTGACAAAGTTTTGCCAAACATTCGTTTTCCACTCATACCAAAAGAGGATTTTACAAAAAGCGTTGGTAATAACTTAATTTTGATGAGTAAGACTATGTTATTTTGAAAATATTTGGGTATGACCTGCTAGATTCAATGTTTGACCTGGACAATGAAAAATAGAATCGAAATCGAACCTTTCTTTGCACTAATTCTAATTCGAAAAATCCAATTCCATAGACTTAATATTTGATCTGATCATAGGTAAAAGCATATATAATGTACATAAATCAAAGATCATTTCGGATTCATGAGAAGACAACTCAAAAGAACTAATGAAAATTCCTTTTATTTTTATAAAGAGAAAAAAACTAGTCGTAATATTCCTATGAACTTTTTATAATTCATTAAATTGTCTAATTAATTATCCATTTAAATTAAACTTCAGTTCCAACTGGTGTGTTAACAATTGAAGAAGTGGACAGCATTTATCAGAACTATTCCCATCCAAATTTAAGTGATGCCCCTGGGCTTTTCCCATTGAAATTTCCAACGCACCGACGGAACAAAAGCGAAGACATAATTGAGATGGAAATTGAAAAAGTGTCCGAATTTGCGGTGGAGGAGGTGGGAAGTGAGCGATTAAGCGATGCCGTGCAAATTGGTGGATTTTCATGGAAAATATTGGCAGAAATCAAAACAAAAAACGAAAGCAATGAGAAATGGTTGGGCTTTTTACTTTGCTATGACCCAAAAAAAGGTAAAAAAGCGTTGACACTTTTCGTAAATCTTTAGGGGAAAAGATAAAAAAAAAGTAATGAAATTTTCCTCATTATTAAAGATGAATTACATTTATAAAATTCTTTTTAGAGATTTTTTTGTTTTGGTTATTTATTTACAAAATTTTTGCATTAAATGAATAATTTAAAAAATTGTAATTTTGGTCGACTGCTCATAATGAAGACTTTAAACTTACTGGTAATTATAATGAATATTTTATTTCATTGTGCAGAAAATTTGTCTTGTAAAAGTTCGGCAACACTTCGAATTGTTTCTCAAAAGAATGGCAAGGAGGATTTAATTGGAAGATTCAATGACCACATTTTTAAAGATTTAAACGGCTTTGGATTTCCTAATTCAATTAGTTTTGCGGTGAGTGGGTAAATTTATTTTGCATAATAAAATTCGTATTTTTGCGTTCCATTATTTTCTCAACTCTTATTTTTATATTAAATAATTGCGGTTTAAAATTAACAGTTCTAAATGAAAAAATGGTAATTTTCATGTTTAAAAAAACAATTAACTCCAATATTTGTCGCAAATAAAATCATCAAAATTAAGGAATTGTTGGACCCGAGCAAAGGATTTTACAACAAAGACGAGGACAAAGTGAAATTGGCCATTGATGTCATTGTGGACGAGCCAAAAACGGAGAAATTTGTTTCCGACCCAAACAAATCCAACGGCACACTTTCGATGGAAATTGAAAAAGTGTCGGAATTTGCGCGAGAATTCATTTTGAGTCAACGTAAAAGCGAAACTTTGTACATAAAGGGAATGCCATGGAAAATATTGGCAAAAATTGAAACGAAAAATGAAAGCACTGAGAAATGGTTGGGCTTTTATCTTTCGTGTGACTCTTCTGAAAAAGGTTTGTTTTTTATCCAAAGATTTTCCAAGGTCATGCTCAATTTTTCATTTTCAAAAGTTTTCGACTGAGTGATAAAAGAACGGAAATAAAAAATTGTTTTAAATAAATCTTTTGAACGTCGCTTTCATTAATTTAGTCGAGGAGAATTTAAGGAAATGCCCTAAAATAAAAATTTGATTAGTATTTAATTTGCTTTAAGATGGAAATAGGAGCCGCAAATGTTCGGCAACACTTCGAATTGTCTCTCAAAAGAGCGATGTGGGGGATTTTAAGAGAGAATTCAGTGAAAAATGGGTTTTTAACAATGAAATATGGAATTTTGGATTCCCCAAATTGATTTCTTTTGCGGTGAGTGGCGGGCGATGCAATTAATTAATTAATTGCATTTTTAATTTTAAAATGGCAAATTAAGGAATTAATGGACCCAAGCAAAGGCTTGTACAACAAAGACGAGGACAAAATCACCTTGGCCATTGATTTAAAATGTGAATAGCGTAAACATTTCGAGAAGAACAGAACAGTGTTGAGAATGAAAGCATGGAAATCAACTGGAAGAGTTTCCTGAGGGCACAAATTATCAATTTATTGAAAAATTATCCATTATTTGTATGGAAATCTTTTAATTTTTTCTCCTCTAAAGTAGAAAAACCTGAATAAAAGGCAAAGCTACTGTGAATGTAATATTCATATTTGTATTAATAAATTTTTTATACAAAAATTTAAATTATTATCTTTAATATTTTATTAATTTTATTGCAAAAATAATAATTCATTAGAAACAGAGAACAAAAAAATCATTAATACAATAAATTGGCTAATTTATTAAATTTTTCACTCAAATTTTTAAAATTTCTTGAAAATTATTCACGCTAAGCCATTTTAAATTGATAACAGTTCTTTTTAATTTAGTTACATTTACGATAGGATGACAAGAATTAATGGCAAAACGATGACCCAAAAAAAGAAACAAATTTGAATTGTATTTGCTTATCTCTTCCCAACCCTCCCATTTTTTTTTACAAAATTTCTGACCCAAAATAAGGGAGAGAAAAATCGAAAAATTGGATTATGAATTTTTTTTCGAGTTTGGTTTTGGGTTCCGCTTCACGACTTCTTTGCATTTTTCGTGACTTTTCGGTGTCTTTTATTACTTTTTAGCGATTTATTTTTTTATAATTTCTTAGCAGAGTTTTTGGTGATTTCCGTCCCGCTTTATGTGATTCAAGGAGAAAGGTGAGTGTGGGGAAAAAAGTACATGGGAGAACCTCTAAAAGGGGCATTATGCCCTTATTTGGCAAAATGCCAACAACCCAATTGGAGAAATGCCATTTTAAATGGCCAAGCCCATGCTCCGCCGGCACCTGAGTCGGGCATTTCTATGTCCGGCTTTTCCTCTCTTGAATGGAAGAAACATTTGTGCCAAAATTATTCGAAATCCGTTTTTCTGATAATTGTAAATCAATTTATAACTAAATATTTACAAAAAAATTTCATGTTATTGAATG
Organism: Heterodera schachtii; assembly: GCA_023374025.1. NCBI lineage: Eukaryota > Metazoa > Nematoda > Chromadorea > Rhabditida > Heteroderidae > Heterodera > Heterodera schachtii. The sequence continues at coordinate 1,639,896 of SIJG01000021.1, forward strand.
TAAAGAATGAATTTTCATTTATCAATTTCCAAATTGCAGAAAGCCTGATGACCAGCAAAACAAAGAATCAGCATATTTAAAATAATCACCAATCATAGGATTTTCATCTTTCACAGTGAAATCAATGGCCAATGTCACTTTGTCCTCTTTTTGATTGTAAAATCCATTGCTCGGGTCCATCAATTCCTTATTGTTCATAAGTGGGTCAATTAAGGGAATGTTTAATTTTCACTCACCGCAAAGGAAGCGAAATTAGAGAATCCCCTGCCGTTCATATCGCTGAAAAAAAGTTGACTTTTGGATGGTCCTTTCTTATAATCTGCCACGCCGCTCTTTTGCGACAAAATTTGACAATTTAACGAACATTTGCACCTCCAATGTTTGTCTAAAAAACAAATTAAACATTGATTAAATTAATTGTTGTTAATGTCTTAATTAACAATTTAGCAAATTTGTACCGTTTTTTGGTCCAACGCACAAAAGGTAAATGCCCAACCATTTCTCATTGTAAATGCGTCTGCCTATTGGTTTTGAGTGTCGCATAATTTTCGGATTTATTTGTGCCACAATTTGCCATGGCAGTCCCTTTATGTGTACAGTTTTGCTGAATCGGCAACTTCTGACATCCGCCCCCGCAAATTCTGACACTTTTTCAATGTCCATCGTAATTGTCCCAAATGTCCAAATTCGTTCCTCGCTATTAAATTGGTCAAAATTCGGTTTGATTTGTGTTGTTGAACGCCGATCACTTCTTGAGTTGTTAATACGCCGGATGGAACTGTAAAAATCTGAATTAAGCTGGATAATTTTGTCAATTTTTGAAAAGCATAGATTTTGGAATTTATTTTTAAATCGCAAAGTTTTTTTTGTTCACTTTTATATCTCTAAACTTTTACCAATATCCTTCTCAAATTCCTCTCTTGACAAAAGCGGAAAGCGAATTTTGAACAGTGCCGGGCCAAGCAATTGACGCCGATTCTCTGCTGAACATTCAATGCCATTTTGACGGCACTTCGAATCGGCCCAACGGAGTGCCGAAAAATAATGAAAATTTAATGGCGAATAATTAAATGAATTAATTTCTCATTTGTAGATGAAATTACTGCTTTCCAAATTGTAATTTCTTCATGGATTTGCAATTCGTCACGTCCAAAAATTTCGCACAATGTTTTTTGGTCAATTTGCAAAAATTCCTCCGATTTGATCAAAGTATAGGCATTTTTGTCAATGTAAGACAAACAACAATTAGCAAAATCCTAAAATTTAAAATACATATTCAATTGCATTTAAATTCGTTTAAATTTCACCTTCAAATCGAAAAGGCAAACATAAGCATAAGCAACGAAAACATTGCGCAATTTGGAGATGGGAATTTGCAAAGATGGGGCAACCAGACCAGGGATATTGTACTTTTTGGCTAATGAAAAAAAAAAAATTAATTTCAATTATTTAAATTACATATATTTATTTAATTTTTAAAAAATAAATCCACCGGCGCAAAGCACTGCCATTGCATTGTCTCCGTTCAATCCGCTTAAATCATCCGTGTAAATGAATCTCAACATCACTTTGAACGCTGCTGCTTCAACGTCGGGGACCTCCACCACAGCAGGGTAATTAGTGGAGGCTAATTAAATTTATTTATAGTAGTAGTTTTTGATAATTATTTAGAGCATTAGCAGAGACTAATTGAAAATTATTAATGTGATTAGCAGAGATTATGAAAATATAGGCTAATTAGCGAGACTAATTTAATCAATTAATAAAAAATTAATCATTTATTTTATTCGGTATTTTTACCATTTTTTCCTTGTTCTTTCTTGGCGTCAAAACGGAACATTGCCTTAAATACATCGGAAGCCAAATTCAATATGAGTTTATGGGCTGAGAGAAGCTTAAAAAGATAGATGTAAAAAAATAAGAAATAATTTAAATGATAAATAATTAATTTATATTCAAAATTATTATACCTATAAAAACAAATTTTATCAAAATAGGCGCCAAAAATGCGAAATTGGCAGAAAAATAGGTGCCTAGGCATTAAGAATCATAAAATGTCCAAAATAGGCAAAAATAGACGCATTATAAAAGACATAAAGTCTCTAATCAAGCTAAAAACTTTTTTTTTGTGCTTATCTCAACATTACATGGACGTAAAATTTTTGAGGCATTTGCCTAAAATTCCATCCCAAGAGTCGGGAAAATTACAATTAAATAAATGATTTATTTTAATTTTTATTTTTAAAAATTCGCCTCTTTTGCGTCTCCGTCCCCCACCAAAAACTGAACATCCGCGTACTCTCCCGTGCTCAGCATCAATTTTAGACCATCAATCGCTGTTTTGGACATGATAATTAATTAATGTGCTTGCTAAAATTATGATACATAAGATGATGGTATATGTCATCTTATAGTTTCTTCGTGAGATAATACAAAAAAAAAACGAATTTTAATAAAAATTAAATTTTAAAAAATGATAAATATGCAAATAAAGTACATAACTAAAAAAAAAAGTGTTTTTGGAAAAAGAGACAAAAATGGAGACATTCTTTTAGGGGAGGGCACAAACAAATAAATTATGGCAAAATGATGACCTTTCCAAAAAATCCGACCAAAAAAGGGGGACCCAAACTAAGACAAAATTATGTACGTTAGTACCAAAAAATATAATAAATATTGCTAAGTTTAGAATGCGATTAGGTATGTACTAAAATGATTCATGAATTTTATAGGGACCAAATTTAAAATTAATTAAAAACAAAAACTAAAAAATAATTTTTTTTTGGTGCAAAGCTTTAAATAAGTACAGTCAAAACAGAGAAAAAAACGACAACAAAATTTCATTGATTTTAAATCATTCGTATAATCCCTATAAGCTTCAAATAAAGCTAATGTAAAACTTTGCGCGTTTAATTACACTGATTTCCCAGTTTTTTTTTCCTTAATTATAAGTATTAAAAATTTGTTTATTATATCAAATTAAATATAATTTAGTGAACATATGTATCAGATATGGGCCAAATCGGAAATAAAATCAGGACGCGAAACGGGAATTTTGAAAGTAAAAAATGAATTCCAAAAAACTTTCGCATTTTTTGCTTTCGAATATTTCGCGTTTTGCATTTTATTTTTCGATTTGGCCCTTTCCCTGGTATATTTATTATGTGTACACTTAATTTTCTCAGTTCTGCTGGTTGAAAAACAATATTTGTTTACATTTGCATTGATTTGGATCAACTTTTTTGCCCGGGGGCAAAGGGCTGCAAAAAAATAGGGAAAAAATAGGGAGAAGCACAACAAAACAAAACTTTAGTAATTCGGCGAAAAATATTGATCATAGTCACCAAACTCAAAATTGCTTAAAAACGGTCAGAATCGATGTAAAAAGGTTAGAAATGGGTCGGAAAAACAGAATTGGGGGCGCGCTTGCCCTTTTTCAGGCTGAAAAAGTGCCGGAATTGGTGCGCCAAACTCAGCTGGGACTCAAATGACCGAACTATAAAAGCACTCAAAAGACATTTTAAATAATTTTCTAGGGTAATTTGTGGCGCTGATCACGGAACCGCTCAGTTCGGCCCCCACAGTTCGGCCCTCACGGTTCGGCCCTCACGATTCGGCCCCCACGATTCGGCCCCAGCTCGTTTTTCCATGTTAGCTTTTTTATTTGTTATCCAAATCCATAAATCTTGGTATCATTCGAAAGCTCTTAACATGCTCTATTAGCCTTACATAAAGCGAAAAATTTTTCAAGCCTAGAAAAAATTTTAGTGAGAAAAAAACTTGAAATTTTCGACTTTTTCGCAATTTTCATGTATAACTTTTTTGGTATTTGTCTAATCGCAAAGCAATAGCTTAGAAAAAGCTTCTAAACACCTTAAGCTTTCAAATAATACCAACAATGTTGGATTTGTTTGACAAAGAAAAAAGTTATAGAAAGTTGTAGTGGAAAAACATGCTGGGGCCGAATCGTGAGGGCCGAATCGTGAGGGCCGAACCGTGAGGGCCGAACTGTGGGGGCCGAACTGAGGTAGACCGGCTGATCACGAATATGACCTTTACTCGGGAGTGATTTTTATGATGATTAGAGGTCATTAAAGATTGATTGGAACTAGTTTTGGGCGGTTTTTTTTGCGGGCCCAATACTATGTTTTTCCTTTTACTAGCATAATAAACAGTTAATTTTTAGGTGCAAAACTGACTAATTGAAATGATAAACAATAAGAAACATGCAAAAACAGGTCCATAGGATGATGATAAGCAAATGAAGAGAGTTTTCGCAGATCTTATTGGGTATTTATGAATTGTCCTCCGTTTTTGCTTCTTTCACGGTGACATCAATGGCCAATTTCACTTTGTCCTCATTTTTGTTGTAAAAGCCTTTGGCCGGTCCATCAGTTCCTTAATTATGTTAAAATTTAAAAGGATTATTTTTTTGAATTGGCACTCACCGCAAATGAAATGAAATTAGGGAATCCCCAGTTGTTCGATTTATTGTTAAAAGTGTTAGTAAATTCTCCTCTTTTGTAATCCGCAAAGCCGCTCTTTTGCGAAACAATTCGGTAAATTGACGAACATTCGCAACTCCAATTTTCTACTCAATGCAAATTAATTACTATTATTATTAATTAGCATTTAATTTGCACCTTCTTTCGGAGCATCACACAAAAGGGCAAAGCACAACCATTTCTCATTGTCAGTGCTTCCCTTTTTCCCTTTAATTTGAGCCAATATTTTCCATGAAAACCCTTTGATGTGCACCGATTCGCTTTTACGTTCACTCAAAACAATTTCTCGCGCAAATTCCGACACTTTTTCAATTTCCGTAAAAAATGTCCCTTTCGATTTGCTTTGATCCAAAATTAATTTTTCCATTTTTGCTTCTTTCACTGTGCTCAATCAAAACAAAAATAAGCAAATATTTTACATAAATGTGTTAGAAGAAAGATGAAACAATGTTTTGTTGTTCCTCTTCCCCCCCCCCCCATTTTTACCATTTTTTCATCGCTTTGTCCCAGGTTCAAAACAATTGATCCCAAATCAATGCAAATGTAAAAAAACAAACATTGTTTTTCAAAAAATAAGAGAAAACGGTGTGTACCAGGGGTGTGACTTGTCTCAGAAAAGACGAGAGCGAGAGTTTGGCGAGAGGCGAGAGTCCCCAAAAAGACGAGAGCGAGAGTTTGGCGAGAGGCGAGAGTTCCCAAAAAGACGAGAGCGAGAGTTTGGCGAGAGGCGAGAGTCCCCAAAAACACGAGAGTTGGCGAGAGGCGAGAGGACGAGAGGCGAGAGTTTTTCAATTTTTTTCTGTAGCCTTATTTTTTAATTTAAAAAACTTAAAATCATATATTAAATTAAGGTTACGGGCCCGGGTATTTGGGCAAATACCGGGTCAGGGTATTGCCGGGTCCAGAAAAGCCGGGTCAGGGCCCTAGCTTTTAAACCGAGTCCAGGTCCTGAAAAATCCAAAAAAAATCTTTAAAAGATTTTATTCAAAAAATGACCAAAACTTGTTTTTTAAATTTTTTGTTTTTAAATCGCTTTTTTGTGGCGCTGTTTTTTCAAAAAAAACTTTTTGGAACATTGTGGGCGGGTGCGGGGTCCGGCGGTGCCGGTAGGCGCCGCCGGAAAAAATTTGAAATTTTGAGTGAGATTTGTTAACAGGATTTGTCAAAAAATGATCAAAGTTTTGGTTAAATTTGTTTAGGCTGTTTAAAAAAAGAAAAATAATAATTTTTAAATTGAAATATTTTTTATTAATTAAATTCAATTAAAATAATGGTAAAGAAAATATAAAAAACTTTCTTTTCCATCGAGGAATTGAACCCAAGAGAAAAATAATGAAAGGCAGAAGGTTTAGCCACCAGACCATATTTGAATTGGAGCTATCCAAAAATAAAGAAGACATTAAGGAAGGAGAGAAAGAGATTTATGATTTTTTTTCGTGTAAATTTGAAAATTTTTCTGACTGCTCAAAAGTTCAATCTTTAGGGGTGTATTTTCAACTCTCGCCTCTCGTCCCAAAAAACGAGAGGCGAGAGACGAGAGGCGAGAGTACCAAAAATGGCGAGAGTTGGCGAGAGGCGAGAGACGAGAGGCGAGAGTTGTCCCACCCATGGTGTGTACATATGTTGAATAATTATGTATGTTTAATTTTAACTAATAAACAGAGAAATAATCAGAAATTTTGATTTAGAAAAAAACGGAAAAATTTTATTATTAACACTTATTCTTCATTGATTTTTCGTAATAACTAAATATGTTAATTAATACCAACATTTTATTCGTCTTTTTGCTCAATATTTGCTGATTTATCTTCCCCCATTTATTTGGATCAATTCTTTGCCCGGGGGCAAAGCGACGAAAAATGAGAGAAATTTGGGGGGGGGGGCAAAACAAAACATTACTTTCCCTGCTGACCTACATAAATTATCATAAGCGCACATATTTTTTTGTCTCTCCTATAGGCCGATTAATTCTTTTTGATTTGGCTTCTGATGAAACAAAATTTCCTCTCCTAAAAGCCCAAAAATTTCAAAGCGTCTAAAATATTTTTCATTGCCAAAATTTACCTTTAATAGGAAATCACATTTTGATTTTTAAATTTATCTGATGTTAATTGAAGTCCTTTATATAACTAAATCGTTAAAATGGTACTTTTCCGTTTTGGGGCCAAAGTTTGAATTTTTTAAATCAACAGCGGGTGAGTAGAACTTTGACTCATATTTGTGCGAATTCCTCTGGCGCAAAAATGTCAAAACCCGTGGCGCAGACCCATTCGAAGAAATCTTAGCTCAAATGTGGCATTTATGCCTTCCAAATAATTTTGGCGCGTAGCTTAGCAATTCTACGCGCCCGCTGTTGATTTTTTGAAAAAAAAAAATTCAAAATTTGGCCCCAAAACGGAAAAGTACCGTTAAAATTAATTTGAGAACTGAATTTTATCTTAATTTATTGTTTTGAATTTTTTAATTCAATGTTTTGTTTTTGCTAAAATTTGCATGTAATAAAATTTCTGTTTTAAGTATCATATAAATTATAATAATCTTTTAATCAATGTTAGATTTTCTTCTATTTCATTTTTGGGGCGTTTAAATACAAATTGCTATATGAAATTAAGGAAAAAAAACTATTTTATTATTAAAAATGAAAAGAATGGGCGAAGAAAGTGTTGATGGCGGCGGACAAAGGCCAAGGAAAAGCAAAAAAGTGCCATCAAACACTGACAGCAGCAACGATGAGTCGGCTGAAGGAAATTCAGCAGCAGGTGGGTAAATAACTAAATAATGGTTAAAAATAAATTTAAAAAGCCCATTTTTTAACAATTATTTTTATGGATAATAATTTTTTTTGAAAATTAAAGCAATGAATCTTATTATTTTCGTTCAATTATGTTTTTAATTATTTTTTCGAGACAATTTTCTGCAGAATGTCCGACTTAAATCATGGTGATTGTTTGTTTATTAAACCGAAAGCCTCTTCACAAATTGACATTTTTTCAGCAATATTTTTGCGTCCAAAAATAGGAACATTTTTATGCGATTCCTAAAAACTTAAAATAGTATTTTTTGTTTCAATAAAATAAATTGTTTTATCTTGCCAACAAATTTTTTATATTATTATTTTTTGCATATTTTTTAATTTTTGATTTAGACGTCGGTGCAGCTAGGCTAGGCGCCGACTGAAGGAATTTTAAAATTCTAAATATATTTTAGTAGGAGATTTTGCCAACAAAAAGCAATCTTTTTATGGGTTTTTAGAGATTATCTTAAAATAATTCGCAAAAATTAAACATTTTTTGGCCAAGATCTAACAAATCATATCAATCTTCAAAATTTTCCGCCGGCGCCCCCATTACCGTCGGTTCTTAAATTTTTTTTTTAATATGTAAAATGAGGATTACGTAAATTACGGCATTTTTGACCCCCATAATACGAATAACGGATTTCAGTAATTTAAATTCCAGTTACGCCCACCCCTGCTGATGTTATGAACCATTTTGAAACATTTATGATTGTGGATTTTTTTAGGGCAGAATTCCCAAAAATTATTTTAATTTTTTTTTGCCTGACTATTTTCGATTTAAAAATTTCATGATTATCATTTCAGAATCACCAGGGAATAAATGGATGAAGCTAATGTTGAGCACGGGAGAGTATGCGGATGTGCACTTTTTAGTGGGAGACGGAGAAGCAAAAGTGGTGAGTTTCTTGTCCGGGCTCTGATTTTTATATTTAAATTTAAATCCTCTTCAGCTTTTGCCAGCCCATAGACTGATTTTGAAGAACGCTTCCGACGTATTTAAGGCAATGTTCGATTTTGATGCCAAGAAACAAAAAGTGGAAAATGGTAAAAAAATATTACTTATAAATTAATTAATGATTTAATTGTCAATTCGTTTCTGCTAATTGTACTAATATTTTCAATTAGCCTCTGTTAATTGCCCTGCTGTGGTGGAGGTCCCCGATATTGAAGCAACATCTTTCAAAGTGATGTTGAGCTTCATTTATGCTGGTGATTTGAGCGAATTGAACGGATACAATGCAATGGCAGTGCTTTACGCCGGTGAATTTATTTTTTTTTAATTTAATTATTGAATTCTAATTAGCCAAAAAGTACAATATCCCTGACTTGGTCGACCGATCTTTGCAAGTTCCCTTCTCCAAATTTCCGAATGTTTTCTTGGCTTACGTCCAGGCTCGTCTTTTCGACTTGGAGGTGGCAAATAAATAATTTAAAGATAATGAATTTAAGAGGATTTAAATGCAATAATTATTTAAATATTTTTTTATATTTTTTTAAATAAATTTAGGACTATTGCAATGAATGTTTGTATTATATTGATGGGAATGCGGACACTTTGCTTAAAACGGAGGAATTTTTGCAAATTGACCAAAAATTTTTCAATGAAATTATGGGACGCCAATTGCAAATCCGTGAAGAAATTTCTGTTTGGCAAGCAGTAATTTTTTTAATTTAAAAAACTTACAATTTTATTATTAAATTATTTCCCATTAATTCTAATTGTTTTATTTTACGGCACTCCGTTGGGCCGATGAAAAATGCCGTGAAAATGGCATTGAATGTTCAGCAGAGAATCGCCGTCAAATGCTTGGACCGGCACTTTTCAAAATTCGCTTTCCGCTATTCTCAAACGAGGTTTTCTTGGAGAAAATTGGTAAGACAAAATTTCAAATGTTTATTTGATGCCATAAAATATTAAGTTTACTTTTAATAGGACATTTTTTGAATTTTTATTTTTCTTTATTTTTTTCAATAACTTCAAATGTTATTTTGTTTTATTCATTTTTTTCGTTTCCTGTTTTTTCAGTTCCATCCGAAGTTTTATCAGAAGATGAAGTGATCGCCATTAATCACTTTCATTCACTTCCAAATTGTCATGGGATTTCCGATGGAATTTTCCCATTGCAATTTCCGACAAAAGAAAGATTTATTGAAAAGGGCACACTTTTGCTGGACATTGAAAAAGTGTCCGAATTTGCACGAGAGTCTGATGGTAGCAGTCGGTGCAGCAAAAAGATGTACATAAATGGATTTATGTGGAAAATAAGGGCACAAATTAGAACGAGTGGAGCCACTAAAGAGAGATTTATTAACTTTATTCTTTTGTGCGGTGCTCCAAAAGAAGGTGCAAATTAAAGGCTAATTAACATTAATTAACTGATTAATTTGCAATGAACAGAAAATTGGAGCTGCAAATGTTCGGTAACATATCGAATTGTCTCGCAAAAGAATGGTGTGACGGATTTTAGCAGTGAATCTTATGCACATTTTGAAAAAAATGCAAATGACCTGCAATTCCTCAATTTCATTGAATTTACTGTGGGTGGTATTTAAAATGTCTTTCTAATTTAAAATTATTAAAATTAAAGGAATTAATGGACCCGGAAAAAGGCTTTTACGACAAATGCGAGGACAAAGTGACGTTGGCCATTGATGTCACAGTGAACGAAGCACAAACGGAGAAAGAATGAAATATTCGTAATTAGTGATCCCGAAAATCCTTCATAAACATATTTTCACGTATTTTGAATTAAAAAGGATAGAAAAAACTGACCAAAAAAGGGAATCATAACTAATATTGGTTTAGCTAACTTTCTTTGAACAAAATGTAAAAAAAAAATTTTTTTTTTTTGATCATTTTTTGAGTAATTTATTAGCACCAACCGTCCAAAAATTCGTACACATTTGGGTTGATTTACCCTCAATTCATTTTTGCAAATTATCCACCATAATTTCAAGTTCAAATGCGCAACTGCATCCTCCTTGCTGCTGCTTGTAAAATAAGCAAAAAAAAAACGAAAATTTCGCTTTTCAGGTTATTATGTAAGAAAAATCCCGAAATATTAAAAAATCCAAAATATGTACCAAATATGTAAATAAATTTTAAAGTGTTTATTTTTTGGAAAAAATTCTTCGTAAAGGTTGAAAAAGCCATAAAATGACATAAAAATGACCTAAATAGACATAGGTTATAGCCGTAAAAATATCTCATTAGAGCACTTTATTTATTCTGCAAATATATATATTAGTACTCTTCTCACTTTTTTTTAAATATTTGGGTTTTGGCATAAAAATTTTCAATTATTTTTTGCAAATTATCCACATATTTCAAGTTCAAATGCGGAACTGCTTCCTGCTCCTGCTTGTTGTCTGCTGCTGTTGACAACTTCAGTTGCAATTAGAGGGCGGGGCGGGGGGGGGGCTTTTCCTTTTCCCCCGGGGGATGCTTTTCCTCCACAGCCCTCGCCAACCCCAAAAGTTATTTTATTTTGCATTCCATTCCAGCCAAATTATTCCCCTACCCCTTTCCTAATGCATTTCGCCCTTTTCTTAAATGGACGGGCGACGGTTGAAAAAATTTCCGTCTTTTTCTTTGATCACTGCCCCCAAGCAAGGAATAGAGAGAGATTGCAAATTGATGGAAATAGTACATAAAAAGGGATAAATTTAAGCGACAGAATGCTTGGGAAAAAGGAAATATTACATGTGAATAAATATGGTGAGGGAGTGAAAGTAAAAGAAATAGTGTGGGAAAGACAAACAAGCGGAGTGTGCAGAGAAAATGAAAATGTGTGAGAGAGGCAGACAAGCAGAGCAAGTGAAAATATTATAGAATTTCTAAAAGATGAGTCCAGACTGGAAAGGGAGCAAAATAGTGCAGGAGAAAGACGGCAGACAGGAAGAAATAGTACTGCTAACAGAAAGAGCTTGATCAATGAAAGAAATTCAGCAAAAGCTCGGCGGACCATGCGGCGCAAGCAGTGAAAGCTGTTGAAAGAAGAAGCGACACAAAAAGCAGCGGCGCGCAAAGAAAAAAAAACGCATCCGATCGATTGATCGCGGCGCCATCGCCCCGCGGGCGCTTTCTGCTCTGATCATCGGCCTTTGGAGTTGGTGCTGATGAAATAATAAATATACAATGAATGACATTGATGTGCATCTGCTTTTGCTTTGCTACTGCTTCTTCGCTACAACAATTAATTTGCATTAAAATATTTATGTATAATTAATATTAAATATTGTGAGGGTGGTGGAAATAATTTTTCAAAAATTTTTAAAAATTTATTTGAACATAAATTATGGGCACCCTCTGTTTATCAAAGTCAATTTGTACTTACAAATCATATTAACAAAGGAATAAATTGCAAAAATAAATTTAAAAAAAAACGATTTAAAGAATTAATTTTAAAATAAACATTTTTTGAATAACCCCCGAAAAAATAATGACATGATCTCCCCCTATTTCCCACTTGTCCTTCCTTCTCTTGTGCTGCTTTCATAAACAAATATTATTATAGCTCATCGGATTTCAAAAACGATTTATTTATTTATTTAATTTATTTTTTGCATTTTTTCTTTTTTATTTATTTTATTAATTATTTTAAATTATTCTTTACTCTATCCCTTCACTTTCTTTCTCTTCCCCACATTTTCATCTCCATTTGAGTTGGAATTTAATTAATTATTTTATTGCTTCTTTCAATTTCGAAAAAATCCTTCTTTTTCTCTGCCCTCGGTTTTAAGATTTATTATTATTACCCCATCAAATGACGATATTTCCGGACTAGTTTTTACGAGTTTTATTAAGGCGATGGGCGAATAATTTATATGTAATAATTAATTCATCAAATTAAAAACAAAAAATTTTTTATTGAATTTCACCCTTCACTCCCGCATTTTCGCTTTTTTACGGAATCAATTTCCAATTACAATGGAATTTTAAACACATTTAATTATTTTTATTTATTTTTCCTGGCCTAAAACATTTTCCATAATCCGATTAACAAATCGTTTTTATGTTTATTGATCGTTGTAAAAAGCGGCAGCAGAATATTTGGCCTCGTTTCACATATGTTTATAGATTTTACACCATCTTTTTTTTTTTTGCTCATTATAACATAAATGAAGAATAATAATGGCATTTTCAAGTGCAAAATTTTGGATTTACTTGATAAAAATCTAATCTCATCCTTAAATCTCTTTCTTATTTTTAATCCATAAATTTTAATTTTTTTAATATATAAATATTTTAATTTAAATTTTTATCTGTAAAAATATTGAATTTTTTTTAGTAATCACATCTTTTAGCACAATTCCAAATTGATAAAAATTGGAAATGGTTTTATTATTTTGAGGCACTTAGGCTTAGGTTGAATTTTTATATTTCAAATTTTTCCCCTTTAAAAATTAGGTATCCATCTTAATGAAGTGCCAATGCTTTAAAATAAAGTTAATTATTTTGCACAAAATTTTAAAATTTATTTATTCCATAAAATCTATTTTTTACACAAAATTTTAAAATTTTTAATTTAATTTTATTCCCTCTTAAAAATCACTGATTTATGAACTTTCTCAACTTTCTCCATCTCATTTCTCGTCATTCATCAGCAGAGATTACACAACAAATTTTATGAATAAAAAGTGCATTCAAAAAAAAAAAACTCGTCATTTTTTTCGCTTTCATTTCATTGCCAATGAAAATGCAATGGCGAGAATAATTTATTGTGATTGATTAATTAATTATGGTTACACATTCTGAAAATTATTTGTGATCAGTCATCCCATTCTTTTTTTTCTGTTTTTTGATTGCGAATAGCATGATTTTCAAACCACAATTATATAATTTTTTAATTAAAATTTTTTTCTGGTCGGCGAGGTTTTGGGACCATAACTACTGCCGACCAGAGATGTGCCGGAATGCCTTCCAATGTTTTTGGGCTCGGAACTCGGAATACCGAAAATTGTCAGCCGTATGATTCTTCTGGGTTCCAGGGCTGGGACCGCGCCGCGATCCGCGATTCGCGGCGTTTTTTTTTTTGCGCGATCCGCGGTCGCGGCAATTTGAATGCGCGATGCGCGGCCGCGGGATTTTTTTTTGCGCGGCGTGGCGCGCATTTTTTGGTTGTAAAATTTTTATAAAGAAAATTTTTTGATGTCTTTTTTGAATATTCAAAATTTAAATGAAATTTTTTTGAAAATGTGTATTATTATTTTCTCAAAAATTCGTTTCAAAATTCCAATTTTTCCCCCGTCAGAGCTGACAAAACCTTTAATTTTTTCTTTAAAAAAATTGGCTCTAAATCATAAAATAGGTCATCATCTTTTACAAAACTTTTACCAAATCGCACTCAAATTTTCAAAATTTTTCCCGGCGGCGCCTATCGGCACCACCGGATCCACCCCCCTCCCATCAGTTCCCAAAAGTTTTTAGAAAAATCGCGCCGAAAAAAAGCTGTCTGAAAAAGAAAAAATCATAGGGTTTACATGACTGGAACTCCTTTCGCAAATTTGAACACTGACTCACCCCCTCCACCATTCAGTTGAGTTTTTAAATGCGCGATCCGCGGCCGCGGCAATTTGAATGCGCGGGCCGCGGTTTTTTTCTGTGCGCACTCCACCCCTGCTGGGTTCTGGCAATTTATTTTTAATTTTATTAGCTTATTTTTTAAATTTGGCCAAATGTTTTATTGTCAGCCATCGGAATACCGGTTTCCGATTGCCTATTTTTTTGAAGGCATCGCACATATCCCTGCTGCCGTGAGGCATTCGAACTTCCGATCAAAAAATTAGAAAACTTGCTGAAATTGGGTTCGAGAATTCAAAAAATTGACATAAATCAGAGGCTTCTGGCTTCTGAGTTTTGGTTTTTTTATTTTAATTTTATTAGCTGCGGTATTTTTTTTAATTTTGGCGAACTGTTTTTCGCCACTTTTCAAATTTTCGGCCAAATGGCCAGCAACGGCCCTCCAATTTGGCTAACACATTGAATAAGCATGCTTTTCCATTTGTATTGATCGCGCCCTTTCTACGTTTTGTATTGATCAATATTTACAATTTACAGATTTGTTTAAAAAAGAGATGCCGGAGGACAGCAAAATCAAATAATTTTCAAATTTCTGCCGTCATAAAATAGACAAATTTGAACATCAAAAACAAAAAATGACGGCTTCCAAATATTGGGGAGAGGAGCGGCACGCCGACGCGGTTTATGCCGTCATGCTCAAGAAGGTGCGCTATGTGCCGCCATCGGACTACGAAGGAGTTCCGGTAAGGAAATTTTTTGAAAAATTTGTGTCTTTTTGAGTGCCAAAGTTGGGGAATGGGATGCCTATTTTTTCCGGGTTTGGTTTTCCATCGTAAAATCCGAAATTTAGGCATTTAGCTAACGGATCCATATTTTTTTTTTTTTTGCTCTATGCAGTTTATTCGAAAATTAAAAAAAGACACGACCAAAAGATAATTTTACTATTTTAATACACCTAAAGTTTTTTAGAAACATCCAAATCAAAAATTCTTGGTATCACTTAGTAGCCCCAAGAACCCTCTATTAGCCTGCAAAATTTCAAACAATTTCGTGATGTTTCAAAAAAGTTATGACCAGAAAACTTCAAAAATTAGTTTTTTGACCATTTTGGACCATAAATTTTTCATTTTGGGTGAATTTTTTTCAATTTTCGTGGACTTATAAAGGACTTTTGGGGTTTTCAAAGATTCCAAGAATGTTTGATTTGGATGCTTCTATTAAATTTATCAAATTATTTCATTGTCGTGTCTTTTTTTATTCCATAAAAACTGCAATAGAGCCAAATTTTTGCCAATATTTTTTTCCACTAAATTCGCTAATAAAATATAACTGATGAGGTTTTTTCGGCCAGAATTGCCCAAAAGGAATTAATTTTGAGGATTTTTTGATGGACTTTTGGCACATTTTAACGGCTAATTTTAATTTTAATGGTTGAACAAGGAATTTTTTATGATCTTAAAAAAGATTTTCTATTTTAAAATGGATTTAAAATGGACTGTCCTCTGTAAATTGCATTTAAAAAAGCGATAAAAAGTTTCCTAAAAATTTTTTCCTCTTTAAAATTCGCAATTTTCCCCATTATAACAAAAAAAAAAAAATTTTCCCCATTATTTAGCCCATTGGTCAACAACAGTTAGCGCTGACTGATGGTTCTGCCGCGGCGATGGACCACCTCCAATGGGAGACCATCCGGGAGCGGGTGATCAAGGCGGGCACTGTGCAAAGGCTGGTGGACAGTCTGATCGACGCGGACGGACAAATGGACTCGAGACAGGTTTTTTTGGAAATGCGGGAGAATTTTGGGTTTTACAAAAAATTTTGAAAAATTTTGTGTCAGCTTTAAAAATGTGACCCATTTTTGGTTTTCTTGGGCTATTAAATTTTGTTCATTGGGCTTTTTGAAGTCGCTGATTGTGAGATACGAATTATTGGCAGCAATGAAGCATTGACAGACGTGTTTCGTCAAAAATGACTATTTGCAAATTTGGGGCAAAATTTTCAAAAAAAAAAAACGGCAAAATTGGTCCGGCGGTGCCATTAGGAGCCGCCGAGAAAATTTTTTTTTGGAAATTTTAATGAATTTTTGTCGAGAAATCCCCCCCCCCCCCCTCTGGCTTTACTACCAATTCATTAAAAATGAAATAAAAAATTTTTCGGCGCCTAAAATTTCAAAAAATGAAATAGAAATCCCCCACCCCTTTTTAGTTCAACGTTTTCTTCGCCACTTATCGCGCCTTCTCCACCGCGGCCGAAGTGTTCCGCCTGGTCACCGATTTGTACACAAAAAGTGATTGGGCACCGGGCGACGATCAGGAGGAAATCCGACGGTATTTTTGGGGGAAAAATTGGAATTTTTACCATTAAATTTGATGGACCACAAATTCAATGAGTTCTCTTTTTTGTCTTTCAAAATTTGCCCCAAAATTGGTCGTCCTTTTTAATTTAAATGAAATTAGTGCTAATTGGCGGCGTCATACAAATTGTTTTATCTCACATTTTCCAAAAAAAAAAATCAGCTAATTTTTCCTAAAAATCCATAAATATCATTTCCTGGTCAAAATCTGTTAAAATTATGGCTAAAATTCTCATTTTTCTTACCAGCGGAGCCACACTTTCGGGCCACTCCTTCCCAAAGTTTTTTTGTTTTTGTTTTTTTGGAAAATACGCCATAAAATGGTTTGAAACAGCAACAAAAAAAAGGTCGCCAAGAGGGCGGTGATATCCCGTCCAAGCCAAGCCAAATTCCAAGGACCGTACCTGACAATTTAAAAAAAAAAGTTTTTTTTTTTTTTGCAATTAATAAACAGTCCATTTTTTAGCATTTTTGTTTCTAATTTTGAGGCAGACCCTAATTACAAAATTTATTTTCTAAAAAGCAAAACCCTATAATAAATTTAAAAAAAATGAATAAATTGTTTATTTTGAGTTCCCTCCGTGCCGTGCTCATGTGCTGGTTGGAGATGTACCCGGAGGACTTTTACGAGCAAAAACACCAGCAAGCAACAACAAAAAACGCCGCAGCTGAGCAACACGTCCGGCGGCGGCGGTGGCGCAAATGTCCAACACAACGCCAATGCCAACACCACAAATAATAAATGGTACGACGAGGGACGGGTTGGAAAAGTGGGGAGCAGCTGCAGCAGCAGCAGCTTGTCCCTTCCTCTATCACCCTATCTAAACATTGTTTGAAAAATTTTCAAAACAATTTTTTATGAATTGTATAGTACTAACTTTATAAAAATCCCAAAAAACCGCTGAAAATTTTTCAAATTTTTTTTTTAAATTTCGGGATGAAAATGATACGGGTGGGAGAGGAGAACGCAGTGCATTTCTCTTTTGGCCAGGCCCTTAAATTTTCCTCAGCACTGCACCGCCGAGTCCCTAAAATTTTTCTTAGAATTTTTCAAAATTTGACCCAAAAATATTAAAATTGGCCATTTTTAGGCAAACAAAATTTTTTTTTTATCGAATCGCCTGAAAATTTTCCATTTTTGCCAGAAAACTTGTTGCCAAATTTGAAAATTCGAATTTGTTTTTTCGGGATGCCCTAACATTTTCCCCTCCACAGCGCCTCGGGCGGCGCCCCTCCGCCGTTGTCGCCGGCGCCGTTGCGCCGCTTCCCGACGCTGGACGCGCTTGTGGACTTTGCACGCGCGCACGCACTGCACGACCTGAAGCAGAAGGGCAAGCGCGTGCGCGAGCGGTTGCGACGCTGTGCGCAGAACGGCGGACTGAGCGGTGAATGTTTTTTTGCAAATTAATTTTTATTCAAATTTTATGTATTTAAAAAATTTTAATTGTTTTTTCGCACACTTAAAATTTCCTCCATTTTTCCCTAATTTTTTTTTGGGATGAATTTAAAAAAACTAAAATTTTGGGGCAAAATTAGTTTGGATTGTCCATTTTAATTATTAATTCCTTCCGGCCTCCCATTTCAGCTCAATTGCCCTCCATCGGTCGCTATTCGTTTGCCATCACCGGATACGATCCCAACCAACCGACGAAAACAGTACCAACAACAACAACAGCTGGGGTTTGCGTTTGAGGATTTTGGAGAGCTTTACTATCCGATTTTTGAAGAAAAATTTTTCCTAGCTGAAAAAATTAACAATTTTTTTCCCAAAAAATGTATTTTTTGTATAAATTTGCATCGGTTTTTTATAATATTTTACTAAAAAACAAAACAACAACCTGTTTTTTTTTTAAATTCCTGTTCAAATTGACATGCAAATATTCCAAAAAATTACGCCAAAATTTTTTTAAAAATTCAAAAACCCGCAAAAATATGCGTTTTTTGGTGAAAATTCTGTTAAAAATGATTAAAAAACCAAAAATTTTCCGACGCACCCATCCAAGACTAAATCATAGCATTATTCATATGCTGGAATTTTAATTTCTGTTAAATATTCACAATTTTTCATGGGTGGAGGTGGAGGGGTGGAAAATGTAAAAGTACCGACATTTTTAAAAATTTATTTTTTCAGAAATTATTCGGGCGGGGATTGGAAAATGGAAGGCATCTAAATTTTTTAAACAATTAATATTTTTTAAATTTTTTAGTCGCCTCTGTCGCCGTCCGCGTCCGTTTCTTCGGCGCCCGGCGCCGTTGAGGCGGACGAGCGCTACGCGCGGGCGCTCGCCTCGGCGCAGGAGCGGGCGCAAATGTTCGACACGGGCACCGAAAATGTGCCGCAAATTGCGGAACAGTTGACCCTGTGGGACGCGCTGTTCTTCCGCGAACTGCGCCCATACCAATGCCAAGTGGGCGCAAAAAATAACAAAAATATATCAAATTTCTGGAGATTTTAAAACATGGAATTTCTTATAATTAGCAATTTATATATATATAAAAAAAATTCCCAGAGGCCCAAATCGGCCTTGACAAAGTCCGATTAAATTGTTTCTAAAAGTTGATTTTTCATTTACGCGGTGGACGGAACGGTGCTATGACGTTAGTCAAAAACCATCAAATGAAAATATTTATTGATATAACTTTGCTCAAAAGCATCAAATTTTTAACTCTTTATATCATTAGATAGCCCTAAATGTTTTCTATTAGCCTACAAAATTTCCAAAAGTTTCGTTAAGTTTCAAGAAAGTTATGACTAAAAATGTTCAAAAAAAACTTGGTTTTTGAGCTTCTCAGGTCATAACTTTTTTTAAACTTGATGAATTTTTTAAAAAATTTGCAGGATAATAGAAAACACTTAGGGCTATCGAAAAATATCAAGATTATTAAATTTGATCTATTTTAGACGAAATTGTGAATAATTTTCTCTCAAAAATTTTCCATTTGATGGTTTTTGACTAACGTCCCAGCACCGACGGAACTTGCCCTTTCCCGTCCTCCCCACTTTTAATACAGACCACAATGAGTGTCACGGGTTCGAGTCCTTTCCGTGTCATTTAAATTTTCGTGTGTGTGTGCTTTTTCATTTAATTTTTCACAGGGCGCAATTTGGGGGCGACGGCACAAAACAGGCAATGGTCCGGTGTACAGTGTCCGCGCAACGATTGATCAGGTGAACAGTTTGTTGGATTTTTGCACTTTATAATTATTTTTCTCGACCCAATGTTTATTTTATTTCCTAATTGCAATAATTAACAGAAAAAAAAAATTTCAAAAAATTTTTTCTTGAAATTTTCTAAGAATTTTCTTATGAAAAATTTCTAGGTTTGGAAATTTTTAAAAAAAAAATTTTTCGGGGGGGGAACGACACGGGGGGAAATGAAGTGCACCCGAGGAAGAAATCAGTTGAAACTTGAACGAATTTCTTAACATACATGCACAAGGGGTGCGCCAGTCAGACTCCCATACGTCGGACGTTTGGCGCAGGGGGGGGTGCGCCAGGACCAATTTTTCTTACGTCGGCCCCTGTTTTTCCCCGGCGACGACTTTTTTTTTTTTTTTGCTATTTTGAACACTTTGTTTTTGGCGACCTTTTTTTTTTTTGGTATTCAAACCACCTTCTTTTTTTTTTTTGCGGCGCGTTTTTTCCAAAAAACTTTGTGAGAAGGGGTGGGGCGGTCCGGCGGTGCCGATAGGCGCCGCCGGGAAAAATTTTTCAATTTTTTATGGGTTTCGCTAAGGAAATTGTTCAATTTTTTAATTTTTCGCCCTACGTTACGACCCACCCCACGACGACCCCTCCCTCGTTTACAGCCGCCCCCCTTACGACGCGGGGGGGGGGGGGGGTGCGCCGGCGCACCCCTTGTTAATGTATGTTTCTTAACAAAATTCCTTTAAAATTCCAGTTTTCTCCGTTGGCACCGCCGGACTCCAAAAAAGCCCTTAATTTTTTTTAATTGCCTTAAAAATGCAAAATTTGCCTGTTTTGACAAAATTCTTTTAACAAATTGCCTCCAAATTTTCAAAATTCTCCCCGGCCTCAAAAGTTTTAAAGGCCGCAAAAAAGTAGTCTCAACAGCAAAAAAAAAAAAAGAGTTGTCGATTTGCATGGATTGATTTTTGTAATTAATTTCTTTATTTTTTCAAACAGTTCAACGCGGTGTCCGAGCGTGTGATGACCAGCATTGTGTTGCCCGAGTGCCGGGCGGACCAACGGGCGCGCATTGTGGAGAAATGGGTGGAGGTGGGCGTGACCAAATTAAATAATACAAATTTTTCAATGCGTGAGGGGGGGGGGGGGGGGGGGGTTCATCATCATTTTTTTCTTTTTTGTTGCGAAATTTGTCAAGGCCCAACATTGCACTAAAATGCCACAATTTCAGGCCGTATTTTTTTGATTTTTTTGGACTTTTTGTCAGAAAATTTTCATTTTTGGATTTTTTTTTGCAATTTTTTTTGTCAGGTATTTTTGCTCGAAAAAACCGCCGCGCTTTCATTTTGTAAATTTTATGTAAGAAAATACAAAATTTCATGGGTTAGTGCTTTGCTTTGAACAGGCGTTGGTTGCCCCGGTGAAATTAAAAATGTATAAATTAAAATTTTAAAAAAATTTTCAGGTCGCCCGCGAGCTGCGCGCCCTGCGGAATTTCTCCGCGCTGAAGGCGACCATTTCCGCGCTGCAGTCCGAGCCGGTGTTCAGGCTGAAACAGTGCTGGGCATTGGTGTCCAAGTGAGGAGTACCACCAAAAGAAAATCAGTGTTTAATTTCTGATTCTAAAATTGATCTACAGAAGAGAGAGGGAGAGTTACCGAATGCCGAAGAAGCCACGGAAATTTTTACCAAAACCCAAATGAATTTGTTGGAAAAATTGCTGAATTTTTATTTTTCGGAAAAAATATTTTTGACAAGGACTGTCTCAGGCCAAGGTCCATACGACGGACGATTGAGACCAGGGGAGGGGGGGGGGGGGGAGGGGGTGTCTCGGGACCGAATTTTCATACGATGGCCCAATTTTTCTCCGGCGACGGACGACTCTCTCTTCTTTTCTTTTTTTTTTTTGCGGCGCGCTTTTTTCAAAAAACTTTTCAACGCCAGAACGAAAATGCAGGGATTTATAGTGGTATTGTGCCAAAAAGTGACAAAGTTTGCCATTTTGGGGTCAAAATTTAAGTAATTTTTCCCATTTTTTCTTGGAAATTTAAATTGTTGATTTTTTTTCCGGCGTCATTTGGCCCTGCTCAACGAACTGCGCTCCATCTTCGAGCTGGACAGTGTGGACGGCGGTGGTGGTGGCGGGAAGCAAAAGGCACGGCACATTTTGGAGACGGAGGGCACCGCCAAAGTGTCGCCGGCAAAAATCGGCGGCGGTGGCCTAATGAATGGCGGCGCCGGAGGGGAAGGTGTGTGTGCTGGGCTGATTATGAGATGGGAAAGCGGCTTACTATAAAATACATTAATTTAAACTTTTTTAAAAATAATTTAGAGATCGGAATTAAAAAAACCCGGACCCTGAAATGACCAGGAAATTCCAAGAATGTCGATTTTTTGAAAATTTAGTGATTTTTTTTGGAAAATTTGGGTGAGAGGCTAGGTCTGGGGGGGGGGGGGGTACCACCAAGGAAAATCTAAAATTTTCAGCAAAAATACTATTTTTTCCTTAAAAATTTCAGGTGGAGGGGCCTTGGGGGGGGGGTGGGCAGCGTTTTTTAAAATTTTCATTTCGGGGGGGGGGGGGGGGAATTCCCCCCCTTCCCCCCCCCCCTAGATACGCCCTTGGGGGTGGGGTACGTACCCCGCGTCGTACCCCCCCCCCCCCCCCCCCCCCCTGGGACCGTCCCTGCGGACAGGCCGGACAAATAATCCTGTTTTAAGTTTTTAAAATATTTCGGGTTACAATTCTAACACAAATTCTCGATATTTCCAAAATTTGACAAAAGATTGGACCCACACATTGACTCTTTTTTATGCAAAGCCCTCTTTTGTTAACGAATATGCATGATCAAAATTGTGCATTTTTTTGCAGCCTGTCGTCGTACCAAAAGTGACCTGAACTTGGCGGTGACGGACGGCATTGAGCAGCACTATCATCAACCGCAACAACAGCAGGGCACCGTCCCATGGCTTGGCACTTTTCTGACCGATTTGGAAAAGTTGGACCAGGTATTAGTGATGTGATGAAGTAAATTTTCAAATTTCCAGAAAAAATTAGAAAATTTTTCTAGCGATGTTTCAAAATTTTATGCTGCAGTTTTTTTGAAAGGGAAGGGGGCGTCCCCTTTTTTTTCTCCTGAAAACCCAAATTTGGCGTGGTGCCTGCCGTTAGACAACCAATTTAGCCTAAAGAACATAATTTTTCATTAATTTTGACAGAACATATAACGAAAAATAATTAATTTTCAAATTCCATAGACGATTTTTAAAAAAATAAATAATTAAAATAAAGTTTTATTTTTTTAATTTTTGAAATTAATAAAAATGGAAAAACTGGCGGGATGATGGAGTTTGGTGCGGGAAAAGAAAAGCCACGATGCGATTGTCAAAAAGCAAAAACACATCAGATTTTTACAAAAACTTGGTATTACAGGGAGCCCAAAACACAGTCAATTTTCTCCCGCGTTTCCCAGGCAAAATCGGTCGCAACCTTTTGAAAAAAAGGGGGGGGCGTTAGCTGCTTCGATGCCCGGGAGCAGCGGCTTGTGCCAGTATTTGCAATTGCATCACATCATACAATAATGCCAAAGTTGTTGTTTTTCCTAAACGCCTCCCTCCTCCCCTCACCGGCACAGTTGTACCCGGACATGACGCCGGACGGGCTGCACAACTTTGAGAAGCGGCGCAAGGAGTTCGAAGTGCTGGCCGAAATTCGTCTGTTTCAGTCCGCCGCCCGCTCCTACACCATCCAATTGGACCAGGCATTTTGCGTGTGGTTTCACTTTTTGCCGGCACTCAACGAGAAGGAATGGTCAGTCAGTTTGCTGAGTCATTCAACCAATTATCATTTTTTGCCTGTTCGCATATATGAAAAAGGGGGAACAGGACAAAATCACGCCGCCGAAATCACGCCGGGACAAAATCACGCCGCTAAAATTTTTTAAAAAATTTTCAAACCTAGAATTTTTTCAAGAGAAAATTCTTAGAAAATTTTTTTATAAGAAAATTTAAAGAAAAAAAAAATTTTGAAAAATTTTCAGCGATTTTTTTTTGGAATTTTATGATAAATTACTAAGTTTTTTTGAAAATTTCCAAAAAAAAAGTTTTTTTTCTTTGAAATTTTCTTATAAAAAAATTTTCTAAGAATTTTTTCTTGAAAAATTCTAGGTTTGAAAATTTTTTAAAATTTTCTAGCGGCGTGATTTTGTCCCGGCGTGATTTCGGCGGCGTGATTTTGTCTCGGCGTTATTTCGGCCGGCGTGATTTCGGCGGCGGGATTTTGGCGGCGTGATTTCGGCGGCGGGATTTTGGCGGCGTGATTTTGGGGTGCTCCCGAAAAAGGGGGGTGGGGTCAACTGAAATTTTTGCAAAAAAAAAAAAATACTAAAAAATGGAGGAATGCAAAGGGATTTGAACCCTTGAATCGAAAGGGTCCGGCCCTGTGAATCGACGAACTTTTTTGTTTTTAAGAATGGTTTTTTTGCAGCGCGCTTTTTTTAATTTTGAGATTTTTAGTGAATTTCATTAAAATTTGTTCAAGTTTTCCTCTTTCCCATCTTTGCTGGCGAATCTACCTCCCCCCACCTTTTTTACGGTTACCCCACGTTTGCGTCCCGGACATTACGCCCATGACATTTGCGCCCCGGACATTTGAGCCCGACATTTGCGCCCCGGACAAATGCGCACCGGACATTTGCGCTCTGGGCATTTGCGCCCCTGACAAATGCACCCTGGACAAATGCGCCCCGGACATTTGCGCTCATTAACTTAATTTTTTTCAATCCTAGATGGACTAAACAGATTTAAAAAGACGATTGAAAGTGATTGTATGCAATAATTTTATCACAGCAAATTATTACAGAAAATTGCTGAATTAATCTATTTTTGATGATTAATGACTGCATATTCGCAAAAAATAATTGGGTAAAATAGGAGGAAATTTTTTTTATTGGGTATTTATTTAATTACTTCCTTAAACGACCTGCTCTGATAAAGTTTTTCAAATGGGCGGCAACAAAACTGAAGAGCATTTAAAAAAAGGAAACATTGCGAATCGGAGAAAGTTTTTACTGCCATTTAAAAATTTCTTTTGATAAAATTTAAATTATTTTATTGATTGATTGGTTGTCCATCAAATTAGTTAAAAAATCACAGTTTTCTTCCCAATCTTGTCATCCCTTCGCTACGCTCACCCGCAGAAACTGCAGATAGCACACATAGCAGTATCACAATCTTTTTCTTGACACGGGGGTGGACATGAACCTAAAAAACAAAAACAAAATTTGTGCCTAAAATTGAACGAAAATGCCAAAAAAATTTATTTCATTGCTTCTAAAATGCTCACGTTTAAAGCGCAAAACAGTCAGAGAATGGTCGGCTTCGTTGTCCGCTTCATTAACCATTGCCAAGTGTCCTCCTTGGCCATCTGCCGGTGCCGACTCGTTCAGTTGGGCCATCAAAACAACCAATAGCAGCAGAATAAGTGTCACCAAATTGGAAGCGGTGAAAAAACGGAGTAGCGACATTTTTTGCGCAATTAAAAATAGGGCTAGTAATTATGAGGTAATTAGTTAATGGTAAATTAAACGTAATTAATGGATGGAAAACGAATTTTTAAACTTTCTTTTATATTGGTCATTCTGTTGTTGACAAATTCATTTCTTCTTTTTTCTCTTATCAATTCGTACAATTATCAAAATTGCTGATTTCTTTTAATTTTTGATTAATGGCTGCGTATTCGCAAAAAATAATCGGCAAAATGTTTTATCTACAGCCATAAAAATTCTCATTCCATTACATTAATTTGTTTTAACTAATTACTTCCTTAATTGTCTCTGATGGTCCGATTAAATGATCCATCTGCATAAATGGCCAAAACTTTCATCCGATTCCGGTGAGACCATCTAGGCTTATTGTGCACATTTGGGCACAGTTTTGGGGATTAAAATTTAAAGCATTTATCCAATAAACTTAAAAAAAGAAAACAATTCTATCATTAACTAGCAGTTGTTAGACTTGAACTTTTTAACGCTTAAATACACTAAAAATGGGGGGGTGTCGACAAAAATTTTTATTAAAATTTTTTGGTGTAATTTTTTTTTGATTGATTGATGGCTGCGCACTTGCAAAAAATATTGGGCAAAATGGCAAGAAATTAAAAAAAAAGTATCAGGTTACGCATTTATTTACAGGCATAAAAAAATGCAAAATTCTCTATTAATTCTTCCTTAATTGTCCCCCTATAAAAACATTAAAAAAAGAGAAAAAATCGAAAATATTTCTAGTTTTTCCAAAATTATTTTTATTTTATAAGATTTTTTAAAATTTTCTATTTGAAAAAAGTTTTTTTTTTGAGTTTTGAGGGTAAGCGATATGACGGGTGGTGGGGGCTATCTGCTCCCGTTTTCCCCTCCGTTTTTTCACCCCTTCTCATTTGCGGCATTCACTTATTATCTGTTGGTTGTTTTGATGGTCTAATTTAATGATTCGTCGGCGTGAATGGCCAAGTTTCATTCAAAGCTGGTAAGCCCAATCGAGACTTAAATACATCTAAATCTTTCAATTGTTTTTTTAAATCATTGCCTAACGACTAAAGATCGGACTTTCGCTAGCACCAGGCGCCTGAAAAGGGTTTCTCTTCTTCACCCACCCAGACCAGGCACGGCGCCAGACCAGGCTAAGCCTGTTGCGCCTGGTAACCCCCTTTTTCGCGGGCGCGGCGTCTGTCCTGAATCTGTTCTTTCCAATCTCTAATAACGAACACAAAGAATTGCTAATTATAAATAGAATCTTTAATTGTTTCCTTCACAATTTAAACTTAGTTTTTTTTATAAAATCAAAATTCCTTTTCGAATTAGAAAGCGGATTTTCTTAAATTAAAAAAAAATTCTGTTAATTTGTTTTCCAAGACTCTGTCAAAGGAAATTCCTTGCACCTGTTTGGGCATGGGTTGGGTTGATGTTGTGGGTTCGAATCACACCGGTTGTTGGACTAATTAAATTTTTTTTCAACAAAATATTTAAAAAAAAAATTTTCACTATACAGTTTTGCACGCTCCATCGAGCTGGAGCCGCTGCTGATCAACAACAACTTCATTAACACAGCAGCAGCAGCAACAATAACCACAACAATAGCAATTCGTCTGCTACATCAACGCCGGAGGAGGTGGCGGCGGTGCGTCGCCGCGGGGTCCGCGACGGGCTCAACATGCACTCGTTGGGCCGCTTTTTGACCGCATTTTCCACCGTTGGAGGTGCTCGCTGTCGGGAGCAGTTCTTCCTCCCTCCTTTTTCTCCTCACCGAATTTTTTTAATTTCAAACACAAATTTTTCAAAAAATCAGGATAATTTTTTTATAAGAAAATTCTAAGATTTTTCGAAATTTTTTTATAAAATATTCCTGAAATTTTATAAGAAAATTTCAAAAATCACTTTTTCAAAATTTTTTCTTGAAATTTTCGTAACACCCGCGAGTTTTTTTTTTGAGCAAGCGTCAAAAAGAATCACTCTCACTCATACTCATCTATATTTTTTGGCATCGTTGTTATTTTTTGAATTCTAATTTTTTCAAGGCTCATCCAAAGACCTTGACAATGGCAGTCCACAACGGCACCTGCAACAGCAATTTTCGGCCGACGGCATTGGCATGAATAGCGCTGCTGCTTTGCATCAACAGCGTCAATCATACAGTGGTGTGCAGTTGATGAATACTAATTAATGCATTGATGAAGGATTGATGTGAATGCCATTCAGAACCGCCATATCCCTGTTTCAACAAATTTTAAATATGCTACAGATATGACGAACATTAAATTAAATCCCGGGGTTTGGGCAGGCCCGTAGCAAAAAAAAAAACATTTCGGAGGGTGGAATCCGAAGAATTTTATTTTTTTCAATATTATTTTAATTTTGCCGCGCCGGGGAGAAGTGTAGAAATTTGTTTGTCGTTTTCCCAAAAAAGAATTATTTTTTGAAAAATTTGAAGTCGCAAAGAAGCCTGGTTTCTACGCGGAAACCCTATTTTTGTTAAAAAAAATTTTTAGGAGGAGTATTGTGATTGATATTTTTTTAATTTTAAATCATTCAAATCATTAAAAAATGTCTGCTATTCTCATTTTCACGTCCTTTTCTCAAAGGTGGTCGACGCGGTTCCGTCTGTGGCGCCTCAATAACGGACAACAACAGTTTTGTTGGTGTTGGCATCGATTTGATGGACGGTGGGAGCAGTTTTTGTTGCAGCGTCGGCAGCACCGCCGGTGCGGCGACGCCAACAACCGGCGGTGCTTTTGGCGCATCGTTTGAGAAGAAAAAGCCGCCGCGGGGCGGTGCCGCGGCCATCGCTGGCGCCAGCGGTGGTGGTGCCGGGCGCAGTCAAAGTCAAGGCGCAAAGAAGGCGCACCGTGCGGCCGCTTCCGCTGCGGCATCGCGTCGAAGCGGCGGCGCCGCCGCTGCCAATTACGGTGCTGGCGCCGCTTCTGTTGCCCCATACGCCGGTGTGCCGCGTCGCAGCAACGCGTCACCGTCGCCGGCACGCTCAGCAGCGACTGGTGGCGGCAGTGTTCCGCCACCGTCAACGCTGCAACATCATCAACACGCGGGGGCCAACAATTATTGTTGCCACCATCGGCATCGTCTGTCCCAACAACCTCCGGCATCACCATCAACTGCCGCCTCCGCAAATCATTCTGGTGCGTGTGATGTCTCTGCCTTTTCATGCCGCTTGGGTTTCCGGTTCTCCGACTCGGGAAAGTTCCCGATTAATAAATTCGAAATGCCGAGATCAACATTTTTGACCCCTTTTTGAGGGATTTCGAGTTTAGTACAATTTGTCTTTTACAATAAGCTTGGCCTCATTTTCTCTGCGAGATTTCCTTCTCGAGTGCAGCACCAATGTTTCCTGTTATCAATTATCTGTTTCCCTAAATTGCCCAATTTTCCGGAAAGATAATAAAAAGTAATTATTAAATTGGCCAATACGACGGCATTTGCCATATATCACCAATTATTCAGAACTAGGTAATTTACAAATTCTTTTAACGATCAAAGCCGGGCTCTAAATTTTTTCAGCATAAAAAATTCATTTCCGTGTTAAGGAAGTGAGTTCGCTGCCCAGCAACTGCTGATGTTCCCCTCCTCCTCGTCAATTTTGTCTCCGTCGCCCGCGGCGTCGTCCGCCCGTTTTGTTGCCACGCCTCCGTCAGCAGCAACTCGTCGTCCCACCGACGCCTCCTCGCAATCGGCGACTGCAACAACAACGACTTCATCAGCATTGTCAGCCGTCTCCGGCGGGGTCGAATTTGGGGTGGGAAAATTTGTGTTTGTCAAATGAACGGCAGAAAAAGAAATCCAATTAAAAATCATTTTCTAATGGGATTTGGATGCTTTGTTTTTAAATGAAGTTCTGTATAGTTGGAAAATTTTATTTTTCACTTTTTAGGTTTCTAATTAAAATGTCTTTCCCGATATTTTTAATTTTTTTCATCTCCAATCTGCTCTTTTTCCAGCCTTCTCTGGTCTCCGTGATCTAGGGTTTTCGTCTCCGATCGCTCAAATATTTAAAAAAAAATTCTCCACATCCACTTCCGATAAATTGATCTAGGATTTCGTCCCTAATCTCCAAAAATTTTTAAAAGTTTCTTCGCCATCACCAACAACACACAGTTGGTCGGAAGATTTTAATTGGCCTGGTCCCCCGAAATTTCTGTCCCCAAAGGTCGGAGAGACCAAAGCTAATTAAAATTATTTCCAAAAATAATTTTTCTTTCCCCATTTTTGATTGATCTTTTGCGCTTGTACATACAACGAAACACACATAAAATTACAAAAAATAGTTTTGCCTTTGCGGGAAACGGGAAAATGGTCGACGGACGGCCTTGGGCCGTGAAACTTTCTCACACATATATAACGTGTATATATAATTAATTGCATAATTAGCGCGCGGTTGCAGAATTTTGCACGCACATTAATCACATTTAACAGCCCCATGAATTTGAGTGTGTGTGTGTTTTCTCCGTTGTCCCAATCTGTCGCTGCTCTGTAATACCGCCAATCACCATTTATAATTAGAATTTTTAATGATGGGTAAAAAAAAATTTTCGATCATGCGCTTCCCATGATTCATTTTCATTTGTGTGCCTTTGCTCTCTTTTTTAACAAAAAAATTAAATATGGGCAACATTTTCTCATATATGTTATAAAAATCATAAATGTTAACAGTGGAAAGAATGAACAAATAAATGTCTCAATAATTTAAAAAAACCCCTCGAGGCGCTTTATTTTATTAATAATTTATATTCCACCCACAAATCAGCATTAAATTTGAACAATGGTTTGGGTGCTTTCTAAAAATTGAATTGGAAAGCAATTCTTTCATGATTTAGAAAATAAAAAAACATTTTTTTTTGTCGAGAGTCTCGACACGAGAAAAGAAACTTGAGTTTATCTCAGTGTTGGTTCTGCTCGGTTTTGCTTATTCGGTATTTTTGAGTCTCGACAACTGCAAAATGCTATTAGCGCTTACCTGGCTAATTAGTTCAATTTTTTACCAAGTTACTCCCATTTTTTCTTTTTTGATCTTCTTGACAAATGTGCATTTTGTCTCAAAATTTGATTAATAATTCATGGTACATTTCGGCACACACATTTTTATAAGCGGCTGTTACGGACGGGCGGCGATGGCGCGACTGATCGGCAGCGGATTTTTTAGCGCGACTGATCACCAGTGATCAGCAGAGGGGTTTTTATCTGTGTAATCTCAGAAAAAAAGGAAGAACTTTTTTTCTGGTAGCGTTGCGCCGCGCCTACATATTTAACCAGTCCCCCCCCCCCCCCCGCTTTCACATTGCTTCATCCAGGATCTTCTCCCGCTCCCTTCCTCCCCCTTTGTTGGGTGTTTTACCCCCTCCCCCCCCCCCCCCCCCCCCCCCCCCCCCGATTAAACTATGTTATGTGATATGATATGAATGATGTGCTATGTGATACGCATATGGGTTACCCATATGTTGTTGTTTTTGTTTGGCGTGGCTGAATGGAGAGTGATCTGTTCTGCTGACGATGGGCTGCTATTGCTGCTTCGCATTCTCATCATCAAATGGGCTTTTCCTCCGACAAAATGGAAAAAGTGGCCGCCGGCCGCTCCCCCTCCCCCCCCCACAAATAATAATAATATTCTCCAACAAGAAGCACTTTTATACCACGACATGCATAAACACACACCGATTTTGGGTTTATTTTTATTGCTTGTGTGTGCTTCTTGCTGCACAACTGCTGCTTTGATGATGGCGCTAATGCGTGAGAGACAAAAACAAACTCGTTGAGTTTGTTGCAAAAGCATTATCCATAAAAAATTTTTATGGGTAGGCTTTATCATTACAACCGGCAATTTTTCAGGGGATCGCCATAATCTCTACTGTCCCCTACCCCACTCTCAACACTTTTCTTATGAAAATATGAAGAAAAGTCATTGATACCTGATTGTTCCGATTTGCAGAGCCATTTGGTTCAAATTTTTAAGAAAAGTCCAAGTGACACGCAAAAACTTTGAAAAATTCAAATCTCAACCCATTAAATCGTTTTCCTATTTATTCTTTAATGGTTTTTGAAAAAAATAAAATAAATAACATTAAATGAAAAACATTTATGAAGAACATGTATTCCATAATTTTTTTATTTTTTAAAATTTGTTCACTCACTACTAAATATTTTTAATCACTTACCTAATTTCCAAGTAACATAGATTATCTCATTTTTCATTATTACGTTTAATTGCTTAATTAGCGTCAGCCTTGTGCCGGCTCTGCTTCATTCTCTTCTTCCTCTGCTGCCGCTGATCCGCGCCATTCATCGGCTGCACACTTTGGCACCGCCTCTCTGCAACACACTTCTTCCCAGGGTAATTAAGCCGCCTGACAAATTTTGTAAATTTTCCGGCTTTTTTATATCCGAAAAAGCATGGCCCTTTTATTACCACCATTAAGCTTGATTGTGCTTGGTCAAAAAGCAAACAATGCGAATTTTTGCCTCCGAATTAATACAAAATTAGATCAAAAAATACCGAAACTCGAACATAACGCCTAAAATTTCTAATTAATCCGGATCGAATTTAATGGTTAGCACAGTGAGTTCTGCCATTGTTTTTTGTACGTTAAGTCTAAGCGATTTGTCCTTGATAATTTGATCAATATATTGATTTTTTGCATTTGAATTCATCGAATCATTTTATAATTTCAAAAAATTCAATTACATTAGGACGATAATCACCGTTTTTACCACCCCCTACTAATGTCTGCTAATTTGACCTCAATCCCCGCTCCGTCCCAGGCTCTTCCTTTAACTCTTCGGTCAGCCGATTCGCCACTGCGGCACCCACTCCACCGCCAAAGTGCCGAAACAGTGCCGCCACTTCCGGTGCCAACATGATGATGTCACCGTTAACAAGTGGGACAGTTACAGCCATGTTATTGTCACATGTGACCATGGACTAGATCTCTGATATAAATTATTTCATCCATCAATTTGAATTATCAGACGAGAAAAGCCCATAAAATTATTTGTGTCATCCCCTAATTGTTCGAGATTTTCGACTTTTACCCCATCCCTCCCTGAAAAGGTATGGGTGTGGAGCAAAATGGTGGTGGCACAGTCACTGCTCTGCGGCGATCGCACAACGAAAGC
Organism: Heterodera schachtii; assembly: GCA_023374025.1. Classification (NCBI taxonomy): domain Eukaryota; kingdom Metazoa; phylum Nematoda; class Chromadorea; order Rhabditida; family Heteroderidae; genus Heterodera; species Heterodera schachtii. The sequence goes on from SIJG01000021.1 coordinate 1,671,893, forward strand.
ACCGGCAGCAGTGCGGGCGGTGGTGGCCTCCGGCGACTTCAGCAACAACAGTTCAGCCAGGTGTGTGTGATGTGATGATGTGTGCGTTTGACTTGGCACATCGTTTTTGCGTGAATTTTAACTCCCAATTTGCCAACGCCGGCTCGTTTCGGCATATTGGCTTTAGTCATGTTTATTAGGAATTAAACATAATTTGAAAAATTTTCCAACAAAATATAATACTTCCAGAAATCGATCAGCTCCACCTCGTCGCGTTCCTCAATGGGAGCACTGAGCAGCGGGGGCAGTAAGGTGGGTGTGCCGCGTCGCGCGTTTCGGGTCGCCATTCTTTTTTTGTTTAATTAAGACAATTTGAGGGATTTTCAATTCATTTTTTTAAATGCATCTGATGCTTGGTTGGTGCTGGAAAAGCGTTACTGAAATTTTTTTCTAAAATTGAATTCGTTAAATTTAAGCTATATAAATCGACGATTGGATTTTTATTTTTAAAATTTCGGGAAATTTCGGTGCCAAAAGTGCCGCCGATGAGGAATTTTGCATTTATGAAATTTGTTGAGAATATTTAAATTTTCCCGCTAACCCCCTCCCCTTTTCAAAAAAAAAAAAAATTGAAAATTTAACAAAATTGGCTATCCTAGTAGTGCCGCTGCCGAAAAATGCCAGCATAAACCCTTTTTCCGATTTCGGCTCCCCATTTTCCATCCATCTATTTATATATTATTTTTTATTTCCGTCACAAAAGGTGTTCGGCGGTGCGTCGCCCTCGTCCGTGTCGATGAGCAACGGTCCGCGCGAGGAGCAAAACTTTCACCTGATCCGTGTTGGCTTTGACGACACGCTGCAGGGCGAACTGATCAACGCGGCGACAATCAATTACAAAGTGAGTGCACCGGCGAACTGCTTGAGAGCAATAAATGAACGCCTCGAGCGTCTCGAACGGGATCAGTTTCCAACTAAAAATCTTCAAACAGAAATTTTACGAAATAGCAAAAAAACCAAAAAGTTATGGGGCCTCAAAAATCGAAATTTTGGCCTAAGGGCCCTTTTCCAGCTTTGTTCACTTTTTATTAATACCAAACTTTACATTTATTATTATTTTTTGCTTATTTTTACTAAAGAAAACAATCATAAAATTTTTAAATATAAAAAATGATTTTTTAAGTTGTTTTGTTATATTATACATTAATTAAAAATATATTTATCAGCCAAAATTTCGATTTTTGAGGCCCCATAACTTTTTGGCTTCTTGCTATATGGGCGTAAATATTAAAATTTCACAATAGAAGTCGACCCTGCTCTATCCAATGGTATATAACACATATGCATTTTCTGACTTACAGTTCGGGTGGTTCCCTTGTTAGAATTTATTATAAGAAATTTTAAGAAATTTAGGTGAAAAATTTTAAGCAATTTTTGGAAAAACTTGAAAAAACTAGTTTTTTCTCATAAAATATGAAAAATGCCTGAAATTTGTCAAAGGATGTTTAATTTTTACTTTAAAACTTCAGTGTATAAAAGTGGAGAACGGCGACCGAATGCCGCAGCTGATCGAGCGTGCGTTGGACAAACATTTGATGGACCCAACTGAAGCGCCCAACTACTGCTTGGTCCAATTGTTGCCGGACGGAAGTCGGTGGCCATTCAATCGCTATTTATCAATATAAACTAATCTTTCTCATGAATCGTCTTGGTCTTTCCTTCTGATCAACTTGTTGTGGCCAACACTCACTGATCAATGTTGATTGGTCTCTCAATCAATTAGCCGATTAGAAAAGGATTAGTGACTTAAATTGCACTTTGTCACTAGCTGACTTTTTCATCACTCTATTCTTTATCTGGTCATTCTCGGAATTCTGATCATTGATCTGGTCAACACCAATTACCAAATATACTTCAGTGACCTTATCTCTTAATCAGTTCACCGATTAGAAAAACACCAGTGACGTAATTGCACGTTGTCACTTACTAATTTTTCACTCTATTCTTTACCTGGGGCATTCTCGTAATTCTGATCAATCAACTGACTGACGCCGACCAGTAAATTTGATTTGATATTTCTTCTGATTTTGCTCCTTTGTCTGATCACATAATTTTCTTACATCAAAATTGGATAGATGGAAATTCATTTATGACAAATTTTTTATTAAAAAGTTTCAATTTCAGGCGAGTTCGTTTTCCCTGACCATTGCAACCCGTTCTACGCGGTCGCGCCCGACCCCAGCTCTCCCATGTTGGCCTGCGTGTTGCGCAAGCGTCGTGGCATCGGATCTGGAGGGGCGGCGGATAACTGCCAGCTTAGCCACCATGTTGAACTGCTCGTCCGGCTCCACTCGTTCGGCGGCTGCGATGCTGGCCGCACAGCAGCAACAAAATAACGGCACAACCGGCGGCGGTGGTGGTGGTGGCACATCGTCCGCGTTGGCGAAGAAGCTGAACAAGCAGAAGCGCAACAATTTGTTGCGATGGAGCAGCGGCTTCTTGTGATGACTAAATTTGTTTTTTGGGCCACGGCATTGGCATGGCATGCCCCACGGCAAGTTGAGAGAGAGAGAGAAATTGCAAGGACATTTAAGGAGTGAATAGACAGTTAAGGACTGATGAGTAAGGCGAGCATTTGTATTTATTTAAGTATTTTTTCTACGGCTTTATTTGCTGAGAAACGCATAAAAATATTTATAGCCAAAAAAGTGTCATTTTAGTGTCAATATCCATAAATATAAAGAATTTTCGATCAATATATTGATAAATATTTTGCATTTTTGTGCAATTTCTTAACAAAAATGCAGTGAAAATGAAAAATACACTTCACTAAGAATTGTTTGAAAAAATTCGGGGTTTTTTTTTTTTGTAAACCTTAAATCCTGCCCCACTGATGAGAAATACAATTAGGGTCTTCTGGGAAAGGTTGCCAAAGGCTTTGTCATTTAATTTGAAAATCGAAAAAATTCATTCCATTTAAGGTCCATCTCGGCACACAGTTTCTTAACACACCAATTGCACTGCCATCTCTCCGTTTCCATAAATCCTTGCCTTGTTGGCCAAACAAAATTTGGGATTTTTATATTTATTCCATTTTTATAAAAAATTATTGATAAACTTTATGCTAATCTGCTGTATCATTAAATTGGCTATCATCTTCCACAATAATATGTATTCTTTTTTTCATAAAAAACTCACTTTTTTGTATTTTGTTGTCATTATCAACAAATTTGTGCTTGTCCTTGTAACTTTTTGTTAATTATTTCGCTAAATTTGGACTAACTATGGATGTACAAGGGATTTCGATGGCGTTTTTTGCCTCTAAGTTAATGTCAAATCAATGAAAACCCAGTCAAAAATTTTGAAAATTTTATTTGGAATTTTAGAAAATTAAACAACTCTCCTTTAATTTTCGAAATTCACTCCATTCCTGTAATACAAAAATAATTTAATAATTTTTCCAATAATAAAATAATTTTACTCTTCGTTTCCTCATTTCGAATTCAAATGCCTTCGTTTTGCCGCCCTCTTGCTTCAATAAGAAATGTTACAGAAAAATGTCATTCATCATTATTTTTATTCATTTTTTTTTTTTTTTGCACTTTTGACGAGAATGCTTTTTCATATTTTTATGATTTAACTTTTGCTGCATTATTTTGTAATTGTTTCTTTTTAAAATAAATTATATTGTCAAATTTTGCTCCATTAAATAGAACTTTTTTAAGGGAATCAAGAAATTTGTAATTCCCAGACCGTCACAAAGGAAAAGAAAAAAGCAAAAAGTTTTTTTTTACCAGCTCTTCGTTTATCTCCGATGGTTCAAATAATATGAATTAAAACGGCTAGTAAAAAAGTTCATTTGCAAGAAATTGATAATTTTGTTTAAATTTTCAATTTATTTGTAAAGGACATATGGCATTTGCCATTTCATTTCTTGCACATGAAAATAAATTTACATAGTTTTTTAGCCTCTTTCTCATCCAAATAAAATTTTATGATTTGTTTGATCCCATTTGTAATCACGTAAACATGGTCTTCACAGTGCTCTTTCACATCCGGCTGCTCGAGTCGCGCACACATCACCTTTAGGCCGGCAAACATTCCACCAAAATATTCTGCGACCTGGGTTGAAATGGAGCACGAATGAAAAAAATGTTTTTTAAATATTTATGAATATATCATTGAGATGTGCATTTTTATTTTCTTTAATTTACCTTTTTTGCTTTGACGTGGATGAGTCTACAGTAGGCGCAACTGATAGGGCCCGTCTTATTGTAGGTCATTGCATTGCTATATTTAGTTGGAAAAGGTTTTAATTAAATAATAGAGGTTATATGGCAATTGTCAAATCAGTGCAAAACCAAAAATTTATTATTGCTTACCAATTTTGATCCACCAAATTACAAAAGACGTCCTCTGAGCTTAATTCCAGCGAAATAGAAACTGCTCCTTGAAAAATTGTGTCGATCATTGTGCTGCATTCGGCGGGTGTAATCGGCGACTCCAGCAACGAATTGCACAAAATTTGCATTCCAAGAGAGCCTCCGATGAAACTGCTCCTTAGTCCCTGTTTAGTTTGTAAAATTGATTTTTCCCAGTAAAAATGCCAGCTGCTATTACGAAAGCACTTAAATAATAAATAAAACACACTTCCTGGATGAAGATTGAGGTGCCATTGCAAAGGCACCCGTTTCCCTGTTTGCTCATCAGATCCTGTAGATAAGTGTTCAGCATGTTTGTCGCTCCCTTTTCTTCCCGAAAAGAAACGCCCTTCTCGGCAGCTGCTTGCTTCTCGCTAAATGTTATATTTGTAATGAACAATGAAATTTTTTTGAAAAGCGGCGCGGTATGTTGGGGTTAACCCCTCTTCCGTAAAGCCAAGGGTTGGCTACGCCTTTAATTTCTTGAAAACAAAATAAAATACATATAAAAGAAAAAAACACAATTTTTAAATTTTATACCGAAAATTTGTCAAAAAAACTTACATTAATTTGCGCAAAACGCTCATTTGTTCGGCTGCCTTTTGATGACCTCTTTCAGCCTGACGAAGAAGACGCACAAGTTCCACTGGATCGTCAAGAAAATTGCCTTTGTCGTAAAAAATATTATGGGGTTTAAAATTAAATAAAATTATTAAAAAATTCTTTTTTCACTTTTTACCGTATTTTATTGTTGTTTCGGGCTCGAAATGACCATTCCCAATTTGGGAGAGGAAATGAGCACAAATATCAAAAAGATCAGAAACATAATAAAATATTATTTTAACAATTTTTTTCACTGCTTAAATAGAGGAAACTTATTCCATATTAATCATTGTTTTATTGCTTATATTTTAGCCATATAATTGGTGATGGAATTTTTAAAATGTCGCCCTTTTGAATGCAAAAATGACTGTCCAATTCTGCTGGCATTTGATACAAAACCTTGACGGAATAGTCAATTCAGAAAAGTGAACAAAAATTGATTTTTAAGCAGATTAATAAAATTTGTGTGCGTCGATTAATTATTTAAAAAAATAAAATAATTCTTATGGCAAATATTTTAACTTTTTCGTTTATGCAAATGCTGACAACAGGATTTTTGACGATGAGATTATTGGTGTGATAATGAAGACTGGGATATTTGCTTAAATATTTATCCCCCATTTATCACTCTCGTCGATTTGTGGAACCGATGGGACAAGGTCAAGAAGAGAAACTCAATTCACATAATACAAAATGGCATATGAAAGGTCAAACGACTAATAATTGGTCGCCCGTCCATTTGCCTACTCACAACTCAGTCAACATTTTTTAATTAAAAAAAGTTGGCGTATAGAATAAAAAACAGGACGATTGGTTACTGTGTCAAAAATAGGACATTGGTTACTGTGTCAAATGAAGGACAATTTGTCTAATCAATTTTTTTAAATATGAATAACAGCAATATTAGACAAATGAGAGATTCAATGAGTAAATTGCAAAATTGTCTATGATTTATCCGCTTTTGCTTATTTCACAGTAACATCAATGGCCAATTTCACTTTGTCCTCTTTTCTGTTGTAAAAGCCTTTTCTCGGGTCCAACAATTCCTTAATCATAAAAATTTGAAATTTAAAAAGGCATTTTAAATGCAAATCACCGCAAATGTAATGAAATTGCGGGATCCCCAGCCATTATGTTCATTGTTTCGAATATGTGCATTAAATTTGGTCATTAAATCCGCCACACCGCACTTTTGTGAAACAATTCGAATGATTGCCGAACACTTAAAGCTCCAATTTTCTGCTCAATATAAATTAATTAGTTAATTAATAGTATTAATTAGCCTTTAATTACACCTTCTGTTGGAGAATCGCACAAAAGGTAAATGCCCAACAATTTCTCATTGCCAGTGCTTCCATTTTTCGGACTTATTTGTGCTAATATTCGTAATGAAAATCCTTTGATGTGCACAGCTTCGCTTTTACGTTCACTCCCATGATTTCTCGTGCAAATCCCGACACTTTTTCAATTTCCATCGAAAGCGTTCCATAAGATTCGTCTGGATCAGAAATGAATTTCTCCGTTTTTTTCATTTTTCACTATAACATCAATGGCCAATGTCACTTTATCCCCCTTTCTGTTGTAAAAACCATACTTCGGGTTCACCAATTCCTTAATTGCCCATAATTAGGTCAATTAAGGCAAAATCAAATTGGCACTCACTGCATAGGAAATGAAATTGTTGAAACCCAGCCAGCTCTTTTTCTTGTTAATGAGACGGTCACAAAGTGTCCCGGTGGAATTGTCCAAATTGTTGTCCACCCCTTTCTTTTGCGAGACAATTCGAAAAGTGGCCGAACAAACGCAGCACAAATTCGAATCTTAAAACAAATAAAATAATATTTTTTTAGTAATTTTATTTTTTGTAATTTTACTAATTTTACCGTAGATTTCATAATTTAAATGCCAATAAATGTACAAATATTAGATTAAATTTGATTAATTATTTTAGAAAGTTAATATAATTCTTAATTTATTTAATATTTGTAATTTTTGGCATTTAAAAATTGTTTATGTGAAATCTGTCCGATAAAACTATGAAAGTGCCATTTTTTTTTACCTTCTTTTGGCGCAATACAGCAAAGGTAAAAGCCAAAAACACTTTCTCTGTTTTTTATAATTGTTCTTATTTGTGCCCAAAGTCTCCATCCAAATCCCATTATTGGCACAGTTTTGCTGTATCGGCGACTCCCCACATCTTCTCTCACAAATTCAGACAATTTTTCAATGTCCATTACAATTGTGCCATGAGGTAAAATTCGTCCATGGCATGGAAATTGCAGTGGGTACAGTATGCCGTTGGAGATCCCACGAAAAATTGGAGGGATATGGTACTGTTCAATGCCGGTCACTTCTTCCGCTGTTAACAAGCCGAAAGGAACTAATGGCGAAAATTTGCTTTTAGAAATTAATTCATCAACTTTCAAATGGATATTAAATTTGTCCGGATCTGACTAATTGCAACGGTTAGAGGTACCAATTTTTCAGAGTTTTAAATCGGTTCAAAAATCGGCTTAACGCTTTTCCCAAGATTTTTTTTTGATTTTTAGGTTCAGATCAGAACTTTGTCTAGTCCAAAGCTATCGATCGATTGGTCTTTTTTTTTACCAATTTTCTCAGAAAATTCTATTTTCTGGACGAGCGGAAAACGATTTTTGAACAGTGCTGGGCCAAGGAGTTGACGAAGATTCTCTGATGAACATTCAACGCCATTTTCACGGCATTTTGCGTCAGCCCAACGGAGTGCCGAAAAAACAATTAAAATTAATGGAAAATAATTATTAATTAAAATTAATTTATTTTAAAGTAATTTACTGCTTTCCAAACAGAAATTTCTTCAATGATTTGCAATTCGTCACGTCCCAAAATTTCGCATAACAATTTTTGGTCAATTTGCAAAAATTCCTCCGATTTGAGCAAATCGTCCGCAATTTTGTCAATGTAAGCCAAACACCGTTGAACAAAGTCTTAAAGAAAAAAAACAAACTTTATTAATGATAGTTATACATTTTTTTTTGTTAATATATATAAAATAATTATTCATTTTTACTGACATTTTTTTGCCATGCCAAATTAGGAAGCCCATTAGTTAATTCGATCATTTTAATTAATGATTTTTGGGTCTTTAAATGGAACATAAGTCATTTCACATTATAAAAATGTGTTATTTTTGCATTTATTCCTCCACCTCTAAGTCGAAAAGGCGAGTCTGGGCATATGCAAAGCAAACATTGCGAAGATTTGAAATGGGAACATCCAAACATTGGTCAGCAAGGCCAGGGATAGTTGTACTTTTTGGCTAAAATATTAATTATTTATTTTATTAAATTTAATTTGGCGAAATAAAATTCACCAGCGTAAAGCACTGCCATGGCATTGTCTCCGTTTAATTCACTCAAATCACCGGCGTAAATGAAGTTTAACATCACTTTGAATGCTGCCGCTTCAACGTCGGGGACCTCCACCACAGGGCACTTAGCGGAGGCTAATGAAAATTAATTCGTTTAATTAGCTGAGTCCATTAGATAATTAAATTAGGGTTCAGCCCCGACCCCGAGCTCCCCGACCCCGATCCCCGACATTTTTGGGCCTATTCCCCGCCCCGACCCCCGACATGTCGCCCCCCGAGGTCCCCGGCCCCCGACTTTTTGCTCCCCGACTCCCCGATATTAATTCGGGTAATTGGGGACTCCGGCGTTTAAAAATTTAAAAGTTAATTCATCCACGAAGACGGGAAATATTGAAAATTTTTGAGATTTTGAACAAATTTTCTTAATAAAATTCATTAAAAATTACGAAAAACTTTCATTTTAAAGTTTTCTTTTCTCAAAAACCAGCGAAATAAATAATCAGAAAAAAAAGCTTAAAAAGACAAAGTAATAAAAACAATAAAAAATATAGAAAAAATTAATAAAAAATTTAATTAGTATTTATAAATAATTATTTGTTTTTCAAAACTCGCTTCTTTTTCATTGCCTTCCCCCACCAAAAAGTGCACATCTGTGTCTTCGCCACTGCTTAAAATCAATTTCATCCGATCAAAACCAATTTGGCCATAATTATTTTCAATGCTTGACTATTAAATTATATCCATTAATTATGCTCTGAGAATGGAAAAACAAATTAAGTTAAACGAAATAATTTGCATTGGTCTTTTTCAATTAAATATGGAGGAATTTAATGAATTAGTTAATGATCTGTAGTGCGGGCTCTCAAAGTGCCTGTGAGGCAGAGAGTTTTTCATTGCACTGATAAAAAAAGGCTCAATAGAAGAATATAAAGTGCGCCCTGCGTAGCTCAGTTGTGATTTTTGGCTTTTTTAATTGTGCTTTTTATTTAATTTAAACTCAGAATAGTTGTTGTTTTGGGTTTTCAGAATTTGCAAATTGGTTGTGTTTTTTTTTTGTTTCAGAATGGTTCGCATTGTTTTTTATTTTAAAAGGGTTTCCTTTTTGTTTTGGTTTTCATAACGGGTTTGTTTTTCGGCGTTTTTGATTTGTTTTTGAATGTTTTTGCTTTATGTTTTCAGAATGGTTTAGTTTTGTTGGGTGTGTTTTTTTTGTTTCAGAACGCTGTCGTTTGGTAAGTTTATTCGATTTACGATTTTTTAATGGATTTCAGAATGGTTATTGTTTTGTATTTTCATAAATGGAAGTTTTGTGTGGTATTTTTCAGAATGGTTATTGTTTTGTATTTTCATAAATGGAAGTTTTGTGTGGTATTTTTCAGAATGGTTATTGTTTTGTATTTTCAGAAATGGAAGTTTTGTGTGGTATTTTTCAGAATGGTTATTGTTTTGTATTTTCAGAAATGGAAGTTTTGTGTGGTATTTTCAGAATGGTTATTGTTTTGTATTTTCAGAAATGGAAGCTTTGTGTGGTACTTTTTCAGAATGGTTATTGTTTTGTATTTTCAGAAATGGAAGCTTTGTGTGGTATTTTTTCAGAATGGTTTTGTTTTGTATTTTCAGAAATGGAAGTTTTGTGTGGTATTTTCAGAATGGTTATTGTTTTGTATTTTCAGAAATGGAAGCTTTGTGTGGTATTTTTTCAGAATGGTTATTGTTTTGTATTTTCAGAAATGGAAGCTTTGTGTGGTATTTTTTCAGAATGGTTTTGTTTTGTATTTTCAGAAATGGAAGTTTTGTGTGGTATTTTTCAGAATGGTTATTGTTTTGTATTTTCAGAAATGGAAGTTTTGTGTGGTATTTTTTCAGAATGGTTTTGTTTTGTATTTTCAGAAATGGAAGCTTTGTGTGGTATTTTTTCAGAATGGTTATTGTTTTGTATTTTCAGAAATGGAAGCTTTGTGTGGTACTTTTTCAGAATGGTTATTGTTTTGTATTTTCAGAAATGGAAGCTTTGTGTGGTACTTTTTCAGAATGGTTATTGTTTTGTATTTTCAGAAATGGAAGCTTTGTGTGGGTATTTTTTCAGAATGGTTTTGTTTTGTATTTTCAGAAATGGAAGTTTTGTGTGGTATTTTCAGAATGGTTATTGTTTTGTATTTTCAGAAATGGAAGCTTTGTGTGGTACTTTTTCAGAATGGTTATTGTTTTGTATTTTCAGAAATGGAAGCTTTGTGTGGTACTTTTTCAGAATGGTTATTGTTTTGTATTTTCAGAAATGGAAGCTTTGTGTGGTACTTTTTCAGAATGGTTTTGTTTTGTATTTTCAGAATGGTTTTGTTTTGTATTTTCAGAAATGGAAGTTTTGTGTGGTACTTTTCAGAATGGTTATTGTTTTGTATTTTCAGAAATGGAAGCTTTGTGTTGTACTTTTTCAGAATGGTTATTGTTTTGTATTTTCAGAAATGGAAGTTTTGTTATTCTGTTACACTCAGAATAATTGTTGTTTTGTGTTTTCAGAATAACTGTAATTTCAGAATTCGTTCGCTTTGTTTAATTATGATAGAAAGGATTTATCGTTTTCTTTTGGGTTTTCAGAATAATTTAATTATGTAGTGCTTTTCGGAATGGTTATTGTTTTGTGTTTCCCGAATGGTTTTGTGTTTCGGTGTTTTTATTTGTTTCCTGTTGTGTTTTTAGAATGAGTTCTTGTTTTTTGCAGAGTAGTTGTGTGTTTTAGTTTTCAGAATTATTTTTTCTTTTATGATTAGTGTTTTCGAATTCTGCCTTTATCTTTGAACTGTAATTTATTGTTTTCTTTTATTTTTCAGAATAAATGGAAAATCGTGCTGAAATTAAACGGTAAGCCCGAGACGCGTTTTCCAAAAAAAATTTCTCGTTGGCTTAAAAATATTTAATATTTTTTGATTTTTTAACAAATTTTTATTTTGTTTTGATTCAATTGCGTGTGGACACATATTTATCAATCCAAAAATGCACAACAAAACATTTGTTCGTTTTTTTTCCGTTCCTAAATTGAATTTTTCCTACAGCATTCGCGCGCCTTCGTTGCCAGGGCTCGGCGAATTTTTTTGTTCGAAAAACATTTGTCAATTCTAAGTGCTTTCGCGCATTTCGAGTCAGCGGTTTTTCAATTGCCGCGGACGCAAATCACGGACTCGTTTTAATCACCTCTAGACAGTTGTTATATGATTTGACGAGATTTAAGAAGCCATCCGTGCACGGATCAGCAAAAGCAAAATGAACTTTTTTGTCTGTTGCTTCTAGTCCAGAATTAAATATACAAAATATTCTATAGACTTTAAGCTTTGGTTTGATACCAAGAATGTAGGTATTGACCAAGTAAGACAAAAAAAAATTATGGCCAAAGTAACTGAACTATTTCTGATTTAGAGAGAAACCCTTGCTGATTCAGTACCAGGTCCAGTCTCTAATTTTAAAAATAAACGCTCAAAAAATGAATGAAATTTTTAAAAAAATTCCTTATTGGTTGATTTAATTTGATTCCATTCTTTATTATTTTAAAAGAAAATTTATATAAAATGCATTTTCATTTTAACCCCTTTGGGTGCGCGTCTTTACCTGCGCGTCTTTACATAAAAACTAAAAAAAAAACGGAAAATTTTCTTCCAAAATTTTAATGCAAATGCGAACAATAGAAATAGTAGACAAAAAAAAGAAGAGATTTCATTGAGTAAAATGCCAAATTGTCTATGATTTGTCTGTTATGCTTCTTTTATAATTAAATCGATGGCCAATGTCACTTTGTCCTTGTTTTGGTCGTAAAAAGCCTTTTTCCGGGTCCATCAATTCCTTAATTATAGTAATTTAAAATCAAAAAAGGCATTTTAAATGCCATTCACCGCAAATGTAATGAAATTTCTGAATCCCCATCCATTATCTTCATTATGGATATCATATCGAACAAGTTCTTTCCTTATATCCGCCACATCACACGGTTGTGAGACAATTCGAATGATTGCCGAACATTTGCAGCTCCAATTTTCTGCTCAATACAAATTATAATTGTAAATGAAATTAATTTAAATATTCAATTTTTTCGAGTAAATACAATTTTTAAACAATATTTTTTATCAAGAAAAATTAATTAATTTTTAGGTGTTCAGTTTTTGAGAAAATTTTTCAGCTCTTACGCGGTGTACTTTCTGAAATTTTTTCAGGGATCGTTTCTTAGGGGGGGGGGTGTTTAAGTAAGGATTTCTGAAAATCGACACATGATAAATCCTTAACAAAAATGCAATAAAAACGAAAAACACACCACTAAGAAATCAAGCAGTAAATCATATTAATTATTTATTACAAAAAAGATTCATCTAAAAAAAGTTCTACAAAAGGTTTTTTGTGAACATGAGCAATTTTAACAATTTCGCATTTAATAAAAATTTTTTGATTCGGTTAATAAAAAAAAAATACAATTTGAAAACTTGCAACGAAGTCCGTTAAAAAATTAGAAAAGTTTTTTGGAAAAACCACCGCAAAAAAAGGTCGTCGCCCCGGGGAGGTACCCGACCCCTCAGCTGAAATCCTGGGACCGTCCAGCTTAAAACGGCATATGAAAGGTCAAACAACAAATAATTGGTCGCCCGTTCATTTGCCTATTCACAACTCAGTCAATATTTTTAAGAAAAAAAACAGACAATTGACCTACAATATAAAAAAACAGGACAATTAGTCTTATCAAATTTTTTTTTTTTAATATGAATAACGGCAATATTAGACAAAAGAGAGATTCAATGAGTAAATTGCAAAATTGTCTATGATTTATCGCGCTTTTGCTTATTTCACAGTAACATCAATGGCCAATTTCACTTTGTCCTCTTTTCTGTTGTAAAAGCCTTTTCTCGGGTCCAACAATTCCTTAATTGCCCATAATTACGTCAATTAAGGAAAAAATGTTCAATTATGTATAACTCACCGCAAATGTAATGAAATTGCGGGATCCCCAGCCATTATGTTCATTGTTTCGAATATGTACATTAATTTTGGTCTGTAAATCCGCCACACCGCACTTTTGTGAAACAATTCGAATGATTGCCGAACACTTAAAGCTCCAATTTTCTGCTCAATGTAAATTAATTAGTTAATTAATAGTATTAATTAGCCTTTAATTACACCTTCTGTTGGAGAATCGCACAAAAGGTAAATTCCCAACAATTTCTCATTGCCAGTGCTTCCATTTTTCGGACTTATTTGTGCTAATATTCGCAATGAAAATCCTTTGATGTGCACCGCTTCACTTTTACGTTCACTCCCAATGATTTCTCGTGCAAATCCCGACACTTTTTCAATTTCCATCGAAATTGTCCCATTGGATTGGCATGGATCAGAAAAGAATTTATCAGTTTTTTCTTTTTTCACGCTTAAATCGATGGCCAATGTCACTCTGTCTCTGTCCTCTCCACTGTTGTAAAAGCCATTGCGCGGGTTCACCAATTCCTTAATTGCCATAATTAGCTAATTAAGTGGATAAAAATGGACAACTCACCGCAAAGGAAATGAAATTGTTGAAACCCAACCAGTTCTTGTTATTGTTAACAAAACGGTCACAAAGTGTCCCGGTGGCATTTTCCAAATTGTTGTCCACCGCATGCCATACCTGAACACGGGGGGTGGGGGAGGCGTGGTGCGACTTTTGGGGATTTGCAACTTGGGGACCCGACATTTGGGGACCCGACTTTTGGGGATCCCGACATTTGGGGACCCGACTTTTGGGGATCCCGACTTTTGGGGACCCGACACTTAGGGAACCCGACATTTGGGGACCCGACATTTGGGGATCGAACGTCTTTTGGGGATCCGACATTTGGGGATAAATTTAAAAATTCACCCAAAATTGGAAAAATTTACGTCTGCTTTAGCCAGAGTTAATTCCATTGCAAGAAAAAGAAATAATATTTTTTAAATTAACTCGGTTTCCGGACTGAGATTTGCTTTGCAAATGAGTCACAAAAGAAATTAATTTGTTAAAAGGCACCGCACAAAATCACTCTAAAGATAAGAAACAGAAAAGATGATTTCGGCATTTGTTGTACACAATTAGACAGCAAAGCCGTATGGAGGAACTTTTTGAATGTCCTTGACGAATGTCTGTTCACATTGGCCCTTTGGAAAGGCGTTTAAAAAAAAATTAGAAAGAGGTGTACTGTACATAAAACATATTCTGATTTGTCTATTGTGTTGTGGTTAGTATGGGCTCAAAATTATGCTTCCTTGTGGTGAGTCCGGAATAAGAGAACAAAAAATATTATTTGTTTTTTTTTGCAATGGAATTAACTCTGGCTAAAGCACACGCAAATTTTTCCAATTTTGGGTGAATTTTTAAATTTTTTTGTTTTAATAATCCCCAAAAGTCGGGTCCCCAAATGTCGGGATCCCCAAAAGTCGGGTCCCCAAATGTCGGGTCCCCAAGTTGCAAATCCCCAAAAGTCGGGTAGCCGGGGGAGGGGTCAGGGGGACCTCTTCGATCGTAAGAAGTAGGGCGGGGGGGGGGGGGTGAAGGTGAAGGAAGGAAAGAAAAAGGAAGTGAGAGAAAAAAAGGCAAAATTTATACAAAAATTTCTCATGTGAATTCGAAAAATTGCTTATTTTAACTAATTTCATTTAAAAATTCCAAATTTTATACGATCGCATAATGCTGATTTATTTGGAAAATTCGTCGATCTAGACGAGAGGCGGCTGAAAAATCAAAAAATATTGCCTGTTTTTTTTTTAAAAAACTCCAGTAAATTTCAATTTTTCTACGATCGACAAATTCGGGGGGGGGGGGAAGTCGAAAAAACGGAGTCCGGCGGTGTCGCCGATAGGCGCCGCCGGGAAAATTTGATTGCAATTTGTTACGAAAATTGCCTATAAAATTCAAAATGTGCCCATAAAATTTTAAAATTTTTGTTTGGGGGGGGGGGGAATTCCCCGCTCCCCCGCCCTTCCCCCACCCCCTAGCTACGGGTCTGACCAAAGTGGAGCGTAAGATCCCTTCACTGACCCCCGTCCTTGTTCAGGTATGCCCCATTCTTTTGCGGAACAATTCGAAATGTGGCCGAACAAACGCAGCACAAATTCGGATCTTAAAACAAATAAAACAATATTTTTTAATAAAGTTTTACTATTTTTAATTCATGTAATATTTGTACATTTATTGGCATTTAAAACATACATGGAAAAAGGGGGGGGGGGTCAACCAAAATTTTTGCGAAGGGTCTGGGGGGGGGGGGGGGGGGGGGTCACCGGCCAATTTTGCGAAGGGGTCCTGCCATGCAATTTGACGACCTACGACCTTTTTTTTTTTTTGCTTTTCAAAACCTCATCTTTTTTTTCGGCGCGGTTTTTTCAAAAAAATTTCGCGAACAAGGGGGCCGGCGGTGCCGGTAGGCGCCGCCGGGAAAAATTTTTGAAAATTTGAGTGCAATTTGTTAACAGATGTTCACCAAAAACTGCCTAAATCTGTCCGGTAAAAACAAGGAAAGTAATAAATTTTTTACCTTCTTTTGGCGCCTCGCACAAAAGGTAAAAGCCCAAAACAGTTTCTGTATTTTTTTTATTTCTTCTTATTTCTGCCGAAATTCTCCATGCAAATCCCATTATTTGCAGTGTTTTGCTGAATCTGTGACTCTCTTCCGCAAATTCGAAAAATTTTTCAATGTCCATCACAATTGTGCCATGAGGTGAAATTCGTCCATGGCATGGAAATTGCAGTGGGTACAGTATGCCATCGGATATCCCACAAAAATCTGGAGGGCTATGGTACTTTTCAATGCTGGTCACTTCTTCCGCTGTTAACACGCCGAAAGGAACTGAGATTTAAAAAAAATAAATAAAATTTACTTGAATATTTTTTGTACCAATTTTCTCCGAAAATTCAATTTTTTGGACGAGCGGAAAACGAATTTTGAAAAGTGCAGGGCCAAGCATTTGACGGCGATTCTCTGCAGAACATTCAATGCCATTTTCACGGCACTTTTCGTCGGCCCAACGGAGTGCCGAAAAAAAGAATAAATTAATGGGACATAATTAAATCAATTAAAATAATGGGAAATTAATTAATTAATTAAAATTTTATTTTTTAAGTTCTTTTACTGCTTGCCAAACAGAAATTTCTTCAATGATTTGCAATCGGTCACGTTCCAAAATTTCACACAACAATTTTTGGTCAATTTGCAAAAATGAATCCGATTTGAGTAAATCGTCCGCATTTTTGTCAATGTAATCCAAACAATCGCTGACATAGTTCTAATATAAAATAAAAATAATTTTATTATTGATAATTATGCTTCCTTTTTTTGCTGTGCATATAAAAAATATTCCATTTAATTTTAATGATATTTTTTGCGGTGCCAATTAGAGGCGAGGCCCATTTGTTAATTCGACAATTATTTAAGAAATTATTTTTGGTCTTTAAATGGAACATAAGTCATTTCACACTGTAAAAATATGTTATTTGTGCATTATATTTTAAAATTAAAATTAGTTCACCCACCTCTAAGTCGAAAAGGCGAGTCTGGGCACATGCAAAGAAAACATTGCGCAGATTTGAAATTGGAACATCCAAACATTGGTCAGCCAGGCTAGGGATGTTGTACTTTTTGGCTAATTAAAAAAATAATTAATTTTTAGTTAAATTTAATTTCGCAAAATAAAATTCTACCGGCGTAAAGCACTGCCATTGCATTGGCTCCGTTTAATCCGCTTAAATCACCAGCATAAATGAAGCTTAACATCACTTTGAATGCTGCTGCTTCAACGTCGGGCACTTCCACAACAGGGCAATTAGCCGAGGCTAATTAAAATCAATTAGTGCATTTAGGAGATAATTGAAAAAAGTTAGGGTTATTAACAGAGACAAACTAGAGAATAAAAATATTGGTAATTTCGAAATAAAATATTTTTTTTTTACCATTTTCCGCTATTTCCTTTTTGGCATCAAAACGAAACATTGCCCGAAAAACATCGGAAGCGTTCTTCAAAATCAGTTTATGTGCAGGCAAAAGCTTAAAAGGACTAATGTAAGAAAAAAAAAAATAAAAAATAAATAGGTAAAATAAATAATTAAAAAATTAATTATTATATAATTAATTATTTGTTTTCAAAACTCGCTTCTTTTTCGTCGCCTTCCCCAACCAAAAAGTGCACATCCGCGTCTTCGCCACTGCTTAAAATCAGTTTCATCCGATCAATCACCAATTTGGACATAATTATTTCCAATGCTTGACTATTTAATTAAAATGACAATAATTATAATTATGAAATGAGAATAATGGAAAAACAAATTAAGTCAATTTTTTGAAAACTGTAAATTTTTTATGTATTTGAAGTAAAAGTAAGAAAAAAGGTACTTAAGCCATCCCCCTGAAATATATTTTTTACATTTTTTTTTTCTAGAGTATTGAAAATTCAAAACAAAACATTTTGAAGAACCCTGAAAAATAAAACTTTGTATAGTTCGGCCTGAATTTTTCTACAACTTTGGGTTTTTCCTGGACCTGGGTTTTTGTCCAGGAAACCCAGGTTCATGTCCAACATGGAATCCACTTTCAGGCCCAGGCTTTTTTCAAAATGCCCAGCTCTAAAAAATGACATCATTTTATGAGACAAAAGGAACTACAAAAAATAATGCATTTATTGTGAACAAAAAGTATATAAAATGAATTTTTTGCTGCTGCTGCTGATGGATTATTATGGGGGAGGGACAAATGAATTACGGCAAAATGATGACCCAAAAACGGAAAGAAAGCGAAGATGATTTGCTTTGAATTTTCGTTTTTTCATATAAATATGGAGGAAATTTAATGAGTTAATGATCTCTAATTAAAGAAATCAATTAAAAGCGCATGAAAATAGGCATTTTTAATAGAAGATGCCAACATGCATCAGCAGGCATTTCCATATTCCATTAAAATAAAAATAAGAAAAATAGGATCATATGACTTTTAAAAAAACCAAAAAAAAAAAAAAAAACTAAAAAAACGAAAAAACTAAAATAAAAATAATAATAAAAATTTTTAAGTAATGCACCAAAATATTGAATTGACCAAAATTCAATTTTATGTATAGATTAAATTCTGAAAAATTCCTACTAAGATAACTTTTTATGCTGGTCAAACAGTCTTTTACACCAACTTGATCAGGTCACTCACTCCTTCATGGTATATGAAAACCCGCAAATGGCTTAAAATCAGGAAACTTTTTGAAAAAAAAATAAGTTAGGGGGCTAGGAAAATTTGAGTTAGCCTGTTAGAAAGAGGACAAAATTCTCTGCCGAAATGCATTTTTATTTTAACCCCTTTGGGTGCGCCGTCAGGGATGGGCTTTCGCTTTCGCATATTTCGCTTTTTTTGGCACTTTCGCTTTCGCGTTTCGAATATTACACCCTCTAAGAAATAATGGATGAAATGTCCTTAAATTTTTCTAAATTTTACATATGAATTGGCTAATTTTCAGTGAAAACCTGTTTAAAAATGGCCAAAATTTCCAATTTTTGCCCCGGTATCGGCACCGCTGTGCCCCTAAAACTCCTATATTTCTAAAAATGGCCCAAAAATCGCAAAATTTGACAATTTTAGTGAAAATCTGTTAACAAATTTATTCAAATTTTCAAAAATTTTCCGGCGCCGTCAGTCATCTCTTCCCTTAAAGTTTTTTGGAAAAAGCGCCCGCAAAAAAAAAAGCTTTTTATTTTGATTTTTTAAATTTGGAATAGAATTTTACAAAATAATAATTTTTCTTTATGATTTTGACTATTAAAAATGTTGTAGAAAAAGTGTTGCTTTCGCGTTTCGCAATTTCGCTTTCGCGTTTTTTGGAATTTCGCGTTTCGCATTTATTTTCATTTCGCAAAAAATTTCGTGTTTCGCATTTTATTTTCCGATTTGGCCCATCCTTGGTGCGCTTCTTTACTCTTTACATAAAAACGAAAAAAAACGGAAGATTTTCTTCCAAAACTTTATAACAAATGCGTACAATAGAAATTGTAGACAAAAAAAAAGAGAGATTTCATTGAGTAAAATGCCAAATTGTCTATGATTTGTCCGATTATGTCATCACAGTGACATCAATGGCCAATTTCACTTTGTCCCCACTTTGGTCGTAAAAACCTTTGCTCGGGTCCATCAATTCCTTAATTATAGTAAATTAAAATCAAAAAAGATATTTTTAAATGTGCCACTCACCCCAAATGTAATTAAATTGTGTAATCCCCAGCCATTATTTTCATTATGGATGTCATATCGAAGAATGTCTCTCCTTATATCCGCCATAGCATACTTTTGTGAGACAATTCGAATCGTTGCCGAATATTTGTATTTACATTTTTCTGTGCAATGAAAATAAAAATTTTTAATGAAATTAATTGACAAATTCAGTTTTTTTCGTCGGGTAAGAACAATTTTTAGAACCAAAATTTCTATCAAGAAAAAATAATTAAATTTTAGGAACCATTTAGGAAAAATTTTTCAGTTTTTAGGGTGGTATATTTTCTGATAAGAAAAAATCGTATAAAAAAATTTTGTAAGAAAATTTCAAAGAAAAAGAATTGAAAAATTTTCTAGTATTTTTCCGAAATTTTGAAGAAAATTAAAATTTCTAAGCTTGAAGAAACGAAATGCGCCGAAAAATGAAATCCATAATAATAATTTTTATTGGTTGTTATTTAACATTAATTTGCACCTTTTTTTGGCACGTCACACAAAAGAAAAATGCCCAAACATTTCTCATTGTAATTGATTCCATTTTTCGGATTTATTTGTGCCCATATTCTCAATGGAAATCCTCCGATGTGCACAGTTTCACTTTTACGTTCACTCCCAATGACTTCTCACGCAAATTCCGACACTTTTTCAATTTCCATCGAAATTGTACCATTGGATTTGTTAGGATCGGAAACGAATTTCTCAATTTTTTTATCTTTCTCGGTTATATTGATGGCCAATGTCACTTTGTCCTCATTTTGTTTGTAAAAATCATTGGATGGGTCCATCAATTCCTTAATTGCCCATAATTAGACCAATTAAAGAATCAAATGAAATGGCCAACTTACCGCAATGGTAATGAAATTGTTGAAACCCAACCAGCTATTTTTATTGTTAATGAGGCGGTCACAAAATGTCCCGGTGGAATTTTCCAAATTGTTGTCCACCCCAACCTTTTGCGGGACAATTCGAAAGTTTGCCGAACAAACGCTGCACAAATTTGAATCTTAAAAAAAAAATAATTTTTAATAATTTTATTTTTTGGTATTTTCCTATTTTTCCGTAGAATTCACAATTTCAATGCCAATAAATGTACAAATATTACATTGCTTTATGGTACACTTAAAAAGGAATTTTTAAATTCATATTTGTAAGTTTTTTGGCCAAAAAAGAGTTCAAAGATCTCTGATGTATCTCAGGTGACTTCAATTTATTAGTGCTGTTCGAGACTGAAAATTTCTCGAGACCAAGGCAAAAAATGGCATTTCAAAAATGTTTATGTGAAATCTGTCCGGTAAAAACTCGGAAAGTGTCAATTTTTTTTACCTTCTTTTGGTGCTATATACCAGAGGTGAAAGGCCAAAAACTTTTGTGTGTTTTTTATATTTATTCTTTTTTGTGCCATAATTCTCCATGCAAATCCCATTATGTGCACTGTTTTGCTGAATCGGCGATTCCTCACAGCTTCTCCCGCAAATTCGGAAAATTTGTCAATGTCCATAACAATTGTGCCATGAGGTGAAACTCGTTTATGGCATGGAAATTGCAGTGGGTACAGTATGCCGTTGGACATCCCACGAAAATTTGGAGGGTTATGGTACCCTTCCATGCCGATCACTTCTTCCAGCGTTAAATTGCGGGATGGAACTGTAAAAAGTGTGCTAGTGAAATTAAAAGTTGTAAAAATATTAGAAATTTTTAGAATTCAACCCAATTACAGGAACCCATAAATACGGTATTTCCGTGTTCCAATTATGAATTAACCATATTTTTTTATGCCATCGGACATCCCATGAAAATTCATTTTGCTATGGCACTGTTCAATGCTGGTCATTTCTTCAGCTGTTAAAATGCCGAAAGGAACTGAAAGATTTAGAAAAATAAATAAAATTCTTTAAATATTTTTTATACCAATTTTCTCAGTAAATTCCATTTTTTGGACGAGCGGAAAACGAATTTTGTTCAGTGCCGGACCAAGCATTTGACGCCGATTCTCTGCCGAACATTCAATGCCATTTTCACGGCACTTTTCGTCGGCCCAACGGAGTGCCGAAAAAAAGAATTAAATTAATGTGACATAATATAAAATTAAATTAATTTGTTTTTTAAGTAATTATTATTATTATTATTTTTTGCAGTTACTTACAGCATTCCAAATTGAAATTTCTCCACTGATTTGCAATTTGTCTCGTTCCAAAATTTCGCACAACAATTTTTGGTCAATTTGCAAAAATTCCTCCGACTTCAGCAAATCGTCCGCATTTTTGTCAATGTAATCCAAACACCTTTGGATATAGTCCTAAATGTGAAAGTAATTGTTTTTAAAATCATTTAATTTAAAGCAGGTGTAATTATTCATTAATTTTAAAGAATGTGAATTTTCGCCCTATTTCATAATTACTTTTATTCCTCCACCTCCAAATCAAAAAGGCGAGTCAAGGCATATGCAAAGAAAACATTGCGCAAATTTGAAATGGGAACATCCAAACATTGGTCAGCAAGGCCAGGGATGTTGTATTTTTTGGCTAATATTAAAAACAAACATTTTAATTAATTTATTTTATCGAAATTAATTCACCAGCGTAAAGCACTGCCATTGCATTGTCTCCGTGTAATGCGCTCAAATCACGCACGTAAATGAAGTTCAACATCACTTTGAACGCTGCTGGTTCAATGTCGGGCATCTCCACAACAGAGCAACAATTAGCAGAGGCTAATTGAAAATCAATTAGTGTAATTAGCGAGGTAAATTGAAATTTAAGTTTTAATTATAGATTAATAGTCCATAATATTTTTTTACCATTTTCCGCCTTTGCATTCTTTGCGTCAAAACGAAACATTGCCTCGAATACGTCGGAAGCCTTTTCCAAAATAAGTTTATGTGCTGGCACAAGCTTAAAAGGACTAGTGTAAGAAAAAGAATAAAATATATAATTAAATTAAATAAAAATTTAATTATTTATAATTTAATTATTAGTTTTTTCAAAATTCGCCTCTTTTTCGTCTCCGTCCCCCACCAAAAAGTTCACATCCGCGTACTCTCCTGTGCTTAGCATCAGCTTAATCCAATCCGTTGCTGATTCGGACATGCTAATTAAGGACAATAGCTAAATTTGTATTTTTAAAATTCAAATATTCTAATTCGATAAAAATTGCTGTTATGGTGACAGAGAAAAAATGTTCAATTGTCTCATTAGTCTAGTTCATTATGTACATTGCAGAGGGCAGAGGGTTGCAACTTTTTGTGTCTGGCGGTCATGTGTTCTCTTCAGTGTCAAGTGCTCTCTCGCCGGGCATAGACGCGGTTAATAGTTAGTCACTGTTCACTCGCTTCTCTAACGATCGTTAATAGACTGACTGTCTGCGTCTCTGCCCTTGCGAGAGAGATTGATAATTATATTATTTGTGTTGAGCATCTAAAAATATCTAATTTACAATACTTAGTAATATCTGTTTTTAAATCTATGTAATCATTTTTGGAAAACTTGAAAAACATCAAAATCCAGGTCCAGCAAAAATCCAAGTTGCCGAAAAATGGCCTGGAGCTGGACCTGGATCCATGAAAAATCCAGGCCTGGATCCAGGTCCGCGAAATTTTTTTTAGAAAATATACCCTAGAATAATTTTCTCAGAAATTTTTTTATTGATAAAATTATGCGTTTTAAATGACAAAAATTAAGTTTTTTGAACCTTTTTCATGCCTTTTTTGCCAATTTTATTCAAGAGCTGTTTATTTGGAAATTTCTTTAACCAAACACTGCTAAAATTTTATGTTTTATAATAATTGCTGGATAACAAAGCAACGGGACATGGAGTCTCGGCAAAACGGAGCTTTAAACCCTGCTAATCAGCCTGTCTTTTAGTCACGTTAATACCGCTTGTTCCCGATCTACGGTCAAGTTCCGGCATCGTTAAAATGATTTAAATTACTTCAATATTAATATTTTTTTTCTAAGCATTGTCCACATTTATTAGGAAAAACAGATAAATATGTACAGAAAACATGCTGAGCGGGACCGGGACCAATAGCGGGACACTGAGTACCAAGGTCCCGGTTTTGACCAATTTTGACCGGGACTGGGAAATTCCCGGTTTTCCTAGCCAAAAAGTCCCGGTTTTCAACCAAAAAATCCCGGTCCCGGTTTTTGTCAAAAATCCCGGTCCCGTCAGCTCTTTTTAAGACAGATTGAAAATAAAATATTTAATTAATAAAAATGCATTTTTCAATATTCCAAAATTTGAATAAACTAAGTTTTATCATCAGATAAAAAACAGGATAACATAACTTTCACATTTACGCCAAATCGTGCCTTCATAATAGTAAAGAACGGTGGCGGTGGCAGAGAATTGATCACCAATTTTGGTACTTCTCTGTGTGTATGTGACCCCACACGATCTGGTTGCACCGTAGTTGCGCAACACTGCAAGGTTACTGTACAAAGTTTTGCTGGTCAAGTGCAAATGTTCCGCGTTTTCAAAGGTTTCAACGAGATTGTTGAGTGAGTTAATGTTGTAATTGACTCTTAATAAACGTTATGAATTAAAATTGTGAGTTAAAAAATTGAAAATGGCCCAAAATCAGACCTGGGCATATTTGGATTTCAAGGGGACCTCAGTACTATTTGGGCCTTAAAGCCACATTTCGTTAAACGCGCACCCCTGTGCAAATTTGCATATACAAGTAATATTTTTAATTAACAAAAAAAAATACGTAAATTTTGTGGGTTTATAGGGCTATTTAAAAGCCCTCATCCCTATCAGTCTTATTTTTTCCGTTCCCGATTTCCCTACCTGGATCGGGAAATCGATTTTTAAAACGATAATTGGACTATTTGCGAATCATAATTTTAATTATATTTGAATATGTTTTTAGTTTTAAATTTTAAACTTACTCGGTATGCTTCCAAAGCATTGATGCAATGCTGCGTTCATAAGGACTTGCTAAAAAGAGCCAATCCCATGCTTTTCGGGCTCTGACCTTCTGATTCGTGTAATCGTAAAGTGTTACCATGATGTTTAAACTGTTATAATCGGCCAATAAAAAGCAATTCTCGGACATGCAACGAACAAGGCTATTGGTGTCATTTTGAAGATTAGTTGATACAAAGCCTTGTTTGATATAACTTGAAAGGTATAATAAAACATAATTATTTAATATTGCATGACAGTTCGTACAATGTAGACTAGTACGCAATTTATTTTTCAATTAAAACCTAAATTCTTTCTAAATACAAAATCGTTAAAAGAAAAGAACCAAACAGATTATTTGTTGTTTATTGAGAAAAAAAATTATAAATTTAAACTCCACCCTCCACTTTTTTAGCTTATATTTTACCTGTCTTTCGAATTTTATTTTTGTCCATTTATTTAAAATTTTCATAATAATTGAATAGAAAAAACTATAATTAATTAAATGAACTCACTTCCTGTTGCCATACCCATCAAGGGCGTCAAAAATTTTGACAGTCAATTCGAAAACTGTTGCATTGTCCAAGACAGGCCGATTTAAATGCATTTCATCAATCGCAGATTTTACTACGCCAATTTCGATGTTCGGGAAGGACTTCAACTAAAATTGAAAATAATTTTCAGGTCCTATGAATTTAAGTTTGAGAAAAGATAATTAAAAAAGGATAGGACGTTTGTACGCTATCCATTATTTTATTTGAACCAAGTTTTACAAAATTTATATTTATTAATTGCTTAAATAATTTGTGATGAAATTAATCCAAAAACGTCAAATATGCACATATATGTGCCAAAAAACTCCCTAAATATTTCCTAAAACCAAAATAATCACAAAAACTAAAAAATTTCTAAAATATGCAAATTCTCTAAAAATCTCATTCTTTATCCATTTCGTTGACATAATAATAAAT
Source organism: Heterodera schachtii (assembly GCA_023374025.1). Taxonomy (NCBI): domain Eukaryota; kingdom Metazoa; phylum Nematoda; class Chromadorea; order Rhabditida; family Heteroderidae; genus Heterodera; species Heterodera schachtii. Next base: position 1,697,343 of record SIJG01000021.1, read on the forward strand.
CAAAATCATTTCAATGCTTTTTGGCCTGCCGTATTTGCTCTATATCCCCCCTTTCTTCTAAAACAAGCTTTCTTACAAGTTCCGCAGATACATAAGGATCCACATTGTCAAGGATCGAGGTTACAACTGTCGTGAGTTCCTTCTGGTACCAGCCCATTCGTTTTTGGTCTCCGGCAAAGGTCAGATTGGCACAAATTGAGCCGAAAACCATCTGAAAATTTTGCTTCAGTAAAGATTAATCGACAAGCCTAAAAATCGCATCACCATTTAAAGTAAAAGAAATATTATTAATTATTATACCAATGTAACAACATCCAAACGAATTATATTTTCAAGCTCTTGGATTTCCTTTCGATGAAAATTTTTGCCGATGACTATGTCGTCGAGTAAGCAACTTTGGCAAAAATATGAAATGATTTAAAAAATATGAAAATTTTGCCAAGTTAAACTGCCTATTTTTTATAAATGTAGGTTTTTTGGTTTTTGAGGAACATTAAATTAAAAATATTATTTTACAGCAGGAAAAACCAACCCGGAAACGGGCTCGTAAGCTCCAGTTTCAAGAAAAAAGTTTTTTACAGCGGAAAAGACCGAAGATGACGAGTCATATTCAAATAAAGAATCTATAATTAAATTAAACACAACAAATTAAATAGGTTAGTTAAATTAAAAACATACCATTGTTATTTTCCATTTTTTGGAGCACTTTCTTAGCATTGTCGGTCTCAAGTTCTGAGAACCAAATAATTAACTCTTAAAAAGATAAAATTAATTTTTAAATTAGATTAAGCTTAAAGCAATGTTCATACCCAATGCAATTGTATCAAATTTTTCCTTTTCCATTTCGCTTCTTATTTGCATTCGAACTTTCTTCAGCATGGGGACAAATTGTGCTTGAAGTGAAATTTGTTCTGATGACAGTCCGATCGTGCAGTGTTCAACAGTATGTGTTTGAATGTACTGAAACATGATTTCGGAAATTTTAAATTAATTTTTATAAAGAAAACAGCATGACATAAGACGCAAAAATTCGATGTATTTATTTATTTATAAATTGATTTAATATTATGTAAAAGATTCGTGCTAAAGCTACACCTACGTCAAGAATGCTTAACGGTGTCTGTTTGTCGGGATCATCACAAACATGTATGAACTTTTCCACATCTCTGTCTGTTTTTTCAATGACAGGGTCGCAAAACATTGACACATAGCGACGAAGAGTTTTCATATGACGATGAACGTTCTGAAAATTATAAGACTTTTTTGGCAGGAAAATAAGTTAGACTTCAGAAAAATAGATGAAATTTAATAATTTAGTAGACCAAAAGCGATAGATAATATTTTTATTTCTTTTACTTTTTTATAATCGTGTAGGTTGCCGCGTAGAGCAATTATTCGTTCGGAAACCGCAATAATCTTCTGCAATTTTTCGAAATTTGCATCTATTTTGCTTTGAAGCTTCACCAGAGCTTTGTATTCATCAGATTCCGGCTAAAAAGATATTAATTTAAGTTCAACATGAAAAATTAGCTTTGACTGATAAATTCCATGAATTTGGAGTAAAGTTGTATACGAAAAATATAAACCTTTTAATAAATTTACAGCAATAAATTTGTGTGCTTTTTCAATTTATTGAAATTAGAATGTTATTTAAAATAAAAATTATTTGCGTTTTCTAAATATTGATAATTTATTGGTTTACTTTTGTGGAAATGTTGAGCGCTCCAGCCACAAGTGTGCCAATTCTGAATGTCAATTTCAAAAAGGAGAAAAGGCTCATCGATATCGTGTTCATAATTGAGCCAACATCCGCCGTTGACGCTGTGAGAGTATCAAATTTTGCCAAAAAATTGATCACTGTTTCCGCTGAAAGGATTGAATTCCGTAAATCATTAAAAAGCGAAAATATTTCACAGTATTTGTTATAATTAAGCATAAAATCAGTAGTTGTTGTTAGAAAAACAAAGAAATTCTATAAAATCCTGGTTCTTGACACAAAATTTAAATTAATTTTAATGGCATCCTTATTTAAAAAAGTAAACATCATTTGCAAATATAAATGTTACAATAAATTTTAAAAATTTTTGCCCTTCATCAATAATTAAATAATAAAATCTTTTCTTACTTTTGCTTCATTTGAAAATTAACAAAAATTATTTTAATATGTATTAACTTTTTTAATTTAAATTCTGATTATTCCAAATATTTTGGAAGAATAAAATTAATTTGTTAAACATTTAATTCATCTTTTGTTAATTATTTGTAAAATAATTGGTGCTATTCCTTACCTGCTGATGATGATTGCCCTTCATGTTCTTCATCAATATAATCATCATAGTCGGCTGATGCTAAGGATGTACAAAATAGTGCAAGAATCAATACTTTTTTAATCATCTGTTATGTAATATAAACATTTAAATTTACAAAAATGTTATAAAAGGGTTTGAATCATCCTAGACAAGAAGAGAAAAGATTAGCCAAAAGATATTTTTTGGTCCAGAGGTGATTTTAAACGTGAATGTTTAAATAAAATTAATTTTATAAAAATTAAATTCAAAATTGTTGTAAAATGAAAAGAAAAACATAATATTCTTAATTTGCAAATATAAAATTCAATAATGAATATTTTATCAATGTGAATTCACGGTTGACTGCTAAAACCGCTGCTGTTTGATCTCTCTTATGTCCCCATCCGAAAAATGGTACAAAAAGTATGCCCCAAAACTCATTACCGCCCCAAAACTCATTAACTTTTAACCTTAATGGTTTATTTATGATTTCAATTGACTTAATGTGCGGTCGGTTTCCATAGAAACGTTTCAAAATAATGCCAACATTTCTTTAAACAATTGGGTAATTTTGAGTTTTTTGTGACTTTTTGTCATTTTTATGTATTTTTAGTCAAATTTTTGGTGCTTTTTTCCTTGAGTTTCCTTCAGTATAATTTCTAATAATTTTTTTTGTATGCAAGAAAAAAGCATTTTTAGCAAATTTTTTTTTCACACAAATGAGTATTAAGAAATTTTTATCAAACAAAAAAGGGCATCTTTAGATCAACTTTTTTAAATTAATGGATTTTAGTCGTCCTGCAGTGGCGATAGACGCTGTTTAGTTAATTTTGAAAATTTATAGGTTTTATGCCAGAATTTTAGTTTTCTATGTGGGTGGGGGGTCTAAACTCACATACACAACTTTTTGCTACGCCCTAGGCAACATTTACAGAAGTTGATGCTCCCTGGCAGTGATTGGAACAAAAAAGCGGAGGGTACAGGAATTTTTCTGACCATCTGACTACTGTAAGGTTTTATGACTACACTGACTGTGATTACTATGATAATTATTGTGATGAGTGAGAATAAATTTCATTTCCATGGTTATTATATATTTACTTAATTATGATTGATGGAATGCAATTGATGTTTTCGATAATTAATTTAGACTTTTTAAGTGCACAAAAGTTTCATGTCATCAAAGTTTTGTAATTCTAATTTATTAACAGCATATTTGGCAATTTACAGGAAAAATTGGGAAAATTTTTATCGATATTTAAAAAAAAAAGTATTTTTCAATTAAATTTTAATGAACGTTTTCCAATGACATTTTCTTTTGCCCTTTGGCGAGTCTTTACACAAATTTCCGAAGCTTTTAAAACAAAATAATTAAATGAACTGTGAGAAAAAAAAGCGAGATTATTGTACAAATTGCTGAATGGTCTTTGTTTTGACCATTTTTGCTTTTTTTACAATTAAATCAACGGCCAATGTCACTTTGTCTTCATTTTGGTTGTAAAATCCATTGAGCGGGTACATCAATTCCTTAATTAACCATAAGTGGAGGGAAGTTTAATTGTCACTCACCACAAAGGAAATGAAATTGGGATATCCCCAGCTGCTATCTTTATTGTTAAAAGTATTTTCATTAGTAAATTCTTCTCTCTTATAATCCTTTACGCCGCTCTTTTGCGAGACAATTCGAAGAGTTGAAGAACATTTGCAACTCCAATTTTTGTCTTAACGGTAATTAATAAATTATTATTATAAGTAGCATTTCATTTGCACCTTCTTCTGGAGCATCGCACAAAAGGAAAATGCCCAAATATTTCTCATTGTCAGTGCTTTCATTTTTCTTTTTAATTTGTGCCCATATTTTCCATGGAAATCCTTTGATGTGAACAGTTTCGCTTTTACGTTCACTCCCAATGACTTCTCGCGCAAAATCCGACAGTTTTTCAATTTCCATCGAAATTGTTGCGTCGGATTTGCTTGGATCATGAGTGAATTTTGCCACATTTTTCACTATTAAATCAATGGTTAATGTCACTTTGTCCTCGCCTTTGTTGTAAAAACCATTGCCCTGGTCCATCAATTCCTTAATTAGTAGTAATTAGAACAATTAAGTAAAGTTAAATTGCATCTTAACTGTCAATGTAATGAAATTAACGAATCCACGACCGTTTGATTTATTGTTAAAAATGATGTCATTAAATTTCCCAATGCAATTCTTAGCTTCGATATTTTGTGTGACAATTCGAAAGGTTGCCGAACAAATGCACGAATCTTAAAACAAAAAAAACAATCCTTTGGCAATTTTAACAAATGCTTTTTTTAACCTTCTTTTGACGCTTTGCAGAAAAGGAAAAAGCCCAAAAATTTTTCTTTGGTTTTTATATTAATTCTTATTTCTGCCATAATTCTCCATCCAAATCCCATTATTTGCACAGTTTTGCTGTATCGGTGACTCTTCACAGCTTCTCTAACAAATTCGGAAAATTTTTTAATGTCCATCAGAATTGTCCCATGAGGTGAAATGCGTCCGTGGCACGAAAATTGCAGTGGGTACAGTATGCCGTTGGACATCCCACGAAAATCTGGAGGGCTATGGTACTTTTCAATGCTGGTCACTTCTTCCGCTGTTAACATGCCGAAAGGAACTGAAAGATTTAGAAAAATAAATAAAACTACGTTTAAATGTTTTTTGTACCAATTTTCTCCGAAAATTCCATTTTTTGGACGAGCGGAAAGCGAATTTTGTACAGTGCCGGTCCAAGCATTTGCCGCCGATTCTCTGCTGAACACTCAATGTGATTTTGTTGGCATTTTGCGTCAGCCCAACGGAGTGCCGAAAAAAAAAACAAATAACAATTAATAGATAATTAATTAATTTTTTCCAATAAAATTTACTGCTTCCCAAATTGAAATTTCTTCACGGATTTGCAATTGGTCACATCCAAAAATTTCACACAGCAATTTTTGGTCAATTTGCAAAAATTCCTCTGATTTGAGCAAAGTGTGCGCATTTTTTTCAATGTAAGCCAAACAATCGTTGGCAAAATCCTTAAAATATATTTGTTTGAAAGAATTTCAATTAAATTCGCTAAAATTTCACCTTCAATTCGAAAATTAGAGCCTGGGCATATGCAAAGAAAATATTGTGCAATTCAGAGACAGGAACATCCAAACATGTACCAAACAGACCAGGGATGTTGTACTTTTTGGCTAATTAAAAATAAATTAATATTTTATAAATTTAATTTCTCAAATAAAATTCAACCGGCGTAAAGCACTGCCATGGCATTGTCTCCGTTCAATTCGCTTAAATCATCCGCATAAATGAAGCTCAACATCAATTTGAACGCTGCTGGTTCAACGTCAGGTATCTCCACTACGGGGCAATTAGCAGAGGCTATTTGAAAATTAATTAGGGTAATTATCAAATGACAATTAAAATTGAAATTATTAATTATTAAATTAATAGTCAATAATATTTTTTTACCATTTTCCACCTTTACATTCTGTGAGTCAAAACGAAACATTGCCTCGAATACGTCGGAAGCCTTCTTCAAAATGAGTTTATGTGCTGGCACAAGCTTAAAAGGACTAATGTAAGAAAAACATTAACAATAAAAATTAAATATTTGTTATAATAAATTAATTAAAAATTTAAATAAATTAATTATTGCCTCTTTTTCATCTCCGTCCCCGACCAAAAAGTGTACATCCGCGTACTCTCCCGTGCTCAGCATCAGCTTAATCCAATCAGTCGCCGATTTGGACATGCTTATCAATGGTTGCTAAATTATTAAATCTGTTTTGAATCGTATTAAAGGAGAATGGTAAAATAAAATGAAATAAAATAGGAAGTTTTTTTTTTGTAAAATGAAATAAAATTGGAAGTTTTTTTTGTTGAAAACTTCGAGTTGCCTTTGTGTAACAGTGTACGAGTTTGTCTTGGCACCGAAAACTTGTTCTATTTTTATATATTTGAATCAAAACTATGAAAAAATCAATCGTTGGCGTAAAATGTATTAAAATTTATTCAGATGGCGCCTACATTTTTGTACAACAAAGGAAATAAAATAGAATTTGTATTGGGAAGAAGTGAATAAAGTTTTGCTGCTGTTGGATGGGTCACTTTTATTTATTAATATTTATGAGGGAAAGACAAATAAATTACGGCAAAACGATGACCTCCTGAAAAAGGGGGAGAACGGCAGAAAAGAATTCAATTTTGAATTTTCTTTTTTCCATATATAGTCATGCAATGGCGTAGCCAGACTCTTGGCTTCGGGGGGAGGAGCTTAAGTCAAAAATTCGTTTTTTTTTTAAATTGTATTTTTCGTTGTTTGAAAGCCCGAATTAGGGGGGGGGGGGGGTATTTCACCAAATTGTTAACGATTTTTCGCCAAAAATTTCATGGTTATGTGTTTATAACAACGTTCTTTTATTTTTTATGAAATTTCAATCGAAAAAACAGTTAGCAGTTTAAAAATATTCAAAATATTTTATTGACCATTTTTGTAGCATTTTTTGTGCGCTTTCTAATGATATGACTCATTAACAAAAATATTCTTTAATACGGAAATGGCAGCAGCAGGAACCAATTACACCCCATTTTCGGGTGGTCAAATATTTATAATCGCTATTTTAATCTCAAATTTTGAGCGCACAGAAAAATCTGAACAAATCTTGATAAACTAACTTTCCATGCAGAAGAAAAAATGTCTTTTACACAAAGTTGAACAAATCACTCCTTCATGGTACAGTGGTAGAAAAAAGTCTTGACTCAAATTGAAAAACTTGTAAATTAAATTTTGCTTGCTTAAGTCGATTTATTATTAGGAGGTTTTGAAATTTTTTTAGAAATTTGAGTAGGCCTTTTGAAAAGAGCACAAATGCGCTACACTATGAAAAGACCGCAAGTCTGCACGAAATAATGATTTAGCAGAAAAATTTTCTCAACCTCTAGGAATTTTTTTTCTAAACATTTCTCGATTTTCAATGTATTTTATGGTGTCCCGATCAGGAACGGGCGAAGCTCGAAGTTTTTTGAAAAAAATAATTTTTCCCTAACATTTAGTGGGTGGTAAAAATTATTTGTAATAAAAATTATGATCATAGTCGCAGGAAAAATAACTAAAAACCTAAAAATCCCCTTTCCTTACTCATCAATTCCAACTTTTTTTGAGCTGTGGGCGGTCAAAAATCCGTGAGTAGGACTAATTCGAACATTGTCAGTCTGTTTAGTTGTTATGCTTCTTCATTTTTATATTTTTGATGAACCTAATCAATGTTAAGCTTTTTAATGATTAAAAATAAAAAATTTAAGTCTATCTTTAAGATTAGTGATTATTTGAAATTTTCAATTCGTTATTTCTGTTGTTGGGTTTTAGTAAATCTTATTGATATTAGTGAAATTGAAATGAAAGTATTATTTTTGACTGCGCGGCGCAAATGTCCATTTTTGCTAGGCGGCGCAATGTCGCGGCGCAAATGGAGCGGCGCAAATATCCGCGGCGCAAATGACGCGGCGCAAGTGTCAACTTTGCTAAGCGGCGCAAATGTCCATTTTTGCTGTGCGGCGCAAATGGCGCGGCGAAATGTCGCATCACCATTTTGGATCTTTACACTCCAAAATTTTGTCACAATTTTTTGCTGAAGTAAACAATAAAAATTTGTTAGGAAAAGCCTCAAAATTATTGATTTTTAAATATATAGAAAGTTTTAATCGGTTTTTTAAATGAATGAGAATTTTTTCATTCAGAAAATTTTATTTTTTTTGTCTTTTCCAAATATTTTTTAATATTGTAGATTAATGTGGAATTCACCGTATAAATTTTTTAAATAAAATTTTTATATGATATCTGTATAAATTTTATTTAGTTTTTTTTAATATGTCCGGGAATTATTCTTTGCGTGCAAATAAAATTGTAATTGATTTATTAAAAACAAAAATGACACCTTAAATGAGTAGGATATTTATTGCCCAATATTGGCATGACGACATTAAATGTCTGTTTTCGCCAAAAAAAAATAATTTAATAGGCAACAAACTATGTAACTAATGTTAATAAAAATTGCTTGTTTTGGTTCAGAATATTCAAGCTCATATGTTTCCGCTTAACATACATAAAAGCCTCGTACTGGCCAAAATGCCACATTTATGTAATGTCAAAAACCCACCGTTGTACAGACAGACAGTGCCTGGAGTAAATAAAAATTTTACCCCATTTAATAACAGATTTTTGAAAAAAATCCGAATTTTTTTGGACCAAAAAACTTTTATTATATATACATACACATTTGAAAACTCACAAAAAATGGAATTTTTCATAATGATAATTGAATCTTTTGAGTGTTTATTCTTCCTACTATTCTCTGCCTCTTTGCATTACTTTTGGCATTCCGTCCCGATTCTGCTGGTGTAAATGCGGGAAATTGTTTGGGCGCACACAGAGCAGTGACATTGTCAAAATATTGTTTAGCTATAAAACAGCCTGACATCTGCAACAAGTCTGTAAAAGTGTGTATATGGAAGGAACAGGAACACAGATGTGAAGCTAAACAGATTACAAAAGGCGATACCCCGAAAAGTACACAAGACATTTTTCAAACAATTTAATTAAACAAATATTAATTGAAAATATTTAAATATTTAAAATAGAGCGTGACATTTTGACAAAAGCCGGGATTGGAACCAGACCAGGAAATAGGATTAGCATGCTCAAATTCTGATTTGTGATGCTCCTAAGCCCGGTTTCCGATTTCAAATTACTATGTGCCGATAGGAACGACCGCAGAAATTTTTGGAAATTTTATGAGATTTATTAATATATTGTGACTCAAAAACCTGCAAAAATAAGAAAAGGAAAGAGAAAATTTAATAAAATTTGAGAAATATTATTCATTTTTTATGAATAGTGGATTTTTTAGATTTATAAAGTGGTGCATAAAAAATACGAGAATGGGCATTTTCATTTTTAATGTTTCTTTGTGAAATTCTAATTAGTTTGAAAAGAAAAATTGTTTTTTAATTTAAACGATATATTTTTAGTACATTTTTCTATTAAAGAAAAGTAATTAGCCAATCTTATTAATTTCAATTGTTTTTTAGGTTGGAGTGATGTCTGTCGCGCTATACATAATCGCGATAATTGCAATGGCACCAGACGTCAATTTTGTGATTGGAAGGGCGGTCTTTGTGTTTTGATAGGCTTTTGACACCAAATCCACATGGAATTTGATTGATTTTGGTTGTTTTTTTTATCTATGTACCGATGCTGTTGACACTTTTTTACGTACATTTTCTGTTGATTTAACGCATAAATAATCCATTAAAATAAACCATTCATTTGTAGGTAAAAACATGTAACGAATTTAATTGTATTTCAAATAAAATATTATCTAAAAATTCTAAAAAGAATTCAAAAAAGAAAATTAGCCGTCAGAAGGGTGAAACGGTGCCGGGTCGTTACTCAAAAAGCATGAAAGGAGTTTTTGATATAACTTTGCTAAAAGCAACCAATTTTTAATGATAGCATTCGATAGCCCTTAGCGTCCTATGCATATTAGCTTGCAAAATTCAAAAAGTTTCGTTAGGCTTCAAAAATTGATGGTTTTTGAGTAACGTCATAGCACCGGTGAGACCAAGAACTCTGACGACTGACCAAAATAAAAGTACTGTAGATAAAATCCTTAACAAAAATGCAATAAAACGATAAAAATTCCTAAGAAGCGAGCGAAAAAAATTCAGAAAATACTCCCTTAAGAATTGTAAAAAATTTTTCCCAAAAATTAATTCCCAAAAATACCTTTTTTTCCGTGCTGAGACGAACCTAAAAAAGTATCAGTTATAATAAAAATAATTAACTTTAAATATTATAAAGTGAGTAAATCCTATGAAATTCTAATTTTTTGTGCATGTTTCATAAAATTTTGACATACATAAATTTTCCCCACGCTTTTCCGAATATTTTTATTTCCTTAAATTTTATACCGTTCCTCCGCAGCTTTTATCTATCTCATCAAATTTCATGCCTTTTAATATTAAAAAAATGTTTTAGCAAGATAAACAAACCGTTAGCAGAGGGTGAAACGGTACCGGGTCGCGTTATTCAAAAACAATCAAAGGAGAATATTTTTTGATATAACTTAGCTCAAAAGCAACCAAATTTTTAAAAGTACTGTAGATAAAATCCTTAACAAAATGCAATAAAACATAAATAAATTCCTAAGAAACGATGCGAAAAATTTCAGAAAATACATCCTTAAGAATTAAAAAATTTTCTCAAAAATTGATTCCCAAAAATTTTTAGTTTCAAAATTTGCCTTATTGGAAAAAATTTAAAACGATTTAATAATTTCCTTTACAATTGAAATATATAGTTTTGTGTTTTTCTGCGTAAAAAGCGTTAATAAAAAAATTTATTGACTATTTTAGTGCCTATTTGAGTGTTTTTATGCCTATTTTGTGTTTTTTTCTGCCTTTTTTAGGAAGCCCGAAGCCCTACTTATTACCATAGTGAATTTTTAAGTTTTGTTTTAATTGGTTTAAAGAATTTGATTGGTACAATAAAGTGTGGTATACAGTGACTTTATCAGACCATCGGACTACTGTAGGACTTTATGACTACGATACTATGATAATTATGATGATGATGAGTGAATATTAATTCGCACAGACCAGAGCTTATTTGAAAATAAACAAGGAAATTTTTTTTCTTATATTTTTTTGAAACTTTATGGGATAAATCTGATACTGAGTGTTGCTAGGTAATTTGTTACTTCCAAAAATGATCAACAAACAAATTAAGTCATAAAATGAAAACATGAAAAACTCATGGTTTCATAATTCGAGTTTGTAGTAGATTTGCCTCAAGTTAATTGTACTCATACACACTAGAGCCAATGTTAAAAACGGCGCGGGTTCATTTCAATAAAACAGATGTATTCGGTAAAATGAGAATAGATGAAAATAATGTTTTTTAGAAGAAATAACAAATTTACATGCAAATAAACAAAAAAAAAAATTATTTTTATTTTTTTTGATAGTTCGCTTACAAAAAAAAAAATGAATTCTGCTGATCAATAACAGCATTTATGACTAAATTAGGAATTATGTCTTCAAAAGTAAGCAAATTTAGCAATAATTTTTATTGCTCTATTTTCCGTATTGCATAAAAATTCAAAAAATTATTATCAAAGACCTTTTGTAAATTAATGCAATTTGTTGTATTATTCATTTAATGAAATAATTAGAACTATTGCATATTTAATAAAATGTTAAATTCAGATGTTACTATTACTGTTTTATCACAAAACCAATGGAAGAGGAATTAAGTTGGAGAAAAGGGCAATAAATAATAAATATAAAATCAATTTGATTAAACAGTGTATGCGTTTGATTTGATGGAAAACCATTATTTTGGCTTGGAGAAAATTTTGCAAAAATTTGCTGAAACTTTAGAAATTAAAAGTGAAAAGAAGCAAAAGAAAAACCAATCTTAGCAATAAGATGAAATTAATTGCTGTTTTCGTGATTTACTCTTTTTGGTAATTTTTTTTTTTGACTTTCATTTGTCATTTTTTCATTCTCACATTAATCCATATTTTTTACATATGTAAATATTAATGAATAAATTATGAAAAATAACGCTTCGAACAATCAAATTCTATTTTCTAAAATACGAGAATTATTTATTCTGTCAAAATTAATTATTTAAAACAACAAAAGAATGATGTCTCTCCACAAAGGCAATGATACTCATAATAAAAAATTTTGAAAATCACTGGAATGGTAATTTAAATTTTGAAAACAAAATTGTCGAAATAAATTTAAAAAATTGACATTTTTTTGCCATTTTGTCTGTTCATTGCCTATTTCAAATGGCGCGGAAATTTGTTTTCCACATAAGAGGTTAAAAAGCTCAAAAGGCCCTTCATAGTCGCACACACTGCACCGAGTTCATAGAACGGTGGATCGGCAAAATTGCGGACAAATCCGACTTCAACCATCACATACTCCTAAAGGGACAAAAATTAATAATATTATTAAATAAAATAAAGAAAAAATCAATCTAAGGAATTTGTGTGATAAAAAATTTGTCGTCTTAACAGAAAAAAAGTTTATACAAGTAGTAAAGCCAATTTTACGAATTTTAACTAGAAAAAGAAGAAAAGGGATTGGGATGTTCCCGAAAAAGAACATATGAAAAAGGATTTTAAGTTAAAAACCCACATTTGCGGGATCTGAAACGGCTCTGAAATGATCGACGCCGTAGTCCTCCATCATCACCGACTTGGCCCCTTTGGAGTTAAGCCGCTTACAGAGAAGCCCATTCTAAAGGGGAAAAACAACGTGATTAAAAATAGCGTTAAGTTAATAAACAAATTTTGAAGAATTTTGTAACTCGGGATTTGAAAAAAAAATACTGATAAATTTCATTTAAATGAAATATTCTGATAGTCTTTTTGCAAATTCTTAAATTTTTTGTAAAAATTTTAAGAAGCTTCAAACAAAAATACACTTTTTTAGAAATTTTATTAAAATTTTATTTATATTACTTTATAATATCGAATTTGAAATTGCAAGATAAATTTAATATAAATTATAATTAGATGACGCGCCTTTTCGGGGATACTGCTCTTAGCCAATAACACCAACACTTGGAATTTCAGCAAACGATTTGGCGATCCTGGGCCCTCGGAAGTTTCGTCCAATTTGAAGTACAAATTAGCAGTGTACGGATCAATGGAAGTAAACGGGAGGCCTTCAGCCGAAAAACGGCGCATAAGTACTGGATACTTATCCAGTGGCTTGAGGATCTTGTATGAGTATTCGGACTCGCGCGCCTGAAAGGCAAAAAAAAAACGAATTTTAACTGAAAGAACCAATTCCGAATTAATATGTTGAAGATGCACTAAAATAAATTTATATTTTTTAAGTTTGGTGAATATGCTGCCAAAATTCATCATTTAGTAATATTTATTAGGGATGGAATTCCGGGGCCCAAAAATCTCGGAAATCAGAATTCCGGGGGGGTCAAAAAATTTTGGAAATCGGTAACGGAACGTGCCATCCCTGATATTTATGGCTTCAATTTTTATTTCAGAAATTTAGGTCTTGGAAAAATGAAATAAAATAAGTAATATAAATTAAAATAGTTAAAATTATTTTTCACTGGTTTTGTAAATATAATTAATTATCTTACAATATTATAATAGTGATTACCATTAAAAACCGGTCTAGTACCGAATGTGGCTTTCGCCAATTTTCAACTTTTTTACTGCCGGAAATTAACCGGTAAAATATCGCGCTTATTCTCAGCAAGCGTCTAACGCTCCAAACTTTGTCAGGCTGCATAAAAAGGAGCAGCTCATAAATGAGCTCTGGCTGAAGCCAAATGCGTTGTTGTTTTTGCCGCTGTTTCTCACTTTTGCCATAGAAATGTTGCGCAATTATTGGCCACGCGCTAAGTTTGGTCTATGATTGGTAAAACGGATGCAAGTTTTTTTAAATTTTTAAGTTAATGTAATCCCCAATGGAGTATTGGATTTAGAGTTAAACTTTGGCCACATTCGTTTCGAGTCAACTGTTAGACATTACAACTCGCATAATTTTTCATTGAAAAGGAGATGTGATTTCTCAATATGATTGCGATTATCAATTAAAGACAATTTGGTAAAAATATTCCAATGGCTCTCAAAACGCTCATAGCAGTTAATGGAATAGATAGATTCCGAGATCACATAAGTTTGGATTTCTGGTTATCGAATCAATTCATAGACGGTAAGCATTTGTTTTCTAATTAGAGTAATGAATGAATGATCGGGAGTCTTTGAACTATAAATCATTCTTTTCATTTGCTCTCCAGCTTGAAAAATTGGTATAGGACTAGAAGATACAATAAAAATGGAATAGGAATTTAGATGAACATAACAAAGAAGTTCACGTTAAAGCACTGCGCAGGCTTTAAAATAGTCAAGAAAAAGATTATTTCCCTGATAATACAATATTACAGTATTATTTCCCTGATAATACAATATTACAGTAAGTAATACAAATTGGAATAAAAAATGAATTAAGAAAACTCTTCGGGGTTGGCTATCAGAAAACAATTCCAAAGTTTAAAGCTTTAATATTTAAATAGCAAATGCAAAAATATAAAACAAAGAAGCAGGATCATAAATGAGCTGTGGCTGAAGCTAAATGTGTTGTTGTTTCTGCCGTTGCTTGTGACTTTTGCCATTGAAAGGTCACGTGCCATTTTTTAGTTTAAGATTGGTTAAAATAGGTGCAAATAAAAAAATATATATTAATAAAGAAAAATTTGCAAAAATATCGTGCAAAAAGAGCATTAGGAGGTACAGCGGCTTTCCGATGCCATAAAATTTCAGAATGGAATTTCTAGCCTAAAACTCCGAACTCAAATTCTATTCAACTCTGAGAAGACAATAGAGCAATTCGTTTGAAAGTGATCGATTTTTCTAATTTGCTTCAGGCAAAATGAATGAGTTGAGGGAAATTAGATGATACAACGATCTCAGAAAAGTTTACGTGGAAAACGACACGCAAACTTTAAATATGCAAGGTATGAGTTGTATATTTGAAAATAGCGTATTATAGTATAGAAAAACAGGAATAAGACTGAATTATGAGAAAATTTATACAAAATTTTAAAATGAAAATATGGTCCTTTAAACAAAACTACCAAAAAATTTCCATTAAAAAGACAAGAATTAATATAAGGTGAAAGGATTCTTAATTACATATTTCTCGGTTTAAAGCCCAAATTAAATGCAACAGATCAGAAATCTCTTCTAAAGGATTTAGTTAAAATAAATCTTCGAAAAATTGAATGATGTATCAGTGGCAATAAATGAATCAAGAACAGACAATTTGCATGAAAAGCACTAAAATAAAAACCTTAGGTATATCAAAAAGGGGTTAAATGATCAAAATCAATAAAAATAAAATTAAGCCACATTAAATAACACAAAAATAGGGTCTAATCTTTCCGTAGATTGGACTCATAAAGCGCACAGAATGCAGGCAATTTATAAAACCGCGATTATGGGCATTTTACAACTTATGATTTTCCAAGAAAAGGCATTTATCTTATCAGCAGCAACAAATAAGCAATGCTATCAGCAATAGCCATTGGTGGCTATATTATTCTATCTATTTTTAAATATTGGAATCGTAATACCAAAATATATATATATTTGAATTTATGATCTTAATTAAGAGCTAATAGGATGAAGCATTTGCTTATTTGTTACTCAAAAGTCTTTGTTTCCGAATTATTCAATTCCCATGGTGGCATTCCTACTCAAAATGCAGAGAGAATAAACAATGTGTGTAATTCAAACAATTATTAATAAAAGTGCTGTTTTTGGGTTTGGCAAGGACAACCCCCAAAAATCGAAACCCCCTCCACAAATCCCACCGACTAACAAGATCAGCAGATGGCGAAATCGGTTGTGAAGACATTACAAGAAGAGTGTTTGATGAGAGACGGTCGATGAAAAACGTTTCTTTTGGACGCAGTTGAAACTTTCAATTAAAAAAAAGAAATTAGATTTTGGTACAAAAATAAACTTTATTAATCACCAAAAGCATTTATAATAATAATATTTGGAATATTTTTTCATTAGCCCCAAATTTAATAAACTCTAATTGTTCAATTGTGTATTGCTAATTCTTAAAATGAAAAATCAAATTGCTTCAGAAAGAGTTTTACCGAATTATAGCAACAAAAAAAACATTTAAAATAATAAGCGGTATAATTTTTTCATGAGCCCCAAATTTAGTAACATTTAAAATAAACTAATTGTTTAATATTATGGTGCTATTCTTAAATAAAAACTCAAATTGCTTCTTTTACAAAATATATTAACAAAAAAAAGCTAATGGACGAGGGAATTAAGAAATGGCATAACAATTACAAATTTAAAAACGAAAAAGGGGGGAGAATGGGGGAGAAGGGCACCAGAGAAAATCAATTTGATTAAATAGTGTATGCAAAACTAAGTGACGAACGGTCAACTGTCAATTTGTGGGAAATTGGAAAAGAAGGCCATCACAAATTCGTATGGAGATTATTTTTGTATAAAATAGAAAAATGTAAAAAAATTTTAAACGATTAATTTCTAATCATTTAGTGAAAAAAGAAATAAAAGACGTTTTTTCGTTGGTAAAAAATAAAATTGTATATAAAAAAAGTTGGCCAATAAATTTGAATGCATCAGAAAAAAAATTATTCTTTTTTCTTGTAAATTTAGCAAAATCTTGTATGCAAAATTGATTTTTTTTTGTCGCGATATCTTTTTTTTGGGAAGTCCCGTTGGTGAATGTATAAGAGAGAGTGTCGACTTTAAGAGAGATCTTGAGGATTTTTGATAAAATTGTGTAGAAATATATTCCTTGCCGCGAGCAATAAAGAAAGGAATACAGAAACGCGCAATTATTTATGCAAATAATAAAAAATAAAAATTATGGGTTGGAAAAAAGGGAGGAAAGAGCGGGAAAAGAGATGCCATAGTGCACTATTTCGTTAGCACACTCTTTTCTCTACTGCAGCAAAATGAGCTATTTTCTCTCCTCTAACAGTCTTCAAAGAATAAAAGTGTTCCCGTGCTCTATCGCTTTTGTTTTCCGTCATTCTCTCGTTTCTCTTCCATTTTTCTCTCTATTTTTTATTGCTGCATTTTGATAAAGCAAAAAAAACATTTAAATTTTTTTTTATTAAAGGCAAAATCTAGCCAAAGAAAAATTATTTCATTATTTGAATTTTTCAAGGTTTTATTAGTCCTATGCTACTGTAAAAATTGAGCCTCCCCCTTTAGCCTAAGGCAATTTCCTCAAATATTTTTAAATTAATTTCAAAAATGAAATATTTTTTTTACACACATTTTTAAAATAAAGATTTATTACATATTTAAATGGCCGATTTGTAAGAATAAATTTAAAATACATAAAATTTTCTGTATTTTTGAGTTTTCAAGTGGTTCAAAAAATATTTAATTTAATATTTTCAAAAATAAATACCTCCATTTGATGTTCATTTAAAACAAAGATAATTTATCAATTAATTATATTAGTGGTTTACTTCATAAAATTTCTTAATTACTTTGATTCGTCCTCCATTTTTGCATTTTTCACTTTCAAATCAATGGCCAAAGTCCTAACCCACTTGTAAGGAAAATTCTACAATTTTGAGCTTAGAATGGTCAATTCAGCGGTCTACGTCAGTTGGGCGCCAGCATTTTTTTGGACTATAACTTTTTCTTTGTCAATCAAATCCAACATTGTTAGTAGAGACCGGACAACTGGGGTCGGAGGGATCCCGAGTCGGGATCCCGACTGAATCCCGATCAGTTCCGAACATTTTGGAAAAACGATTGGGACGGATCCCGAGTCGGGATCCCGACCGAATCCCGATCCCGATGAATCCCGAAGATTTTTTTCGGGATCCCGCGGGATTATCGGGATTTGCTAAAACCCATTTTTTTTAAAGTTTTCTGCTAACTTTTGTTCAAATGCTTATCTAATATTTATAATTGATCAATTCGAGTGAAGAAAATAGAGATGGGAATTATAGCAGGTTTTTAGAAAATTTTCAAAATTCGAATATCATGTCTAAAAATCAGATTTTAGGACCAAAAATTAGAATATTTAACAACATAACTTTAAATAGTTTTTTTACAATTTAATTAATATCAATTTTGTATTTTCGCCTCCTATGATCAGTTTTAACAATTTGAGGAAAATTAGCAAATCGTTAAGTGCATCGGAATCAAAAAATCAAATTTTAAAGAATTTTTTGCTGAGAATTTTTCAAAAACTTTAGGGGAACAAGGTGGAGGCCGGCGGTGCCGATAGGCGCCGCCGGGTAAAATTTTGTAATTTTTGATGCGATTTGTTAACAGATTTGCCACAAAATAACCAAATTTTTTGGCGATTTTGAGCAAATTTTTCAAGAAAATTAAAGATTTTTAGAGTCCGGCTGTGCCGATATGCACCGAAGGAAAAATACTTTGACAACAAATTTTATTCTGATTATTGGATAGAATTTTTAGAAATCGTTGTGCCATAAAACTCTAATAAGATTTAGTAATGTTTTAGTAATTTTAAAAGATAATTTATGATAATTCTTTTTTGGAAGAAATAAATGTCACAAAATGGCCACCTTTTGCGTCAAATTTTGAAAATTTTAGTGGAATTTTGGAGACCCGTGAAAATTTTTTGGGATTTTTAAGAGATTTTTTAAGCAAAATTAGCAAATGACAATATTTTTTAATTTAAAATTCAAGATTTAATTAAAAAATGGAGATTTTTCAAAAAATTATCATGACTTCAATCCCGCGGGATCCCGCAGGATTGCTAAAATCGTCGGGAGGGATCCCGATTCGGGATCCCGATGAAATCCCGATCAATCCCGACGAATTTAAAAAATCGCTCGGGACGGATCCCGAGGTCGGGATCCCGAATTTAATCCCGCGGGATCCCGAAGAAATCCCGCGGGATCCCGATCCCGTCCGGTCTCTAATTGTTAGTATCATTCGAAAGCTCTTAATATGTTCTATTAGCCTGTAAAATTCCAAAATTTCGTCAATTTAAAAAAAGTTTGAGCAAGAAAAAGTTGAAAAATTTGGTTTTTTGAATTCTTCAAGTCATAACTTTTTTTAACCTCAATGAAATTTTCAGAATTTTGCATGATAGTAGAGGACACTTAGGGCTGTCGCATGCTACCAACAATGTTGAATTTGGTTGACAAAGAAAAAAGTTATAACTGAAAAGGTGCTGGCGCCCAAACGTGCCGGCGCCCAACTGACGGGTTCCGCAATTTAGTAATATTTAATTATTTATTTCGGCAATTCTCAGACGACAAATATGAGGGGCGGGGTTGAGCATCGCCCCAAATATTTGTGTTTTGTCGACTGAAATTTGGCAATTGGCATTGAATTTGATCACAATTACGGACGACAAAGGTATAATTCCCGACAAAAATTTTGCAAGACAAACGACAAATTCAGACGGGAGATAAACGAAATGACGTATTTTATCAGAGCGGGATTTGCAAATGTTGTGGTCATCGGGGATGGTGGGATTGAAGAAATCGGATGCGTAAAAATAACATAAAAAAAGTCATTTGCACCAAAGTGATCAGATCACTTCTTCAGGGTGATCGAAAACCAAAAAATGGCTTTAAATTTAGAAATTTTCAGAAATTCCTAGGGGGCTGAAAAAAATTTTCGTGTAAGATAATATAAGGGACAGAAAGAGCACAAAATTTGCTAAAAAATGCAAAAAACCGGATGTCTCTATGACTTATGTACGCTAAGACTCCTGAAGATGAAGTTGGTAGTCATAAAAATTTCTGTAACACTGATAATTTTTTTTTATAAATTATCAAAAATTAAAAAAAAAATTATGAAAAATGCTAAAAAGTCCAAAATATGTACCAAGCAAGAAAAGTGAGGACAGTTTTAAACATAAAAACACAAAGTTAGAAGACATTAAGGATGTCGTCAATCAGAAAGTAAAAAATGATGATCATTTGTGCTCCGTTTTTGCTTCTTTCACTATGACATCAATGGCCAATGTCACTTTGTCCTCGCTTTGGTCGTAAAAGCCTTTGTTTGGGTCCATCAGTTCCTTAATTGTTCATAATTGGATCAATTAAGGAAAAGTTTAATTGTCACTCACAGCAAATGAAATAAAATCAGAGAATCCCCTGGAGACCGATTCTCTGTTTAAAGTTATTTCTTCGTTGAATTCTTCCTTGATATCAGCCACACCGCTCTTTTTCGAGACAATTCGAACAGTTGCCGAACATTTGCAACTCCAATTTATGTCTAAAAATAATATAATTAAATAATTATATCAATTAACATTAATTTGCACCTTCTTTTGGAGCGGCACAATAAAGGAAAATGCCCAAACATTTCTCATTGTCAGTGATTTCATTCTTCGGATTTATTTGTGCCCATATTTTCCATGGCAATCCATTTATGTACGTGCCAGATTCACTTATACGTTGACTCCAAATGATTTCTCTCTCAAATTCCGACACTTTTTCAATTTCCATAGAAAGTGTCCCATGGGATTTGCTTGCATCAGAAATGAATTTATCCGCTTTTGCTTTGCCCACAGCAACATCGATTGTCACTGTTATTTTGTCCCCATTTTGGTCATAAAATCCTTTGCTCGGTTCCATCAATTCCTTAATTACCCAAATTGATCAATTAAGCAAATTATTCAATTTACACTCACCGCACATGCAATAAAATAAAAGCCACGACCTTGTTGTTTATTGTTAAAAATTAGATCATTGAATTTTCCAACGGAATTCTCCACACCGTTCATTTTTGAGACAATTCGAAAAGTTGCCGAACATTTGCAGCTCCAATTTTCATTTTCTCAATTTCAAATTATATTAATTAAAAGTATGGTTTTATGTTG
Organism: Heterodera schachtii; assembly: GCA_023374025.1. Classification (NCBI taxonomy): domain Eukaryota; kingdom Metazoa; phylum Nematoda; class Chromadorea; order Rhabditida; family Heteroderidae; genus Heterodera; species Heterodera schachtii. The sequence continues at coordinate 1,718,085 of SIJG01000021.1, forward strand.
TTTCACCTTCCCTTGGGCCAAAGCAACAAAGTTAATGGCCAAACATTTCTCACTGTCAGTGCCTTCCGTCCTCTCATTTATTTGTGCCAATATTTTCCAAGAAAGTCCCTTGATGTATACGGTATCGTCACTGAATATGTAACTCTCCATTGGTTCTCTTGCAAATTCCGACATTTCTTCGATGTTCATCGAAATTGTCCCAAATGTCAAAATTCGCCAATGACTCGGAAATTTCAATGGGCAAAATAAATGAGAATAATTTCCTCGAAAAATCGGTTGGCAATGGAACTGATAAACGCCAATCTTTTCTTCGGCTGTTAAAACTTGTGAAGGAACTGAAAAATTTGGGGAAAAAGAAGAAAATTACTCAAAATTAATTTTTTTTTTAATTTTTTTTTACCTATTTTTTTCAAAAATTCCTCTTTTGAGAATAGCGGAAAGCGAATTTTTAATAGTGCCGGGCCAAGCATTTGACGGCGATTCTCTGCTGAACATTCAATGCCATTTTCACGGCATTTGGCGTCGGCCCAACGGAGTGTCGAAAAAAACAATTAAAATTAATGGTGAATAATAAGAATTAATTAGAAATTATTATTATTTTTATAGTAAATTTACTGCATCCCAAATTGAAATTTCTTCACGGATTTGCAATTCATCACGCTCAAAAATTTGACACAACAATTTTTGGTTAATTTGCAAAAATGCCTCCGATTTGATCAAAGTTTCCACATTTTTGTCAATGAACATTAAACAATCATGGGCAAAGTCCTTTAATTAAAAATTCATTTATTTTTGAAAATAATTATTAGTTTATTTGAAACAAAAATATATCTGAAAAATTACTATTTTTAGAAAATTTTTTTATGAATTTTCCTTCTCACCTTCAAGTCGAAAAGGCAGGCCTGGGCATATGCCAAGAAAACATTGCGCAATTCGGAGACGGGAACATCCAAACATGGATTGAAAAGACCAGGGATATTGTACTTTTTGGCTAATTAAAAAATGATTATTAAATTTAATTACTTCAAATAAAATTCACCGGCGTAAAGCACTTCCATTGAATTGTCTCCGTTCAATTCACTCAACTCTTCTGTATAGATGAAACTCAACATCACTTTGAATGCTGCTGCTTCAACATCGGGGACTTCCACGGGACAATTAGCAGAGGCTATTTCAAAACATTGGGTAATTAGCAAAGGCTAATTCAAAAATGGGAAATTATCCGAGGCTATTTCAGAATATACGATACTTAGCAGATGATAATCCAAAATATAAGGTAATAAGCAGAGGTTAATTCAAAATTTAGGGTAGCTAGCACAGCCGTAGAGGCTAATCAAAATATAGGGTAATTAGCATCTACGGCAAAATGATGACCTAAAAATGAGAAGGAGAACAGAAACAAATGTGATTTGAGAGAATCAATGGAAATTGTATAATATAAAGTCAAATCGTACGCTGCTAATGGCACTTCATAAAAGTGCCAATTTTACATAATTTTCGAGAAAAATTCTTCAGAAATTTTACTAAACAAACAAAAAAAGTGAATGACATTTCTTAAACGTTCATGCTAATAAAGCAAAGAGCAATCTAATGTATCGTATGCTACAGTAGGTTAGAAATACTAAGAAAGTTATAAATTTTTCAATTCATATGCTTTTTGTTTTGATTTAATTGGTCGAATGTTATGGAAAAAATTAAATATGACCATTTGAATTTGAATCATTAAACTGATCAGAAGATAACTGTGATTTTAAACCTGCTGAAAGGATTTGCTGACCACCTTCGAAAAGACTGAAATGATTGGAAATTTTTGAATGAATTTTAGGTTTTTACAATTTTTTCCAAAATGTATTTATTTATTTTCTTAACAAGAAAGGGATAATGGCGCTAAATTTTTAAAAATTCGAATTTTCGTTATCAAGCGAAATGCAGACTAGAACCAAGGAAAACATTCATACACTTCGACACTATTAATTATTGAACCGACTTTCAAATTTGGTGAATCAATTCAGTGCCATTCTTTTCAGCTGAAACAAAAATAATTTTTAAAAACCAAAAATATTTAAATTTTCTTTTTCAATTTTTTGACATTTTCTTTTTTAAAGAGTTAAATCAGTAAGTCGGTTCAATAATATATATTTGTTAAAAATTGTCGTGAGTTCGATTCCCTCCCAGGTCTACCGTTTTGCCCAACCTTTATTTTAGCAACAATAATAAATTTGTAATTGCTTTAAAGAAAACTGCGCAAAATGATATTAAATTAAGGATGGTTCAATCAGAAAATTGCAAATTGCTTTTCATTTGTCCTCCGTTTTTGCTTCTTTCACTGTGAAATCGATGGCCAATTTCACTTTGTCCTCGCCTTTGTCGTAGAAACCTTTGCTTGGATCCATCAATTTCTTAATTGTTCATAATTTGATTAATTAAGGAAAAGTTTAATTGTCACTCACCACAAGGGAAATGAAATTGTATCCCCAGCCTCTCGCTTGATTGTCAAAAATAGGGTTCAGCCCCGTCCCCGAGCTCCCCGGTCCCCGACCCCGATCCCCGAATTTTTGGGCCTATTCCCCGCCCCGACCCCCGACATGTCGCTCCCCGAGGTCCCCGTCCCCCGACTTTTTGCTCCCCGGCCCCCCGACCCATAATCGGGGAATCTAAGACCCCAGTGTTGTAAAAATTTAAAAGTTATTTCATCCACGAAGGGGGGAAAATATTGAAAATATTTGAAATTTTGAGCAAATTTTCTTAATAAAATTCATTAAAAATTCCGAAAAAAATTTCCGGCGGCGGATATCGGCACCTACGGCCACCAAAAAGTATTAAATTTTCTTAATAAATTATACAAAAATCACAAAAGTTGTTTTTTTTTTTTGACAAAATATGTTAACAAATGTCACTTAAATTTTCAAAATTTTTTCCGGCGGCGCCTATCGGCACCGCCGGCCTCATTTGTTCCGCGAAAAGTTTTTTTGAAAAAAGCACACCGCAAAAAAAACAGTTTTGAAAAAGCAAAAAAAAAATGTAGTGAATTTGACGTTCAGACCCCTTCGCAAAATGGTGCTGGTCCCCCCCCCCCCTCGACTACCCCCAGACCCATTAGCGAAAATTTCGCTTGCTCCCACCCCTTTCTAATTATGATAAAGACTAACTTGGACGCATTCTTGCTTGCGCTAACCTTTGAATTAGATTAAAAAGTGAAAAAAAGAAAATTTACGAGCATTTTAAAAGAAAAATTGGGTAATTATGTTGATCATTCCCCGATCGGGGTCCCCGACCCCCGACAATTGAGCTCCTCCCGCCCCGACCCCCGACATGTCGCCCCCGAGGTCCACGGCCCCCGACTTTTTGCCCCCCGAGGGCTCGGGGCTGAACCCTAGTCAAAAACATCGTCATCTAATTCTCTCCTTAAATCCGTCACATCGCTCTTTTGTGAAACAATTCGAATGATTGCCGAACATTTGCAATTCCAATTTTCTGTTCAAAACAAATTTACTTTTCCATTTTTGGCATGGATTTGAAACAATTTGAGCTTTCTTCAAATCAATTAGCATTTAATTGCACCTTCTTTTGGAGCGGAACACAAAAGGGAAATGCCCAACCATTTCTCATTATTGTCAGTGCTATTATCTTTCTTTTCTATTTCCGCCAATATTTTCCATTGAAATCCTTTGATGTGAACAGATTCACTTTTACGTTCACTTCCAATGATTTCTCGCGCAAATTCCGACACTTTTTCAATTTCCATAGAAATTGTCCCATTGGATTTGTTCGGATCAGAAACAAATTTCTCCGGTTTTTCATTTTTAACTATAACATCAATGACCAACGTCACTTTGTCCTCTTCTCTGTTGTAAAAACCATTGATCGGGTCCATCAATTTCTTTATTAGCCATAATTATGTCAATTAAGAAATAATAATTTCAATTGGCACTCACCGCAAAGGAAATGAAACTTCCGAATCCCCTGTTGTTTGATTTGTAAAAAACATGATCACAAAGTGTCCCAACGGAATTCTCTGCCCAATTTTTTCGGGAGACGACAATTCGAAAGGTTGCCGAAGAAATGCAGCAAAAATTCGAATCTTAAAACAAATTTAAAAAATAAACAAATTTTTTTTATTTTTAATAAATTTTCTCAGTGCTTTCCGTTTTCGTTCCAATTTGAGCCCATATTTTCCATGGAAGTCCATTTATGTACACTTTTTCGCTATACCGACTGCTCTCAAATTCCTCTCGTGCAAATTCGGACACTTTTTCAATGTTCATTAAAAGTGTGCCATTTTTCCAATCAGAAATCCGTCCATTAATCTGAAATTGCATTGGAAAAAATCCGCTTGATATCCCACGACGATTTGGAAGCGAATGGAACTGATAAACAGCGAGCAATTCTTTCTGTGTTAACACATTGGTTGGAACTAAAAAATGGAATAAAATTTAAAGAATTCATTACTATTATAAATGTTTTTACCAATTTTTTCAAAAAAATCCTCTTGTGAGAAGAGCGTGAAGCGGGGCCAAGCATTTGACGGCGATTCTCTGCCGAACATTCAATGGCATTTTCACGGCATTTTTCGTCGGCCCAACGGAGTGCCTTTATTAATGATTAATAAAAATTAATTAATTAGAAATTATTTCTTCTTTATAGTAAATTACAGCATTCCAAATTGTAATTTCTCCATTGATTTGCAATTGGTCACGTTCGAAAATTTCGCACAACAATTTTTGGTCAATTTGCAAAAATTCCTCCGATTTGAGCAAATCGTCTGCATTTTTGCCAATGTAAGCCAAACATCTTTGGACAAAGTCCTATTGTAATAATTATAAAAATATATATAATTAAGTAAATGCTTTGCCCACCTTCAATAGGTCATTAAATCGAGCGATGGAAAGCGCAGTGAAAACATTGGACAGTTGGGAAATGGGAAATCGGCGAACGCTTTGACCAATCCGAAGACATTGAACTTTAAAGCTAATTAAAAATGGGTAATTTTAAATTTATATGTTAATTAATCACCCGCATAAAGCAATTGGACTGCATTTTTCCCATTCAATTCGCTCAAATCGTCCTAATAAATAAAGTGCAACATCACTTTAAACGCTTCAGCATCGACGTCAGGAACAAGCAGAGAGAGAGTCATCCTTTTCAGCAGAAGCTAAAAAGAAATTAAAATAATAAATATTTACATTTTTCTATATTTTCCATCAATTTTTCATTAGTTTTAATTTTATTTTTTGCTTATCGCTTATTTCCAAAAAAAATTTCTGGCATCCGGCGGTGTAAACAGGCAAATATTTCTGAATTTTTGTGGGTGTCACTTATTTTAAAAATATTGTTTGGTTTACAAAATTTGCTTTTTCCTACTTTCTCCACAAATTGAGCCATTTTCATTTTCGGTCGCTTCTTTTTGTTACATCGCCTCAAAAACTCCGGAAGATGCCGACAGAATGTTACGATGTGCGGGCACAAGCTTAAAATTTAATATATTTTAGTCTAATAAGGCATTCGATGATTACAGTGTAATTAATTGGTAATTAATTAATGTCACTCGCATATATATTTTTTCGTCATAATTCTAGAAATTAACCAAACAATTCCAGAACTGAAGAAATAGTACTTATTTCGAGTGAGACAGACAGCAAAAAAAAACAATGACCGCCGTGCAACTACCATCATAACAAATCAGAACAGGAATAAAACCAGAATTCGCAGAAATAATCAGAATAATTTCAGAAATTATAAAAAATCAATATAATATCAGAATTATTGCAAAATTAACCAAAAATTACCAGAACTGTTTTAAAACACACTAGAACATTCTAGAAATTAACCAACAATTCCAGAACTGAAGAAATAGTACTTATTTCGAGTGAGACAGACAGCAAAAGAAACAATGGCCGCCGTGCAATTATAACAAATCAGAACAGGAATAAAACCAGAATTCGCAGAAATAATCAGAATAATTTCAGTTAAGTTATAAAAAATCAATAAAATATCAGAATTATTGCAAAATGAACCAGAAAAAATACCAGAACTGTTTGAAAACACACCAGAACATTCTAGAAATTAACCGAATAAATTCCAGAACTGAAGAAATAGTACTTATTTCGAGTGAGACAGACAGCAAAAGAAACAATGGCCGCCATGCAAAGGAATAAAACCAGAATTTGCAGAAATTATCAGAATAATTTCAGAAATTATAAAAAATCAATAAAATATCAGAAATATTGAAGAAATAACCACAAAAAATACCAGAACTGTTTGAAAACACACTAGAACATTCTAGAAATTAACCGAATAAATTCCAGAACTGAAGAAATAGTACTTATTTCGAGTGAGACAGACAGCAAAAGAAATAATGGCCGCCGTGCTAATGGAATTGGCAGATTATTGAATGTCATCCATTTTGCTGACCCACAAAATGTCCAGGCCACAAAATGCCCCAAGAGTAAAAACCCACGAAATGTCCAGGAAAACCAAAATTAAATTTTAATAATAATAATAAATTATTATGACTTTTAATCGCGAATTTCAACAACTGCTTATTTATTTGTTCGTGAAATTTCTATTTTGAAATTTTGTGAAATGCAATAAATTCGAAAAATTTAAAATTTTGTTGAAATTGACTAAACTTTTTTTTTCAAATTTTCACAAACTTTCCCATCTTTGTTAATGGTTTTCGATTTTCTCCTAAAATTTTAAAAATTGCCTTGGACACCGTACAAGTAACAAATCACCAAACCCCCCACATTAAACCCCCTCCTCTTGTTCTGTAAATTTAAAATGTCAATGGGAATAAAATAAGTCAAAATTTTTTATTGTAATATACAATATTTATTATGCCTTTCCCAAGGGCCAACGGGATTATTAAAATAAAAATAAAACAATAAAAGAGACACAATATATTATTTGGGGTTAAAATAAAATAATTTGGTGAGGGAATAACTCACCATCGGGACCTGTTTGGCCTTTCTCGTCACGGCTCATAAAATCCTGCATCATTCGATTGACTTGCGTCATCATCGTCAGCAAGTCGTCCTCACGCGCCCTTTTAAAAAACACTCTGCAGATGCACTGCACAAACCAAGTCCCGCGCTGAACATTGCGCCAGGAGACGAATCCCGGCCATGCGCTGTGGGCAATGAAGATATCCGCATTCGTTGAGAAATGTGCGCTTTAAATTGATTTAAAATGTACTTTTTATTAAAAAAAATTAAATTTGTTTTAAAGAATTCATTTTTTGTCCAAAAAAATTCAAAAAATTGATTATTTTTGTGAACTTAAGAAAGGTTATAAAATTATTAGTTTTTTTCATGGCGGTGCTATCGGGACCAGGGTTATTCCGGGTCACCCGAATTCCGGTCCCCGACATTTTTCTCGTCCCGAAACCTGAATCCCGACCCGATGATTTTGGGTCGGGTTTCGGGACAAAATAAGCACTGGTTAGAATGGCGATGAGTGAAAATTAGATAAGAAGAAAAAAATTTCTGAGAAAAAACAAAAAATTAAATTATTTGTTTCATTTAAGCATTTGTTCATGACATATGTGGCTTAGTGTTAAACCTTATGCCTTTCATTATTTGTTGCTTGGGTTCAATTCCACGCCTGGGATATAATATTTTTTACTTTATTTTAATTGTAGTTTAACTAATAAAATTATTTCAATTAAAAATTATTTTTTCTTTTTTAAACAGAATTAAACTGCAATTAAACCAAATATTAATCGAGGTCCCGGTCGCGACTTTTCTTGTCCCGGTAAGTCCCGGTCCCATTTTTTGTCAAAATTCCCGTTCCCGTGTAACTCTAGGTTCAATCTGAAAATTGCAAATTGTTTATAATTTATCCGCAGTTTTTGCTTCTTTCACTGTGAATCGATGGCCAATTTCACTTTGTCCTCGCCTTTGTCGTAGAAACCTTTGTTTGGGTCCATCAATTTCTTAATTGTTCATAATTGGATCAATTAAGGAAAAGTTTAATCTGTCACTCACCACAAGGGAAATGAAATTGTATCCAAAGCCTTTCGTTTTATTGTCAAAAACATCGTCATCAAATCAAATTTAAAACCCGCCACATGGCACTTTTGTGAGACAATTCGAATGATTGCCGAACATTTGCAGGTCCAATTTTCTGTTCAAAACAAATTTACTTTTCCATTTTTGGCATGGATTTGAAACAATTTGAGCTTTCTTCAAATCAATTAGCATTTAATTGCACCTTCTTTTGGAGTGGAACACAAAAGAAAAAAGCCCAAACATTTCTCATTGTCCCTGTTTCCATTATGCAGAAAATTTGGGAAAGCTGCTTTTTTTGCATCGGAATTTACCCATTTATAACTTTTCTTATTGATATTTTTCTCTTCCGGAACAACCCTGATCGGGACCTCAGGACCGCAGAAGAAAATTTGGGGTATAAGCCTCAATTTTTAGTACATTTCTCAAATAAATATTTGTGCAATATTTTAAAATTATGATGTGGTCTAGTGCTAGTCGTAGAAGCCCTAAACCAAGTGGAAAATGCTTTTTGTGCTTATCTGTGCATGTTGTGCGCAAAAATTTTTAGGTATTTACCTAAATTTCTTAGCCTAATTTTAATACCATTTTTTGTCACTTTTCCTTTTTCACGCTTTTTGTAATTTTAGAGAAAAATTACTTAGCAAAATATGACATTATAAAAACATATCACTCTTATAGTTGATTAATAAATTTTCAAAAAAGAATATAAAATTTTTATATAAAAATATGTTTATTTGATGGAATTCCATTCCTATATACTTACGGTCCTGACTGTCGTGATCGTGTAGATGACTTATCCGCACGTGATTTTGATGATTGGGCATGAGACGTCCCTTGACCCGTACGTACGCCATGGTCTATTTTTTCTACAAATTAAATTAAATTTAATTAAGCGTTTTTTTAAATTGAAAGAAAGCCATTATCAGTATTTGTATTTTTTTATTTTATGGATATGGATATGGGTTTCCATATTTTTTGAAATTTCGATCAATATAAAACTACGAAATTTAGGTCTCACTCATATTAAATTTCAGGTTTTGAAATTCAGAAGAAAAGAGTCGCAAATTCTTAATCGCTTAATAATGCAACTCTTTGGGCCGCAATGTTCCGAAAAAATAAGAAATAGTGCGAAATTTTTAGACGAAATTGAGTCAAATTTTCAACGGCATTATCAATCAAATACATTCATCATTTAAAAAAATAATAAAATATGAAATAAATAACTAACCCCCAGAGCAGCAGGAGAAGAAAAACTTAAAAAATAACATTATATATAAATTAAATATCAAAATATTAATTACTTGAAAAAAAAATTATTAAAAAATTCATCATGATTATTTAACTCACAAGCTTGGGTTTTCCTGCTAATTGTGGACAAGCTGTGGCATTCATTTGTGATGCAAAGTCATGGATGTTGATGCCGACGCCATCAGTGCCCAACACAACATCTTTCTCACCATGGCTTAGTACGACAATAACAGTACTAAAAATTTATGATTTGAAAGAATAATACATTATATATTTTCTATTAATCTTAAGATTAATTATTAGGGATGGAAATTTAAGTAAATACGTATTTTTTCCAGGGTTCTAAATATTTAGAATATTAGTAAAACACTTTTTTATGATTATAAACAAAAGTTGAGACTTTTATATATATATATATTTTTACATATATTTTGTACTTATTCGCACTTTTTCAAACATATTTCGAATTTTTTGTAGGTACTTTTAATGGTATTTTTGCCTATTTAACCTTTTACGAAGAATTTTTCCAAAAAAAGAACCATTTAAAACTTTTTTACATATATTTTTCGGTTTTTGCACATATTTTTTTTTACATATTCAAGATTTTTAGGAACATTTTTGACCATTTTTATTAAAAGCCAAAATTACCTGTCTGCTGCAGCGTGGTCTCCAAAACGTGAAAATTGTCGTATTGTGCTCATCATTTGCTAAATTAATAATTCAATATTAAAAATAATTTTTATAAATATCTTTTATATTTTTTTCCTATTATATAGTTTTGCCTATTTTTTTACTTAAACTTGCTAAAATTGATCATTCTTAATATTAGAAGGTTGCACTATGTACCCTCTATTATATTTAATTGTTTAAAAATTTAGTCAAATTTTACAAAAAGTTGCTACCAAAAAATTCAGAAAAATTTAGACTAAACTAAGGTCATAAAAAGATAAGGTTGTTGAATTGCATAAAAATTTTTCATACATTAATTAATTCATATAACTCTTGATATAATTAGATAGACTAAAGATTTCTCTATTATTTTTAAATTTCAGTAAATTTTTATTGAGTTTTAAAATGTTATGGACAAAATAATGGAGTCTAATTTTTTTCGCAATTTTTATTTTAATTATAACTTTTGTAAATTTGAGCAAAATTACGATGTATTATTTAGCAACTAAATTAAAAATAATAATTAAATTTAAATATTTCAATCTACTTTTTGTAACTTCGCCCATTGCATTTTTATTATTTATTTTCATAATTTACCTCAGCTGTCTCATTGAGATTAGTGTAGACAATATAGCCGAGTGATGAGAGCAGTTTTGTCATGTTCTGCTCATCGACATCTGTACCATCCCGGTTATCACGGTTCTCAAATCGGGAATTGTTGACGATCAGGGCCAAGCCAATCGATGACGAAGAGTTGGGATAAACCTGCATTAAATCTTCGTTAATATTTTTCAATCATTTTGAATTTTAATTATTAAGGGGAGCAGTCACGCGTCATTTACGGGAAACCCGTATTAGCAATTAAGGAGGTTTAAAAGGTCGTAATTAATTAACCTTGAAATTTTAAAAATTAAAAAATAAGCATTATAGTGCCGAAATTGAGGTGTCTGCTTAATTTATGCTAACCCAATGAAATATTATGCAATTAAAACGAAATGGCATCGGAAAAAATTGTCTTTATTTTTATAATCAAATTCGAACAAATTAACAAATATTAAAATGTCATATAAATTTCCACAACTCACACTTTGCCTGTCCAAATTCGGCGGCAACGCCACCATGCTGCGCAGACACAGCACCATTTTATCCCACAGACCATCTTTCACATCTTTCTCCATTTCTTCGAGCTCATGGCGCGATGCCGATCTCGTACGCTGTATTAAAAGAGAGTTAAATCATAATTATTATTGTCATTTTTTAATAATAATTAAATATTCATCTGCTAATAGTTTGTTAAGTCTGTCTAAAATGACAAAAATAAGTTGGGTCAACAAAATCGAGGTTTTAAAAGTCGGAATCGGTTGGGTTAAAACCCCAAGAATTGAACTAACTGTATTTGCTACCGTTATAAAGGCATAAATGTGGCCAATCCTAAGTATACATAATAAATTATTAAGATTTTTTTGCTTTAATGAATTCAGAAAATAAAATTTGCCCCAACATCTCACAGCAAAAGCCTAAATATTAAAATAATGTTAAATTAATAAATTTCATTTAATTGAAAAATATTGTCTATACAACATACCACACTTTCAGATCTTGCGTCAGCATTTCGTTCACGATCACGAGAACGATGGTGGCCCAACGATGACATAACAGATAATACTCAAACGGGAAATTCAAAAAATAATAAATAATAAACAAATTTAATAAGGTAAATTTAAAAGCGAAAATTGTGAAAATAGTAAAAGACGAAATGACTGATAAAAATTAATTTCTAGAATGTTCGAGCATGTATTTAAAGGTTCTGACTTCTCTTCTGGTAATTTCATCAATCGATAATTTAGCGTCCTATTTCTGATTTTCCGTTAAAAATTCTGGTATTAATTCTGGTAATTTCTAGCACAGTTCTGGTATTTTTTCAGGTTAATTTTGCAATAATTCTGATATTTTATTGATTTTTTATAACTTAACTGAAATTATTCTGATTATTTCTGCAAATTCTGGTTTTATTCCTGTTCTGATTTGTTATGATGGTAGTTGCACGGCTGCCATTGTTTCTTTTGCTGTCTGTCTCACTCGAAATAAGTACTATTTCGTCATTTCTGGAATTGTTTGGTTAATTTCTAGAATGTTCTGGTGTGTTTTCAAACAGTTCTGGTATTTTTTCAGGTTAATTTTGCAATAATCATTTCTGGAATTGTTTGGTTAATTTCTAGAATGTTCTAGTGTGTTTTAAAACAGTTCTGGTATTTTTTCAGGTTAATTTTGCAATAATTCTGATATTTTATTGATTTTTTATAACATAACTGAAATTATTCTGATTATTTCTGCAAATTCTGGTTTTATTCCTGTTCTGATTTGTTATGATGGTAGTTGCACGGCTGCCATTGTTTCTTTTGCTGTCTGTCTCACTCGAAATAAGTACTATTTCGTCATTTCTGGAATTGTTTGGTTAATTTCTAGAATGTTCTAGTGTGTTTTAAAACAGTTCTGGTATTTTTTCAGGTTAATTTTGCAATAATTCTGATATTTTATTGATTTTTTATAACTTAACTGAAATTATTCTGATTATTTCTGCAAATTCTGGTTTTATTCCTGTTCTGATTTGTTATGATGGTAGTTGCACGGCGGCCATTGTTTCTTTTGCTGTCTGTCTCACTCGAAATAAGTACTATTTCGTCATTTCTGGAATTGTTTGGTTAATTTCTAGAATGTTCTGGTGTGTTTTCAAACAGTTCTGGTATTTTTTCAGGTTAATTTTGCAATAATTCTGATATTTTATTGATTTTTTATAACTTAACTGAAATTATTCTGATTATTTCTGCAAATTCTGGTTTTATTCCTGTTCTGATTTGTTATGATGGTAGTTGCACGGCTGCCATTGTTTCTTTTGCTGTCTGTCTCACTCGAAATAAGTACTATTTCGTCATTTCTGGAATTGTTTGGTTAATTTGTTAATTTTGCAATAATTCTGATATTTTATTGATTTTTTATAACTTAACTGAAATTATTCTGATTATTTCTGCAAATTCTGGTTTTATTCCTGTTCTGATTTGTTATGATGGTAGTTGCACGGCGGCCATTGTTTCTTTTGCTGTCTGTCTCACTCGAAATAAGTACTATTTCGTCATTTCTGGAATTGTTTGGTTAATTTCTAGAATGTTCTGGTGTGTTTTCAAACAGTTCTGGTATTTTTTCAGGTTAATTTTGCAATAATTCTGATATTTTATTGATTTTTTATAACATAACTGAAATTATTCTGATTATTTCTGCAAATTCTGGTTTTATTCCTGTTCTGATTTGTTATGATGGTAGTTGCACGGCTGCCATTGTTTCTTTTGCTGTCTGTCTCACTCGAAATAAGTACTATTTCGTCATTTCTGGAATTGTTTGGTTAATTTCTAGAATGTTCTGGTGTGTTTTCAAACAGTTCTGGTATTTTTTCAGGTTAATTTTGCAATAATTCTGATATTTTATTGATTTTTTATAACTTAACTGAAATTATTCTGATTATTTCTGCAAATTCTGGTTTTATTCCTGTTCTGATTTGTTATGATGGTAGTTGCACGGCTGCCATTGTTTCTTTTGCTGTCTGTCTCACTCGAAATAAGTACTATTTCGTCATTTCTGGAATTGTTTGGTTAATTTCTAGAATGTTCTAGTGTGTTTTAAAACAGTTCTGGTATTTTTTCAGGTTAATTTTGCAATAATTCTGATATTTTATTGATTTTTTATAACTTAACTGAAATTATTCTGATTATTTCTGCAAATTCTGGTTTTATTCCTGTTCTGATTTGTTATGATGGTAGTTGCACGGCTGCCATTGTTTCTTTTGCTGTCTGTCTCACTCGAAATAAGTACTATTTCGTCATTTCTGGAATTGTTTGGTTAATTTCTAGAATGTTCTGGTGTGTTTTCAAACAGTTCTGGTATTTTTTCAGGTTAATTTTGCAATAATTCTGATATTTTATTGATTTTTTATAACTTAACTGAAATTATTCTGATTATTTCTGCAAATTCTGGTTTTATTCCTGTTCTGATTTGTTATGATGGTAGTTGCACGGCGGCCATTGTTTCTTTTGCTGTCTGTCTCACTCGAAATAAGTACTATTTCGTCATTTCTGGAATTGTTTGGTTAATTTCTAGAATGTTCTGGTGTGTTTTCAAACAGTTCTGGTATTTTTTCAGGTTAATTTTGCAATAATTCTGATATTTTATTGATTTTTTATAACTTAACTGAAATTATTCTGATTATTTCTGCAAATTCTGGTTTTATTCCTGTTCTGATTTGTTATGATGGTAGTTGCACGGCTGCCATTGTTTCTTTTGCTGTCTGTCTCACTCGAAATAAGTACTATTTCGTCATTTCTGGAATTGTTTGGTTAATTTCTAGAATGTTCTGGTGTGTTTTCAAACAGTTCTGGTATTTTTTCAGGTTAATTTTGCAATAATTCTGATATTTTATTGATTTTTTATAACTTAACTGAAATTATTCTGATTATTTCTGCAAATTCTGGTTTTATTCCTGTTGATTTGTTATGATGGTAGTTGCACGGCGGCCATTGTTTCTTTTGCTGTCTGTCTCACTCGAAATAAGTACTATTTCTTCAGTTCTGGAATTTATTCGGTTAATTTCTAGAATGTTCTGGTGTGTTTTCAAACAGTTCTGGTACTTTTTCTGGTAATTTCTGCAATCAATAATTTATTATTTTATTCATGCGTTTTTTCATGTTTTCAAAGTTATTTTATTAGTGGTGCGAGAGATCGGCGAGAGAGTGTGGGAACAGAGAGAACAGATGACGAGAGCGATGAGGCATTTTAGGCTTGTTTAAGTTTTCGAGTTCCGCGGTAACGAACAAATTTTTTTTAGTTTTCTAAACTAATTTTTTCTTTGGTAATTATTTTAATTTTAATTTAAAATTAAAATTTTTTTTATATTTTGTTAAAAATTTATTTTAAAAAAACGAATCTATATCGTTTCAAAATGAATGCAATTTTCGCAATTTTTTATATTTTTGAGCATTATGTCAATTTGAAATTCCTGAAATTTTGAATAAAAAAAACTGACGATTTTCCAACCTTTCTTTGTACAATGCATTTACAGCAGTTACAACGGTTTTATTCAGGGTAGCCAGATCTGAGGCTTTAGCCTCATTTTGTGGTTTTTTGATAGGTCAATGAGGCTAAATTTTCAAAATTAGGCTTTGAGGCTTTTTGTGGTTTTTTGAGAAATTTTGAGGCTTTTTGTGGTTTTTGGAGAAAAACCACAAAATAAAGAATTTTTTAATGAAAATATGCTAAAAATATTGTCAAAATTCATAATTTTTCCCCCGGCGGCGCCTATCGGCACCGCCGGACCGTAAAAATCCTTAATTTACAAACAAAATTTGCTCAAAATCGCAAAATTTGGTCATTTTTCGGACAAAAAAGTTTTATGGAAAAAGCGCCGCAAAAAAATCAACTTCGTTTTTAATGTTCAGAATTCCAAAAAATGCTTATTTTTAACAAAAAAATGCTCACATTAATCATGGACAAAAAATATAACATTTCAACATTTTAAACATGTTTAGAATAAATTTTGTAAAAATGCGGCTTTTTGACCCAAAATGAGGTTTTTTTTGCATGCCAAATGAGGCTTTTGAAAATTTTAATCTGGCTACCCTGGTTTTATTATTGAAAATAATATTTTTTTTCAAAAAAGTGTCATTCAAAGTATTTTTCCCATCCACCGATCTGATCCAACAGTTGGTGATTGGAAATGAGTTTATTTTCCTTTCTTTCTCTTTTGCTCAAAACTTTTTTAATTTCTTCTTTTTGTATATGTTGGGGATTCGAAATGGATAATGTTTTTATAATTACATTTTTTGATTTAGACAAAACTTGCATTGGTTTTACTTTTGGCTGTATTAAGTCATAATTTATATAAATGCATTTTATATTTTTATTTTAAATTAAATTGTTGGTATATTGGTTTTAAGTGAATTTCGACAAATAATTGCATTGGTTTTTACTATTGGGAGGAATTAAGTCATGATTTTTTATTATTTATGAATAAATAAGAAAACGGACCTATGTCAAATAGCTCCGTTTTTAAAGGCGAGCTGAAATTGTAAATTTTTCATTTTTTAAAATTATAAAAAACAATAAAACAATGTTTTATTCTTTCTCTTTAATTTTTTTTTTAATTATTTCACATCATTTTTAGTTCTAATTTCAAATGCAAATCCACCGGTAATTTAAATAATATGGGTAATAATTTTACTAATCAATTTTTATTAATTAGATCGACGATAAAAATTTGCATTTAAACTTGAAACTGAAATTGAAGGACCACTAATTTATGCGGTGAATTGTCTCGTCAAAATTTCGCAATTTTATTTTCACAACGGATACGGTTATGATTATAACTTAAACAAAATGTTCAATTATTATTTTGAACTAAAATTGTTGAATGAGCAGAGATTGAATTATGAAATAAAACTTGAAAATGAACAACGATTGCCAATTAATGAAATGATTTTGCAATTAGCAATTGACTCAGCAAATGGATGGCAAACAAATGAAAATTTAGAAGGAATTATTCGGCAAAAATTTGATAAAAATTTGGAGGAAATGCTTAAAAAAGCGGAAGAGAGGACAAATACATATGAAGTTATTTTGGAAGAGAATTACGAACATGAAATAATTGCGGATTCTAAATTCGATAATAAATGGACATGGGTGAGACTTAAAATTAATGAAACTTAAATAATTCCAAAATTTAGATTGATGATGCTTTATTTTCTGAATTTGTCAAAGGATTAGAAACAAATTCAGAGAAATTTTTTAAAATGGCTAAAATATTTTGAAATTATTTATGTCAAGTGAAAGAGGAAGGAAAAAATATTTATGAAGATTTTAGATTCATGATCTCTTCTGGATTAGACGAAATTGAGAAAATGAAAGAAAATTTGACAAAAAAATATAAAGCACATATTGGCACTGTTTATTTGATGATAGAGAATTGGCATTGTGAAAAAATTGGGAAGGGATTTGAAGAAGAATGCCAAAAATATCGCACATATTTGGATATTTTATATGAATATTTCTTTCGACTTTATGTTCAAGGTTTGGTTTGAGAATCATCTCATTTTGAATTATTTATTTATTAAATAATAATATAATAATTTATTAAGCTAAAAATACGAAGTTGTCGAAACAATTGCCACCATTGGTTAAGCAGATATTGCTTGAAAGAGGCCAATATTCTCGCGTTTAATTCAATTGTTGAAAAACTGAATGAAATTTCGAAATAAGAGAAAATGAATTGAGGAATGATTATAATATTTGGGAGATGATTTGGTAAATGATGTTGAATTGAATTACGATGTTAAAAAGGAGAAATGTGGAAAAAATGCGTCAAAAAATGAAACCGAAATACATATTGCAAAACTTCGCAATGAATTTGATCAAAAAATGAAAATTTTATCCGAAAAAGCCAAGGAAAATGCCAAAGAAGCAAAAGGGAAATTAGACAACGCAAAATCAGAAGCAACCGATGATAACAAAAAAGCAGATCTGGATGATGAATATGTGGCACTTTCGTTTCGTCACCATTTTCATAATTTTTGGTATTGTCAACTAAAATCGGACTCTTCTGCTGATTATTGCATCTTATTCATTTTTCATTTAAAATTGTTTTGAGTCTTTTTTACCCATTTTTAATTATTATTATTATTCTTTAAAAATTCTTTTCATTTTTTGAAATAGTGGAAATTTTTTCATGGAAATGATGACAAATCGTGGTCAAAATTGTCATTATGAAATTTTAAGAAAAATATAATTTTATTCTGAAAATCCCTCCAAAAATAAATAAAATTGACATGTAAAAATAAAAATTAGAAAACAGTAAAAATTGGAAAATTAACAGAATAGATAAAAAAGAAAGTCAAAGAAATTAGTAAAAAAGAATACATTTTTTTATGAAATACGGACGTGAAAATGCCAAATTAGAATTCAAAAAATAAAGAATGAGTATAAAAAAAGTGAAAAACAGAAGCATTCCGAAAGAATAAAGGAAAAGTACAAAAAAATCAGAAAAGGCCAACCATTTTGTAGAAAGAAGGATCATTATGAATAGGGTTGTAAATTATATGGATTAACATATTTTTTCTGCGCATATGCTATGAAGAAATTGGCTCAAAAATAGCATTTCTGCGTTAAAATCTTTTGGTTTGGTGAAAGTTTTTAGTCCATATAAAAGCATATTTTGGGGATTTTCAAGAATAAATGCATATTTCGCCATTTTTGTGTTTTTAGTCCATATTTTGGCTATTTTTGGCAAATTTTCACAAGAAAAATAGTAAAAAAGCGAAAAACACACCCCTAAAGATAGAGTTTTTGGAAATTTTTAAAAATTACACCCCCAAAAATACGAAATTTTGAGTTTTCATCGGTCATTTTGGCATTTTTAATAAAATATTTTCGCAATTTTTTTCGAACTTTTCTTTTTTTAAATGAGAATTCTTTTCAAAATTATGGCAAACTTGGAAGTATTTTTTATACAATGGACGATGATAAAAATTTGCATTTTTAATTTTTTAAATCCATTTTTTTTGGTTGTATATATACTTTTTCAGTTTATTTAAGCAAACACTGAATATATAATCCTTTTTAGGAATTTTTGAAGGTTTAAAATATATTTTTTGGCAGTTTTTAGTCCATATTTTGGTCCATATTTGGCCATTTTTGAGCTTTTTAGTCCATATTTCGGGCATTTTTAGTCCATATTTTAAGTCCATATTTGACGTTTTTTAGTCCATATTTCGGGCATTTTTAGTCCATATTTTGGTCCATATTTGGCCATTTTTGAGCTTTTTAGTCCATATTTCGGGCATTTTTAGTCCATATTTTAAGTCCATATTTGACGTTTTTTAGTCCATATAATTTCGAGCCCTAATAATAAGTCATAATTTAGCTTGAACTTATTTAAATTTATCCATCTTGGTATTAGAAAGTAGCTCTACTTATTCTCTATCTTATATTATTTAAAAAAATTAGTAATAATTTACAAAAAGCTGTAATCAAAAAAGCTCGAAAAATTTAGACTCAACAATTTTGACCCAACTTTTTGAAAGTTAATAAAATTTTTCGAAATTTAACTGTATAATAGAGAACTCTTTGAGCTATCTTTTCATGTCAAATGTCGTGTCATGATTAATTGAATGTTTGAGCAATTTTCATGCATTTAAACTACCTTACATTTTTTGGATGACCATAAAAATACAACCCTATTAATTCCTTCATAACTTTTTTCAGAAACAATCAATTTTAATTTTATTTGTGTAATTTGCTAGCTCAAAGACTTTTCTATTATTCAGCTAAATTCGAAAAATTTTATTTAATTTCAAAAAAGTTAGGTCAAAATTGTTGAGTCTTAATTTTTCGAACTTTTTGATTACAGCTTTATGTAAATTATTACTAATAAAGTAGTAGAGAATATGTAGAGCTACATTCTAATACCAAGATGGATAAATTGAATTAAGTTTAAGCTTAATTATGATTTATCATTGACCAAATAAAATAAAAAATAATAATTAAATTTAATTAATACGAACATTGATACTTTTGTCACTTCGGCCTAGCACCATGCAAAATGAATAAAATAAAACATTACTGAAAAGAAAGCAGTTAGACACAGACTCAGAGTAAAATTAAAGCTCAAGAAATATTTTAAATTCGATAATATAGTTCATATAGTCAAGAGCCAAAACTGGATGAAATATTTACCAATCATTGTGCTTTCTGTCTGTAATGTAAGAATCCGAAAGAATTTTCTTGCGTAAAATCTCTAAAGAGAGAGAGTTACAGACCCGGGGCTGACAAAGCATGAATGGTCAGCAAAATATATATTTAATGATTACTTGCTGCATGTAAACTAATAATCCGAAAGAATTTTGGACAAAAAAAAAATTGACATAGTATTTAGCCATTTCAGTCCCGGTTTGCAAATTTTAAAGGATCGGAAATCCATCAAATTTTCATTTTTTTGGTTCAAACTTTGTTTAAATACATGAAAACAAAGTGAAAGTCATTAGTGCTTCAATAAAGGGTCATTTAAACCATTTTTAGACTAAAAATGGAAAACCGAAATTTGAAAATTTTCAACTTTTTGTTCGAATTCAGGTCTGAATTTGGAATTGGTAGAAATGGATGCCGGATTCGTGATCAGCGACCTTGAAAACCCTTGGAAATATGTTTCCATAACTTTTGAAAACATAAAAAAAAATTTTCGAAAAAGTGGGGACCAGCCTTACTATTACCGAAAATGGGACCTTAACAATTCGCAGACTATTATAGAACTAATTGTCTTATTTGTAGGGCGGGGAAATTATATGGATATAAAATCGCAAAATATGGCCATAAAATATGGACCAAAAATCGCGAAATATGGACATAAAATGTGCTGGGGGCCGTTCTAATAGAGGTTTTTTGAAAAAATGCCAAAATATGGACAAAAATATGGATAAAAATGACAAAATATGGACAAATATAGAATATGGACATAAATCGCGAAATGTGGAAAAAATATGGAAAATATGGATATAGAAATCCATCCTAGAATTTTTGCCCATTCCTTCCTGTTACCACCTTCAATTGCTGACTAAATTATCTTTAAAATTTCATATTCCTTCTTATTTGGCGCTTCGTCAGCATAAATTATTTTCAAATCATTTATTGCCTTTTCACATTTTTCGATTTCTTTCCATTTTATTTGCCCCATTAGTTTGGCCAAGTTTTTAAACAAACTTACACTATTTTCGGCCAAAGGCATAATTTGGCCAAACGAAATTCCCATGCGATTGGCCATTAAAAATGCAGCTTCTTTCGTTTGTTTTTGCAATTTTTCACCAATTTGAAAACCGATACAACCTAAATTAGCAAATTTTCATCTAAATTAAGAATAATTTGTAACAGTGAAAGATTAAAACAATTTTTAAAATTTTAAAACCTTTTGGAATAAATAACTTACGCTGTCATTTAATCTTTAAATTATCAAAGCTGCGCTTAAAAATTATCACTTTTAAATGGAAATTAAATATTTTTTAAATAAATGCGCACCTGCCAATCTTATTATATATTTAATCAATTCTAGGCAATTAGCGGTAGGGCTAAACGTGTATTAATTTTCGCCTGGGTTTAGAAACCCAGCTTCTAAAGAAAAGAGTCCGAATATTCTATCTAAAGGTATATATAAACTTTGAGTTTTCAACATACTGAATTTTCAAATGATACAAGGATTATGTTATACATGTAATTGAATGGATAATTCATAAATATTTTAGATTTGAAATCGATTAAAAATTTAATATTACGTTATACATTAAGCATTAAGGATTTTATGGGCCTTGGATGAGAATCGAACCCAACGACTCCACCAAATCCATGGACAGCGCTACCACTGAACTACCGTAGCGCACACGCGGGCTACCCGACATTTGAGGATTTGACACTTGAGGACCCAATTTTTGAGGACCCGACTTTTGAGGACATACACATTAACCGCCCAGTAATTTTGTTTGCCGAATAAAAGACGAAAAAAAAATTTTAGCGTGAGGAAAATAAATAAATAAAATTAGTCCTAAGCGTCAATTCTCGAAAATTTTTAAAAAGTTAATTTTTCGCTTAAAATTCTTAAATATATCTGTTAAAAAGAATGTATAAAATAAGAAAAAAATTTAACAAATTTTTGCAATACATTCCCCCATGATATAATAATGACAGCGTTATAATTTTATTAGAAATAACCACCGGTGATATTGATTTCTATTTTAGTTATAGATTTTTTTTGTATATACAATTTTATAGAAATAATTTAAAAATATATACTTATAATTTTATAGAATTCCATAATATTATGAATTCTTATATATAAATGACAAACATGGACCTCACAAAGGTTTTATTTAAATTTTAAATGACAAACAAAAAAGAAAATTGTGAAAAAATTCAATAAAATGAAAGAGCAAAAAAAAAAATGAAATTAAAAGAAATTGCACAAAAGTTGGGTGCAAATCGAAACAAAATTTACAAATGGAAGGAGAATTTGGACTTACTTATAAGTAGGGTGCGGATTTTTAGGGGCGAAAAAGTCCAAAATAGGGACCTAAATAGGGGCAAAAAATTCGTGAAATAGGGGCGAAATAATTTATTAAATTGCTGTTTTTTTCTATGTAAATAAGTTAAAATTAAGGCAAACAATTTTATTCACTGATTGCAGTTAGAAATGAAGTAAATTTGGAATTTTCAGGATTTAAGGTTCGATTCTTAGGGGTGTTTTTTTCCGAAATTTTTTGGGTCGATTCTTAGGGGTCTATTTTTTTGAAAATTTTTCGGTAGATTCTTAGGGGTGTATTTTTTTGAAAATTTTTTGGGTCGATTCTTAGGGGGTCTATTTTTCGTTTTTATTGCGTTTTTGTTAATAAATCCCAAAAATCGCGAAATAAGGGCGAAAATAGGGGCGAAACGCCAAAATAGGGATAAAAACTTATTTTAGAGGCGAACACTCAAAATAGGGATTTTTAGAAGCGAACATCCAAAATTAAACTAAATGTTGACAAACATAAAATAAATATGGACTCAAAATTCTTTTTATTTATTTTTATTAATTTTTTAATTTTTATTTGAACAAACCGCAAGACAACATATTATTAAAGGATATTTCCCGAAAAGTTTAATTGAAGTTTTTGAAAGCTGAATAACTGTTCTTAGTTGTTATGGAAAAAAAATATGAAAATCCCAGTAAAGTGGGGAAACTCACCAAGACAAATTAACATTGATAACCATCGAAAGGAATTCTAAGGACTATTTTAAATATATGAGAAAATGCCATAGAAGGCTTTATAAAATTGACTTAAACAGAAAATTTGGTCTTTTTGTACACAAAAAATAATGTGAAAAGTAAAAAAGGCCTCCGAAGTCAATGGACTGAAGGTGCTAGGTCGAACTGCAAAAAGTACCAGTGTCAATAAAATATTAAATTTAATTATACGAGTCAATGATTTTAGATAACAATTTTAAACGAAGAAATGCTATTTGTGAGCCCCTTTCTTCACAGCATATGCGCAAAAAAATGACTTGGACTGAAGGTTCAACACTCTCTCATTTTTGTGTTATCTCTCTCCCAAATTTTACTTCCGGCCAAAAGTAATTTTTAAAATTTCCCAAAATTTTAAAATCAGCTTTGTTGGCAAAATGCACATTATTAATAATTAAATAACAACTAAAGGTTTATCTCCGATGAACAATTTTGTTTTGCCTTTTTCTACTCCCTCCCACGCCCCCCCCCCCCCCCCCCCCCCCGGGAGCCGGAAAATCCGACACTGGAAAATCCGACACAAGCGGAAAATCCGACACCGCTGGAAAATCCGACACTAGCGGAAGATCCGTCACTGGAAAATCCGACACCAACTTTAAAATTAAAATTTTTTTGATTTTTTGTGTTAATATCTGCCTAGGTTTACCAAGTTCTCGAATTGAATTTACATATAATTGTTTTTTTTTGCGTCGATTTTTTCACGAAAAATGATCTGATCAGCTTCGGTTGCCTGGGGAGGATTAGGTCCAGGCGAATTCTCATGATTTTTCCCTTTTCTTAAGACATTGACAAACTTATGGGGTGGGCTGGAACCGAAAGATTTGAGAACAGAGGACGGAATGGCATGCAAAATGGAGAATATCCCCAGTCCCATATGCTAAAAACAGTTAAGCACTTTTTCTATTCTCGATTCCCAAGGATCACAGAGATTATTTTAATTATTTTTTTGAGAAAATTAAAAAAGAGAATACAAAAAGATATAAATATATATGCCTACCTTAAATAGATTATGGCAATAAAAATAATTTTTTTAAATACTTCAGTATTTAAAATAACAAAATTATTTTTAAAATTTAAAGTTAGTGTCGGATTCTCCTAGAGCCCCCCCCCCCCCCCGATTATTGCATCATTACTATTATTTTAGCTTGTTGTTATAATTTTTATATCATGGCTTTTTTAACTAAATTGAAAATTATAAAATCAATCACAATTTAACATTTTTAATGATGAAAATTGTTGAAAAAAAACACTTTGTTTTTTGATGGTTTCAGACAAAACACCTTTAAGAATCGACATAAAATTATGAAAATATACTACTAAGAAAAGGCGAAAATTTAAAAGTTTCATTTACGTTTGAAAAGTTCCTAAAATGTCCGAAATATGGCCAAAAAACGCAAAAAGGGCGAAATATTCATTTATTCCCGAAAACCTCCAAAATATTGAAAAAAGACAAAGATAAATTAATAAAAATTTATTTGTTTAAATCAATTTTTTCATCATTAAAACATGTTAAGTTGCTATTTTTTATAATTTTAAACTCAGTTACAAAAAGCTGTCTTTACAAACTATAAAAAACAAACATGAAAAAAAAATATTGAAGCAATAATTGGAGGAGCGGGTAAATAACAACCGAAAATTCAAAATAATTTTATTTTATAATTTTTTTTTGCTTCAAAATGCTGAAAATTTATTTTATGATTATTTTCTTCTTAGTTTTATTCGTGATAAATGATGGAATTGATGAAGAATTATTTAATGATTTATGGAAAAACCTAAAGCCATCGACCTCAAAAAAACAAAAAATCGGAGGAATTAATGCCATAAAGGAAGAAACTGTTCATTACAATGAAATGTCTGAACAACTAAATGCCAATAAGATTGAAATGGAAGATACAAAACCAAAACTATTGCAAAAAATTAGAAAATGCGAAATTACAAAAAAAATGGTTACAAATCGTACTGAAATTTATGAATTGAAGAATAAATTAGGAGAAAAAAGTGAGAAGAGAACGGAGGAAAGTGAAGAAATGAAAATGGAACTGATCAGAAAATATGATCAAATGAGAAAAGAAAAAATTTATAGGTTTAAATATGACATGAAGAAAAGAAATAAAACTGAATATGAAATTGCGAAAACATTGGGAATTAATCGGAAGAAAATTTATAAATGGAAAAGGGAATTGAAGAAGGAAATTAGTAAGAGATCAATGGCATAATTGAATTTTACTCATTATCTTGTTTTAAGATATAAAAAAGAAATTTTCATTTTCAAACGAACAAAAAACAGAAAAAATCAAACAATTTGAAAAAATCAAAAAAGAAATTTCAAAAAGATTCAATTTGGAAGCAAATAGGAAAATTGAAATAAAAATAGCAGCAAAATTGGGAGTTGTATGGGAAACAATTTATAGATGGAAGAGGAGAAAACTCGGATTAATTACTCGTAACATTTTTATTTACAAATAATTTTATTTTATTTTTATTTTATTCCATTTAAGGAGAAAGAAAATTTTACTCGGATGCTAAGAAAGTAGAATATGTGAAAAGAAGTGAGGAAATGAAAATAAGAAATCCAATGATGAGTTGCAGAAAAATTGCCGAAAAACTTGGTATCGACAAAAAGAATTTATTGTGATGGAAGAAGAAATTCAGCACCTGACTGGAGTGTGACTAAACAAATTGAGCCTATAGTTGGAATTAGTCCTTCTTTTAGTGGTATACTTTATTATTTTCTCAAAAATTAATTATTATAACTAGGGTTCGAGCCCCGTGGGCGGGGGGTAGCTTTTCGCGGGGGCGGGGGTTGGCGGGGGTCAGAGTCGCGGGGGCGGGGGCGATCAAATGTCTCACCCCCGGGGACGGGGGCGGAGGTTTGCTTTGAATTAGCTCCAAAAAGCTCACAAAAAATATATTTTATGAATGATGTGATTGGCTCCACCTTCCTTTAGTCGATCTATCACCTAGATTTAATTTCTTTTTGGCATAAATAGCACAGATTTGTCAGCTAATTTTTTAAACAAAAAAAAAGTTTTTTTGGGAAGGGGGCGGCGGTGCCGATAGGCGCCGCTGGGCGAATTTGGAAATTTAAGCTCTATTTTCTAACAGATATTTACCAAAAAAAAATTAAGATTTTTCCGATAAATTTTTGATATTTTAAATACATATATTAAATTTTCATGATTTACTCAAGAAAAAGAACAATTTAATTTCAACGAAATTTTCATCAGGCGGCGCCTGTCGGTGCCACCAGATTTTTTTTTTGAAAACTTGAGTTTAATTTATTAACAAATTACAAGAATTGTCAATTTTTCTGAGTTATTGTCTATTAATCATAAAAAATAAATTCAAAAGAAAACGTCAACCGGTATCGAACCCATAACAAAAAATAATGTTAGTGTTGAAGAACTAACCACTAATCCACAAATACCGTATTTTCTCTATTTGAAGGCCCTCCTTTTTCATTTTTTGTCATTGCATTTTTTGTAAAAGAATCAATAATACTTTTAAAATTTTTCTTTGAGTTATATAAATCTGACAGTGTTTCTCTTATGCTAAATTTTCTATTATCTTTTGTGGTATCCGAAATTTCGGTAAAATAGCTGTCGTCAACAATTTTTTTCTTCTCTAAAAATAATTTGTTGTTTTGTTTCTAAACTGTCTTTTCTCTTTAGGTATTTTTAAAAATGTTTTCGTCCATTTAAACTGCAAATAAAAATAAATTAAAAATATTTTTGGCTATAAAACCTTAATAAAAAAAAATCAAATTAAACTGCTTTTTTACACCTAAAACGACTAAATGGGAAAATGAATAAATTAACAGTTGAAAATTCGATAACAGGCAAAAATTTTCGGTGGATCCGACATAAATTCGGAAAATGTTGAGCAGAAAGAAACTGTTTTTCGGAATGCCGAAAAATTTAAGTCCAAATGTCTCGGGCTGAAATACACTCAAAAGAAACCAAAAAAGCAAATCAAAACAGGATGATCTTAGTGCTCAATCAAATTTGATTAATCTTATATACTTTTTGAAAATTTTGAAAATTGGAGTCGGTGACCAATTTCTTAGAATTAGTACTGCTAAATTGGGACTCGATGCTTTTCCTTATGTGGTCTAAAAACCAATACCAACCGGGGCAATCGGTTCGTCTCAGACCGGAATTTGATGTTGCGTTGGAAAAGCAAAATCTCCATACAATGGTCGCCTTGCGGAATAGGTATGGGCTAAAAAATGAGTATTATCTTATATTTAGTCATACAAACTAGTTAAATTTTAGTTTTTTAAATTTTGGTTGAAAATTTATTCATTATAATGCAATTGCATTTTGTAAAATACCCAGTTAATCACAAAAATATCTTTTCGAGCTAAAAAACACAAAAGGGTTGGTATGGTATAAAAGGCAAAAGGCGGTGCTGTGTGCAGCAGAAGTCCAAGGGTCATTGCGCGTAAAAAATTGCAAAAAATAGCTTGAAGAGTGAGTGCCCCCAAAACCAAAACTATTACAAAAAATTAAAAGGAATCATACAAAAATAAAAAAGACCAAAACTGAATTTGAACAATTGAGTGCAATATCATTCCTCGATAAACAAGTATTTTTGCGGGGTCAAGGCAGTTCGTACAATGGCGTTTCGTACAATTTCAAATGGGAATGGCCATAACTTTTTTGTTCTTCAGTAAATTTCTTCAAATTTGGTATCATTCGAAAGCTCTACGTGTTTAGAAGCTATTATTAAGCAGAAGCTAAGCGATTAATCATCTCACCAAAAAGTTACGATTTATAGTTTACAAAAAATTAAAATTTTCTTGAATTTTTAAATCTTATAAATCGTAACTTTTTGGTGAGATGATTAATCGCTTAGCTTCTGCTTAATAATAGCTTCTAAACACGTAGAGCTTTCGAATGATACCAAATTTGAAGAAATTAACTGACGAACAAAAAAATTATGGCCATTCCCATTTTAAATTGTACGAAATGCTATCGACCCATGAACAGCCATGAAACCGTTGCCCCTGCCTAATGAGCAAAGAAACAACACCACTTACTGTTTGACAACATTTAAGCTCGTATCCTTCGGTACAACAGCCTTGAATGTCTAAGGGTTTTGCACCTTTTGTGGGCATACACATGTGCTTTCCTCCATTAGTGCATGTTTCACACGCTGGGTGTTTACATGCGAAGATTCTCATTCTGTCGCCAATATACTTCATAATATCTTTTGAATCACGTGAAACGGTGACGCTGAACAGCAGCATATGGACAACGAAAAACAGCTGATTGAACATTGCTGAACCCAAACAAACTCATTCATAAAATAACGATGAAAAAAAGATGATCAGTGTTTGATTTCAACTTACCTGTTTTTTTTGTTGGTATTGGCGTTGAATAATTAGGGGATGTTGGATGGGTGGTAATTGGAGCAATGAATGGACTCAATCGGTTTTGTCAGGACAGATGAACAGCGGTGGAAGATGAACTTCTGCAAAATGAAGAACAACATTGCTTTTGTTGGGTTTTCATGGGCTGATTTTCGAAATTATTTTTGTTTTGTCCGAATTTCGTAAAATCTTAATTCCTACCAACACATGAACACATCAAGTTTGTTAAGTAAATGAATGAAAATGAGTGCTTTTGCTAGGCTTTCATTGCCTATTTATGGACAGGCAAAAAAGGGGTGCAAAAAAGGGCCAAATCATCACAAATTTAGACTTGGTTGAAGAATACGGTGGATGGGATGGAATGAATGGGAGAGTCAAATTGGTAGAACCAAGGTAGAAGCAGTTGGACGGGACGGATTACGGTAGATTGAACGAAAACGGAATGTCACCAATATTGTCTGAAATTTGTGAAAAATTTTAAATCTTATTTGTTAGCAATCAATGGACTCAATCAGTTTTGTCGGGAGGGAGGAACAGCGGTGGAAGATGAACTTCTGCCAAATGAATGAAGAATGAGTGGCTTTTGCTGGGCTTTCATTGCCTATTTATGGACAGGCAAAAAAGGGGCGGAAAAAAGGGAAAAGCAGCGAAAAGAGGACAAATCATCACAAATTTACACTCCCCTAGCACAATTTTTATCCGATCGCTGGGAAAAGCGTTGGAAAATTGAGCAAAAGCGATGAAAAAAGGGAAAAAGCGAAAATGGGAAGCCGAATCATCACCAAAACGGCCGATGGAATGCCATTTCCGGTGGATGGGAATGGACAAATCGTACAATTTTTGAGTTTTTTTGCCCCCATCCGATCACAATTTACTGAGAAAAGTGTTGGCAAATAAATGGACAGTCAATTTTAGCATTAAAAGTAATAAAAATAAATTTAATAAAATTAAAATATAAAAATAGTAAAAAATGAACAGCAGATACATAAATCTTTCTTGAAGCTAAAATTCAGAAAGGAATAATTAATTTCATTAATTCAAATATCTTTTGACTTGGAATTACGTTAGCCTAAGCTGCAAGGTAATTAAAATCAGAAAGAAAAGCTCGAACATATTTTAAATAAACTTATTTTTACTTTTTGTCACATTAAAAAAGGGAAAACTATAAAGAAACAATATAAAAGTTAAAAATTAATTTAGTTTAATTTTTTTTTATTGATATTTAAAAGGGCAACTCTTAATTGCTGTTAAATATGTAAGGTTGGAATTCTTCAAAAAATATATTAAAATTCAATATGATTTACTGACTTTGAAATTTATTGGATCTAATAATAAAGATGTAGGTATGAAAAAAAATGTGAAATATGGAAATAAATATGCATCATATAAGCTCAAGGAAATTCTTTGTTTGAACATCAATATCTGTAAATATAATTAAATTTTTGTGACTTTTATTTTAAAATATTTAGTATTTA
The DNA here is from genome assembly GCA_023374025.1 of Heterodera schachtii. NCBI lineage: Eukaryota > Metazoa > Nematoda > Chromadorea > Rhabditida > Heteroderidae > Heterodera > Heterodera schachtii. Next base: position 1,747,719 of record SIJG01000021.1, read on the forward strand.
ACAATTTTTGGTAAATTTTCGATTTTTGGGAGTTTTCACGAAAAAATGAAAAAATTTGTCGATATTGTCTCGAAATCATCGAATCAAAAAATATCCCCCTAGTTATACTTAATCAAATTCATATCAAAGTTTTTTTTAAAGAAACAGCGCCGCTAAAAAGATTAGTATCTATTAATCTTGACCAAAATTTTACACCAACTTGATCAGATACTCCTTCATGGTGACCGGGACAACACAAATACGTTGAAAATCCGGGTAATTTTCGAAAACAAATTCCTAGGGGGTTGGAAAATTTTTCAATAAGAATTTTGAATAAGATTATTGGAAAATGCACAAAATTTACTACCGAATTTCCTTTTGAATGGTAGGGCTACGACTTGTACATAACAAATTATACTATATCAATTAAATTTTCAGTCGAAATTGCTGACCCAGAATTGAAGACATTTGCAAATCAACTGCATGAGCTTTGGAAGAAATTGGGCAAAAAAAATGCCAGAATCGGTAAATGGAAAGAAACGGAAAGGATTGTTTGGCAATTAATAATGCGAAATTGAGGAGGGGGGGGTGAATTAGGGAGTGATTAGGAGGGAATGCCAAAGACAAAGTGATCGGAGAAAGGCAGCAAAGTGATCGGAAAGTAGTGCCTTTTGAGCAGTCGCACTAATTTGTCAGTTGGAGGAGGGGGGGGGGGGGGGTGAATTAGGGAGTGATTAGGAGGGAATGCCAAAGACAAAGTGATCGGAGAAAAGCAGGAAAGTGATCGGAAAGCTGATAGTGCCTTTTGAGCAGTCGCACTAATTTGTCAGTTTTGGCCAAATGTCCGTCCTTAAATGGTAAAGCATTGGAATTCAATTCACATGAATGACCGAATCGGTGAAGCACATGTGTAACAATTATGCCGAGATGGTCAATAAGTTTGGCTTTGTGCCCAACGGCGGTCGCATTTACTACAACAAACCAGGGATGGCACGGAATTCCGATTTCCGACTTCCGATTTCCGATTTCCGACATTTTTGGGGTCGGAATTCCGATTTCCGAAAAAATTTTGGACGTCGGAATTCCGACTTCCGATTTCCGAAATTTTTGATAAAAAGTCGGAAATTTTCGGAAATTTTTTTTGAATTTTTTTTCAAAAAATTTACAATTTTTTACAATTTTGGTTAATAAATTGCATTGAAATTTTCAAAAATTTCCCGGCGGCGCCTATCGGCACCGCCGCACCCTAAAAATCATATTTTTCTTGAGAAATTTTTGCCTCAAAATCGCTAAATTTAGTCTTTTTTGGACAAGATTTGTTAACAATTTGATTAAAAATTATAAAAAAATTTTCCCCGGCGGCGCCTATCGGCACCGCCGGACCTCCCCCGCCATGTTTTCAAAATTTTGAAAAAACGCGCCGCAAAAAAAAAGGTAAAATTTTTGATGAAAATCATCGAATAATTTTTTAAGGCAAATATTTATTTAAATAGATCAAAAAAATTTTGAACCAGATTTTACTTGGTTAATAATTAAAAATTTAGCCTATTATAATATTTAAAAAATTTTTTTATAATATTTTATTTTTTTTGAAAAATTTCCGATTTCCGACTTCCGAATTCCGACGTTTTTGGGGTCGGAATTCCGATTTCCGACTTCCGAAAAATTTTTGGGCCTCGGAAATCCGATTTCCGATTTCCGAAAAAATTTGGACCATCGGAATTCCGATTTCCGACTTCCGAAAATTTTTGGGGCCTCGGAATGCCATCCCTGCAACAAACGTTCGCAGCCGCCCTTTCTCACTTTGTCCGTTCGTTTCGCATAGTTTTGGAAAGTGCACTTTAGTTTTATTAGTAAGACAATGAATGCTTTTGTCCAATTTTCAGAATACCGTATTTACTGAATTAGTACCCCCCCCCCCCGGGGTTCTATTTTTCAACCCCCGCTCGAAAGTGGGGTACTAATGCAGTAAGTACGGTATTTGTTAATTTGAATAATAATAATGTTTTATTTCCTCTGATCAGCATGGTCAACGATTATTTTGCGGAGACCGGTGACACGGAATACCTCAAGACCATTCTGCCGGTTCTTGAAAAGGTCCATTTTTTGAGGGGGGGGGGGGGGGGGGGCAAAACGAAGGTCCAATTAAAATTACAAAAGCATTCTTTTGACAGGAACTGAACTTTTGGCGCACGCGACAATCGGTTAAAGTTAATCGGAACGGAAAGGACAAGACTTTCTATCAGTACAGAGCGGAAAGCAACGTAAAAGTGGCCAGGGGGGCAATTGGAAGTGACAACAAACGCATTTAAGGTACCCCGTCCCGAGTCCTTCTGCCAGGATGTCGACTTGGTCCGGCGCATCCCGGAAATGTCGGAAAAGAAGAAGATTTGGAACGAAGTCGCTTCGGCTGCTGAGTCGGGATGGGACTTCAGCTGTGAGAGGGAAAAAATAGGGTTCGAGCCCCGCCCCCGCGAAAAGCCACCCCGCGCCCACGGGGCTTTGTACCACCAAATCGGTGAGAGTGCGCAGAAGAAAGTTTCAAAACATGTAAAACCAGGGCTCCCACTCGTCCTTGATTGGCAAGGATGTCCTTGAAATTAGGCCCTCTCAGTCGAAAATTTGAAAATATCCTTGAACTCAAGATATCCTTGAAAAATGAGCATTCCAACAAAGAAAACATTCAAAAATTACCAATTTTTCAATTACCAATATTTTGATTAATAATGACTAGGGCTCGAAATTATATGGATTAACATATTTTTTTTGCGCATATGCTGTGAAGAAAGGGACTCAAAAATAGCGTTTCTACGTTAAAATTTTGTGATTTGGTGAAGGTTTTTAGTCCATATAAATCCATATTTTGGGGGTTTTCGAGAATAAATCCATATTTCGCCATTTTTGCTTTTTTAGTCCATATTTTGGCCATTTTTTGGAAATTTTCACAAAAAATGCAAAAAAAAAAAAAGCGAAAAATACACCCCTAAAGATTGACTTTTTAGAAATTTTTTAAAAATACATCCCCAAAATACGAAAAATTTGGGTTTTCGACGATCATTTTGGCATTTTTAATAAATATTATCGCCATTTTTTGTGATCTTTTCTTTTTTTAAATGAGAATTTTTTCCAAATTTTGACAAACTTGGAAGTATTTTTTATACAATGGGCGTCAATAAAAATTTGTATTTTTATGTTTTAAATCCATTTTTTGGAAGTTTATTTGATCAAAATATTGAATATAGACACCTTTTTTGAAATTTTTGTGGTTTAAAACACATATTTTGGCAATTTTTAGTCCATATTTTGGTCCATATTTGGCCATTTTTGAGCTTTTTAGTCCATATTTCGGGCATTTTTAGTCCATATTTGACGTTTTTTAGTCCATATAATTTCGAGCCCTAATAATGACATGATGTCAATAAATCTTTAAATAATAGCTTATTTGTTATGTCTTTTGCATTAAAAATTTCCATTATTCATTGAAAATCTGTTAACAATTTAACTTAATTTCCAATTCTCCCCGGACAGGCCCAAAATCGCAAAATTTGGTGAAAATCTGTTAAAATTAAAAAAAAATCCTTGGGAAGTGTATTTTTCCAATGGGAGCCCTGCTGATTGAAACGGATTAAGGTGACAAAGAAAAGGCCAACAACTATCACAAAGAGTTCCAAGCTTTTCGTGAGGATGTCCATGAGTTGTTCTACGAGGACGGCGGATGGTTCGACTTCAACCTGAACGACCAAAAACGGAACAAACGATTCTACGGAAGCATTGTGGTGCCACTGTTCACGAGATGCTATCGCACGGCCGACGTGGAGGAGACGGAAAAAATGTTAACCAAATTGGAACATTTCAACAATACCAATCTAATATTGAGCCACAAATTTGGGGTGGCGACGAGGTAAATGAAAGTGGCAAATTTCACTCCATAAAAAAGAATTGTTTCAGCGCAATTGCTTCGGGCAGCAGTGGGACTTCCCCAATATTTGGCCGATAAAGGCTGTGCGATTTGGCCTCGATTTTGGGTTTTGACACAAAAAACGAGTTGGTGTAATAAAAACGAGTTGGGTCAAAAACGAGATGAGTGTCGTCCCATAATTTCACCAGCAGCAGCATTCCAATACTTTGATGGGTGGATGGTTATTTTCTTGGAGCCTTATTTTTTAACTATTTTTTATTTTTGGCACTTACAATATACAGCTCAGTGACCTAGCTAAAAAACGGGACAGAGAAGGAATAAATTTCACGAGAATCCCATCCACGCCTTCCTCCTACTCCTTTCCCAGCTGCGACCCACTTGAAATTGGATAAAATTCAAAATCTTATGGTTTAATCGGAAAGATGAGACATTGCTAAAATCAACGATGGCTGGTTGGCGGTAACGAAAGTCAACGCCGCTAAAAATGTGTTAATTTATATGTATTTGCTTGTTTAGACAAAGATTTGGTAAAATCCCCGTTTTTAGAAAGGTTTCGGCTGATCCCTTCCCTAACTTAAGCAGGATTTTTAAAATTTATAACATACCTAGTTCTTTAATCAATTTGACCAATTTAAATAAACAAATGCGATTTCATTTTAATTTTTTTAATGCATATTTTATTCAAATATTTTGTTTAATGGTAATTCTGTCATGAAGATTTAAGCAAATAGCGGAATCAAATTCTAGAAAACTCGAAATTCTCAACAAAATCAAATTTAATGACTAATCATAAAAAATTGGATTATAAACTTTTTCCAGTTTATGACTAACAGACAATTGACTAAATTTTGTTGATTTCAAGAAAAAAAAACCGAGATTGAGATTTTCATAAATTTTCATGACAGGCACAGTCTGTTTAAAAATGAATTAATATTAGGTATAAGGAAAAAAATGGTTGATTGGGTTATTGTGTCGGTAAAATTAGGACTTTTGTTCTCTCCTCATTCGATTGTCAGCCCATCACCACATGACGGCATATGCCCAAAACACAACTGTATGCATGGAAAAATAAGTATTTAAATAGGTAAAAAAATAAAATGTGATAAATGATTCATACAACAGCCAAAGATGTAATTGGCGTTGAAAATGAGGTAAAGCGCCGAGCTTTCAATGACTTCGCCCTTTGCCTGTGCCTATAAATTTTGAACGGAACAATTTAATTCTGTTAATGAACCTTTGAGTGATGTGAGTTCATAACTCTTATATTATTAAAAATTGAAATTATATTTTAGTACAGATTTTTTATGGCGGGAGGCTTTGTGAATAATCAATCCTATATATTTGTATTTTTTTAAAGATTATTTTGAAATCGAAATTCGAATAATTATTTTTCTCGAAGATTTGAATTTTTAGGAAAATCCTCAAAATTTATCCTTATATTTCATATGAATTTTTGATTTGGTTTTCGGAAGATGCGGAGCCTATCAGCAAAGCCAACCCATGGTCCCCCAATTTCCCCTAATTTAAAATTTAAATGAATGGTACCTCAATGGTTTTGAAAAATTTGGATGACACCTGTGCAAAGTAAAATCTTAATTAATTTTTATAATTTGCCACTTTGTATGCATGCGAAGCGCAGAATGTTTCAGCCTCGTTGAAGTCATTCACAAGTTTCTTGGACATCACGACTTGGTAATAATCTTGGCATTCTTCAGATGACAGGATTAATTTCTTTAAATTATTTTTTCCTTTTAAACAATGTAAAGGAAAGAATACCGTCGGACGCGGAGCCTAAAATAGATAAACTTTCCTTAAAATTGTCCGGCGGTGCCGATAGGCATCGCCAGGAAAATTTTTTTGGGATTTTGAATGAAATTTGATAAGGAAATTTGTTCAATTAAGTTTTTTCCCATTCGCCGGCGACCTCCCCCCACCTCTTTTACACCCCCCCCCCAAATTCAAAAAATTTTATTAATACAAAAGTTCAAGCCAAAAAACTGGAAAAATTGTCATAACTTTTGAAAAACATGATAAAATTTTTTTTAATTTGGCAAGCTAATAGCGCAATTCAAGGGCTATCGTTTGATACCAAGATTGTGAAACCTGATTGGGTCTGAGAAAAGTTATGAGTTGATTGAATCAAAATTTTGGCAAATTTTGCACTTTTCGTCGGTCGCCAAATTTGCACTTTTCGTCGGTCGACCCACCACGGTGTGGGTCGACCCCCCCCCCCTTCCCATTTATGACCACAAATCCACAAAAACCGTTACTTTTTCCGTTTTGTTCCTAAACTAAAAATTTTGACAAAAATATACAAAGAATGGACAAAAAGCAGTTCAATACATGTCGTTATTAAGGACATCAAAAACTACAATTTGAACCAAAATTTGATCAAATGTGCGCGCAATTTCAGTAATCAAATTTACGTGTATTGCCCTAAAACCATATAATAATTTTTTAAGACTTACCCAAGTCCAGCAGGCAAGAGTGTAGTTTTCGCGGCAACATTCGGACTCCTTGTAACCCTCGGCCCAGATACAGTAGTTGACGCAAGACAATGTTTCCAAGCAACCCGGTGAAGACTTGTCTTTTTTACATTTCAGTTTTTCGGCACAAGCTTCGGTGTCGTAGTGTTCACGGAGCATCTTCAAATATTATAAAGTATTTAAATGGTAAATGAAAGATTATTTATTATTTATACTTGCGGGAGTTTGAACAGCGCCGGGTCCTGTGAAATGCAAAAATATATTTATATTTACTTTTTCAACAAAATTAATATTTGTCAAGAAAAAATCGGGATTCTTGATGGGGAAAAGCTAGGAATTAGTGACGAAAGAAAAACCGGGATTCGTGTACTAGATAAATGTCGGATTTGGGACGGGGAAAGATCGGAATTCGTCACGTCAGAGAGCGTCCCTGTCTTGGTAAAAACCTAGTTCTTACTAGGCAGATGCGTACTATGCAACAAACACAAATTTTATTGCATTGCAATATTAATAATTCAAACCATACAACAATCCTAATGTGTGCTAATTGTTTAAGTATTTAGTTTCTTTGTTGGACAATACGAATTGGGAAGCTTAAAACGAAACTCCTTTGTCCCCCTGCTTTTGAGGTCAAATCATTTTTAAAATTAAAAGGTACCTTCCCACAACAAAGGCAAGAGCCGTCGTCGCAGCACATTCCCAAGATTTTATCCTCCGCTCGGCTGAATCCGCACATGCACATGGAGGTCACATCGGCGCACTCTTCTTTGGCCTTCATGTACTCGACGAGATCACTCTGCAATTGATTTAGGGTTCATTTTAACAGTTAGGTATGTCCAGCAGGGCCACTGATGAGAGAGAAATTTCAAACGCACATTTTGCAGACAAAAAGTACGGTAGTTTTGGAAAAAAAATAAAATAAAACACTATCACTTGAACATACTGTTTTAACCAAACTTTACCGTTCGGGCTCGGTCCCACTCAACGATCGACTCCTTAATTTTAAAAATTATTAAAAATTATCATGTAAAGAAATGAGCAACTTTTACCACCATTTTGATCAGAACCGTATGTTATAAAGACTTTCTTAATTTTTTTGATTAAAATTCGCATGAATTTAATGCATCATACATAATTTTTATTTTTGGTATCATTCGGTGCCCTAACTGGGTAATCAAATTTCCAAAATTCAAAAAGTGGCAATTTTTAAATTAAACAATTTTTCGGAAATTTTACTGGCAAAAATGGTACCACACATTTTTCGGGGGGAGGGGGTCGATCCATCCCCGTCCCAGCCCCTCCTTCGTTCTTAACCTTCCCCTCCCCTCCTAAAAAAATCCACCTTGCTGATATTATAATTACCGATTCACAACAACGGAATTCAAATCCTTTTCCGCAGCAACCACCTCCAACCCATGCCTGCCGTTTGATGCATGCGCCCCAGCCGCAGGGGCATTTCGATTCCTCATATTGGCATCGTTGCTGGAAACCAAGTTCGGCCGGGAGCGGCTTTAGATTAAAAAAAAACATGAAAACATTTATTCAACATGAAAAGTCTTTCAAACAGTGGTCGGAGTGGTGGTCGTAGTCTAAAAAAGTATGCGTATTATGCTTTATTTCGAATACAAAATGCCTCCCGCCTGTGCATGGGCTGCCGCCCTCCCCTCCTCCCCGGTGGGATCAATGGTATATCTAACTCCTTTCATAGCTAGCTATCCGAATTGAATGAATTTGAATCATTCGATAGCCTGGTGTGTGTGTGTTTCTATTGGTCTGTAAAATTTCAAAAAATTTAGTAAATTCATTAAAGAAGTAATGCCAAAAAGGCCCATAAAATCTTTTTTCTTAATTTTTGTCATATAGCTTTTTTGAAACTTAACGAAATCTGATAGGCAAGAACAGAACATTTAGGGCTATCGAAAAATATCGTATTTTTTAGTTCGGCCAACTATTAAAAGAGTTATACTTCAAAAACTGGCCCGTATTTGTCCGACTCCTCCCCCCTTTAGTTTATGTATACCCACTCCCCTTTTTGAGAGTGCATATTTATTTTCGACTTTTATTATAATTTGAACCCAGAGTCTGGAAACATCCGTGATCAACGACCCCAAAACTCCCGAACTATTTTACCAAAATTTTTTAAATCAAAAATTTTGTCAAAAAGCGGCCGGGTCCACTATTACAAACATGTCCCGAGATTTGGCCTTTGTACAAAATCGGGTTCAAAATTAAGTTTTTTTCAATCCGATTTTGGACATAGGCCCAAATGTCGGGGCTCCATTACAAATTATTATCAACGGCGTCAATCTGAAATGCGGAGCTTTAACACTAAAATTGAAAAATAAAATATTTTCCTCTCAAAAAGAAAATTCAATTCAACTCATAACCCATATCCATTACTTACACTTACCGTATAGCAACACACATAAGCAAAGTCGTCCATACAGCAATAATCGGCTGCTGTGCCTGTACGGTTGACGCAAACACCATAACCACATGGTTTGCAGCCGAGGCCCGCACGGCACGCCATTCTGGTACTTAATTCCGCGCCTTCAATAGCTAATCCGGCAACCATGTCGATGCCTTCTTTTATGTCTTTCAGCAAGGACAGAAATGCATGTGCGCCGCAACAAAAGCACAGCAAAACGACCAAAAGGCGAAAAACAGGCGGCAGCATCTGCTTGAACGAGTTGTCAAAAAAATACAAAAAACAAAAAAATTGGCAGTTTTATTTTGGTTTTTTTGTTTTGTTTTTGGCTTGCCGCTTTATTCCACGGATACCGTAAGTGCTTACCATTCCGGTTGGTTGAGCAATACGGTGGATGGGATGGGATGAATGGGAGAGTCAAATTGGTAGAACAAAGGTAGAAGCAGTTGGACGGGACGGATTACGGTAGATTGAACGAAAACGGAATGTCACCAATATTGTCTGAAATTTGTGCAAAAATTTTAAATCTTATTTGTTAGCAATCAATGGACTCAATCAGTTTTGTCGGGAGGGAGGAACAGCGGTGGAAAATGAACTTCTGCCAAATGAATGAAGAATGAGTGGCTTTTGCTGGGCTTTCATTGCCTATTTATGGACAGGCAAAAAAGGGGCGGAAAAAATGGGAAAAGCAGCGAAAATTGGACAAATCATCACACATTTACACTCCCCTAGCACAATTTTTATCCGATCACTGGGAAAAGCGTTGGCAAATTGAGCAAAAGCGATGAAAAAATGGAAAAAAGCGAAAATGGGAAGCCGAATCATCACCAAAACGGCCGATGGAATGCCACTTCCGGTGGATGGGAATGGACAAATCGTACAATTTTTGAGTTTTTTGCCCCCATCCGATCACAATTTACTGAGAAAAGTGTTGGCAAATAAATGGACGGATGATTTTAGCATTAAAAATAATAAAAATAATTTTATTAAATTAAAACATAAAAATGGTAAAAAATGAACAGCAGAAATATAAATCTTTCTTGAACCTAAAATTCAGAAAGGGATAATTAATTTGCAATTAACTCAAATTAGAACTAATTTTTATTGGAATTAAGAGGGCAAAACTTTTAATGGAATTCTTATAAATATTTTAAAATTCAACGCCAGCGTTTTGCTTCAATTAAATTGGTTTTTTTCCATTTTTTACATACATCCGTGATTATTATTAAGATTTAGAGATAAAAAAATTAATTCATATCGAAATCAGTTTCGGGCTTTTTTCGTTCCATCCAAAATGACGTTAAAAAATTAAAGAAATATTAGTAACTAATTGACAAATAAAAAAATATTTTTAAATCTATTTATTCATTTATTTATAAGTTGCAAAAAAAAACATTGTTAACTTGAAATAAAATTCTAATATTATCAAGAAATCCAGGTCTCGCCTAACTTCCATGATAGGCTATTTTTAAAACAAAATTGTATGGAATTAAGTTTTGAAGTGCAGTGCATAAGAACATCGTCCTGAATTTTGTCAATTCTGTTTTTAACACGGGTTCAAAAATAGGAAAAAACTCGTGAAATTCAAGGACACCTAAAATTTGGTGAATGCAATGAAAATGATTTAATTATTATTCAAACAGTTTGTATTTTTGCTTGAATGCATTTATTTCCAATATTTTTTTGTTTCTGCTGTCATTTTCCTCATTTCACCTCATGTGGACTTTTTTGGCGCGCTTTTTCCAAATAACTTTTTGAGAAAGGGAGTCCGGCGGATATTATTATGGCGTTAGTCAAAAATCATTAAATGAAAATTTTTTTTATATAAATTGCCAAAAAAACAACAAAAAATTTTTCTTTATATCATTCGATAGCACTAAATTGTTTTTCTATTACCTTGCAAATTTCCAAAAAAATTTTTTAAGTTTCAAGAAAGTAATAGTTAACACATAGAGCTATTGAATTATATCAAGCTATTAAAATTTGGTTAATTTTGAACGAAGTTATGAATAATTTTATCTCAAAAATTTTTCTTTGATGTCAAGCGCAACCGAGAATTTTGAAGTAATTTTTTAACAGATTTTGTACATGATCAAATTTGAATGCTTTTTTAGCCCAGATTTAAAAAATTAGGTGAAGAGAGTTCGGTGCCGCCTATAGGCGTCGCTGGAAAAAAAATGGATTTTTTGTGCGATTTATTAATTAGTTTTGCACCAAATAATGCCATAAAGAACGTCTTTGCCATTCAAAGACGAATGCAGGCCTTGGGTTATTGTAGGTTACCGTAACTTTAAAAGTTTAAGGAAAATTGAACAGTAAAAAAAGATATGCCAAAATATGCTCCGATCAATTACTATTCACATATCAAATAATCTGTTACAATCTCTTTATCCTATCTCATTTTCAACAAATCCAATCAATTTTGCCATATCCCATTTTTTCAAATTCAACATGTTCATTCAAAAATTTTCTAATTGTTTTTTTAATATTTTCCGAAAATCAATCATTCATCATCACAATTTTTGTCCGATCGCTGGGAAAAGCGTTGGCAAATTGAGCAAAAGCGACGAAAAAAGGGAAAAAGCGAAAATGGGAAGCCGAATCATCACCAAAACAGTCGATGGAATGCCATTTCCGGTGGATGGAAATAAACAAAATGGAGATTTATTATTTTTTGATTTAATTTCGTAGAAATATTTATTTTTTATACATTTGGAATTCATTTCTATCGTTTGATTTCGGTATAAAAAATAAACAAAAATAAAACATTTTTAATTTTATAGCTGATCATTTTGAACAAATTAAATAATCAGTGCCAGCACATCTCGTCCTTTTGCCGCCTCGTCCCTTACCGTACTCTTCCTCCGGTCCAGTGCCGAAACGGTAATTCATTTTTTGTAAAGCGACTAATCCCCTTAATTACATAATTACAACAAAAAAAAATAGCGAATATTCTTCTATAGTATACAGCAAACCTCCCTTTCAAGGTGAGGACGGGGAGGGGAGGCGTTCAGAAATTGAAAAATTCAATTAAGTATAAGTATACGGTATTTTAGGGGGAAAAAAAGCAAAAAAAAAAATGGCCTACAACAGCGGCAAGCTTCTGCCTGCTGCTCTTTTTGGTTCTTTTCTGTTTTTGTGCTATGGTGTACTGTCGCTGTTCGCATACAATTTTGATTGCAAATTGGCCAGTTACTCGAACAACGGTCCGAATCCCTATGAACCAATCAAATCAATTCTTTCAATGTACACGTCGAAATGCAATAGCCGCTGTGGCGCACTATTTTGTTACAAAACAGGTGATCAAATGCATTGTTCTGGTGGTGATCAGTAGGGCTGTCAAAAACATGTACATAAATATGTAACAGAAATCCCGAAATAACCCAAAATATGTAAATTAAATTTTAAATTTTTTTTTTTTGGAAAAAATTCTTTGTAAAGGGTGAAATAGGCGAAAATACCATAAGCATAAATATGCATAGAATTCACCTTTTAGTATTTTAAAAATTAATTTTTGTATTTTCAGGGGTTCAGGTGTACATTTTCAAAACAACAACCAAAAAAAAAATATTTTTTCATTTTAAATTTTCAAAAAATTCTCAAAATATATAAAGATGAAAAAATATGCACAAAAATTTGAAATTTTTAGTTGCTAAAAACTTTCTAGGGTGTAAAATTAAAAATTAAAAAAAGCGCGGAAAACCAAAATAAAGTAATTTTAAGGGTATTTTGATGCGCTGAGTACGAATCTGGCCTTCTTTTTGCGCAGTTTCGGACCCCGGACCCGAATTCGAACACAAATTTGAAAACTCAAATTTTCGAATTTCACATTTTTGGTTCTATTTTTTTTGAAACCCATACATGGAAACTAAGTAAATGTCATCATAGCTTCAATAAAAGATCATTCAAACGGCTTTTATACTAAAAATGTAAATTCGAAAATTTGACTTTTGCCTTAATGGGATACCTACCTAATTTTTAAATCAAAAATTTTCGTCAATAAAATAAATAGATAAATAAATTTTTGACAAATTTTTTGAGAATATTTTTCGTTTTTAGGGGGGTATATTTTTGAAAAATCAGTTTACTGTTTAGCAGGTGCCTTGCCAGATTGGCACTTTTTTTTGTACATGATTCCATTCATTAGATCATTTTAATTCATATGTGGACCATTCCTGGAGTTGTTTTGCTTATGCCAATCAAAAGGAATGTGAAATTGGCTTGCGCGAAACGCATAGAGGTGAATGCACGTGCCGAGTTGGTGCTGATGGAGTGAACATGTCAAATGCAAATTTTTTTGCCCATGATGGTAAGCGCCGTATAGGAAATTTTGAAAATTTGAGTGTAATTTGTTACTAGACATTTTGCCAAAAATTGACCAAATTTTGTGCTTTTGCGTTCCATTTGGAAGTCAACATAAAGTAGAAAGTACATGAAAAAAAACTAATTAATTAATTAATAGTTTAAATAAATTCTTTTTAATTAGCAAAAAAATTTACTAAAAAGAAATTTCCGATTTTTTATCAAAAAATTTGGAAATTGGAATTTCGACTCCAAAAAGCAATTTTTGGGTTTTTCCAACTTTATAGAAATGCGTTGCCAAGGCAAAATGATCACGGAGAATGGCATTGCTGAAGCACATTTTGCGCCAGGAAATGTTGTGACGTGCTCAAGCAACGACAGATGTGTTGCAGTTTTTTGTGAAGCCGGTGATGGCACAGAGAATTAATTACAGAGACATAGACAGATAAATATTAATTAGGGATTGGAAATGGAAAAATTGAATTTTAATTTTTAATTTGATCCGGACAATACGTCAGCAGATATTTTTTGGGAAAATGATTGTGCGAAAATTTATTCGATTTTTGAAAAGATTTTTTAACGACATTCTTAGCTAACAATTTAATTATTTTTATATTTCTTTAAAAAAAAATTTTTTGCACTTTAAAAATTGATAGATTGTCCATTGACGGATTGTCCATTCGACGTGAAAAGGTGTATAGCTGTAAACATATTATTGCGGACATGAAAACATGCCTAAAATTTGCTGATTTTTTGAAAGACCGTTCAAAAATTGTTAAAAATTACTTTAAACTTTAAAACATATATTTTAATATAATTGTCACACACAATTTCACCGTTTTGAGAGAAATTGGGGCGAGATAAGGAACAAACAAATGGCTCTAAAACAATTAAATTCTGCATTTATGGCACAAATCCCCTAAACTATGGCATTATGCATAAACATTCCTTTTAACGGCACTCTGGAGCTATTGATTTTGATCAAAAATACGGTATCACACTTTTTTGCTACGGTCACATCTCAGAATATGGTCACTCCAATGCTAATTTGTAAGTGATAATCTTCACCGCTTTTTCCAGGCGAACTCATTTTCCATCTCTGGACTTGCTCTTACAGTACTGAGGAAACGTGTGCCAAAACTGATGCACCTAAAAGTGCCAATGACGAGCGTGCCAAATTGGGACTGAACACGTCGAAGGAATGGAATTGCGTATGCCATTTTGGTGAAAAGGCTGTGAACATGAGCAATGCAGTGTTTAAGCCGCCAAAAGGTGGTGGAAAACAAATTGGCACAAATGAATTTTTCTGTGGGGGGAATGGGCCTCGTCCATCTTTTTTCAAAAAACTTTTGAAAATTGCGAAACAAAAAATTTAATGGATTTTTCAAATAAATAAAATCGAATTAAAAAATTTTCTAAAAAATTTATTTTTTATTTCTAATATTTTTCTTTCATTTTGAAGAACTGAAGTGCCAAAATGTGATTGTGACGGAGGATGCCACGGTTAACAAGGCGCTTAAAAAGACCAAAAAGGAGTTGAAATGTGCCTACGGTGAAAAGCATTGTGCCACGGTGTCCTGCTCAGCTGGTGATGATGCTTAAAGACTTTTTTTTTAAATAATCAAAACGTTCGTTCATTGAACCTTCCAAAAACTCCGTCCCAAATTTATTTTTTTGTTTTTTTGTCATTACCGTATCTCTCAAATACAGAAGCCCTCCACCCTTAAATTAGGCTAATTTTTTGGGACCCCCCCCCCCCCCAAATAAACGCAGTAGGGACATTTGCGGACGGAAATTTTCTAACAATTTTTTCGAAATCTCTTAGTATCCTCATGCAATTAGTCAGGCATATTTTATAATTATTAGCCCTAACGTGGTTTACGCGTTTTTTGGATAATTTTTTTTTTTGCCAGGCCTACTCAAATTTAATGAAAGGATGTGCACCAATGCGACCACTGAAAATGAATGTGCCAAAGTTCCTGCAAAAATAAATGCACAGCGCAAGAATTTAAGCCTTCCCACCACGGAGGATTGGAACTGCACGTGCCAATTCGTAACTGAAAAAGGTGTTTAAAAAATAATTACATAAATATTTTTAATTAAAAAAAAATCAATTTTTAATTATTTTTTTTTCCTGAAATCTTTAATTGGGTGCACTTCATTTCCCCCCCGTCGTTTCCCCCCCCCCCGCCAGTTCCCCCCCGTCGTTTCCCCCCCCCGGTCGTTTCCCCCCCTCCCCGGGTCGTTTCCCCCCCACGTCGTTTCCCCCCCGAAAATTTTTTTTAAAAAAAATTTTCAAACCTAGAAATTTTTCATAAAAAAATTCTTAGAAATTTTCTTAGTACGAAAATTTCATGAAAAAAATTTTTTGAGAAATTTTCAGCGATTTTTTAGAAATTTTATGATGAACCACTAAGTTTTTTCAAAAATTTTTCTAAAAAATCGCTGAAAATTTCTCAAAAAATTTTTTTTCTTGAAATTTTCGTACTAAGAAAATTCCTAAGAATTTTTTAATGAAAAATTTCTAGGTTTGAAAATTTTTTTAAAAAAAATTTTCGGGGGGGAAACGACCTGGGGGGGAAACGACGGGGGGGAAACGACACGGGGGGGAAACGACGGGGGGGAACCGGCGGGGGGGAAACGACGGGGGGGAAACGACGGGGGGGAACCGGCGGGGGGGAAACGACGGGGGGGAAACGACCTGCTCCGTCTTTAATTTGTGTGTCCGTAATCCCACATTAACGACGAAATAATCCAAGAAAAAATTTAAATTAATTAAATCTGTTATTCAAAAATTTGAGTCTGATGTCCATCAGTATTCCCGCCGGTGGTGTCCAATTTTCCGACCCCCCCCCCCAAAAAAGAACGTTAATTTGTTATTAGTTTAATGATATGACCATATCTCATTTTTTGAAGTGCCATCGGGCTACAACCTTCGCCATGTTGGGAACGGTTTCGGGATGCTTTTGTTGGTGCCAATCCAACTTGGTAATTTGATGTCATAATTATTGTCTTCAAATAAAACCCAATTATTTTTAAGGCATTTTGTCACTGTTCCATGCCGCCATTTTTGGGTCAGCTTAAGCTTAAGCCGAGCTGAATTGGAGGACTCCGAAGGGCATTTTTTTGATTTTTGAGGACATCCTTGAGAATGGCAGAAGCCAATCCCCCGATCAGTTTAAAAATGACCCAAATCCAATAAGAATCGTGTCCCATCCAAATTCAGATCAGTTTAACCGTGTCCCATGATCCAAATCCAACCTTAATCATATTCCCATCCCAGTTCCGATCATTATACCATGTCCCATCTTTTCCGATCAGAATCATTTCCAAAATATTCCAATTCCTGATCAGTTAATCAAGTGCCAATTCCCTATCCTATTTCCGATCAGTTTAATAATGCCCCATTTTAACCATAAATTTCCCACTTGTCCCAAAACCGATGTGCCATTTTTACTTGATCAATTATTTTAACCACGGCCCATTTTGTACCGATCATTTTTAAGTTGTCCCACTTTTTCCCATCTTTGTTCCGTCTAACTATTTCCTATTCTACCAATTCTATTCCGTATTTTCCGAAATGTTTTCTAAATATATCCAATTCCTAAATTATAATCCATATAATCCTTTTTGAAATGTTGTTCTAAATTTCGATCATCCTATCCATTTCCTATATTTGCCAAGCTCCGTTGGCTTTACCGTGTCCCACCAAATGAGTAATTTAATTGAAAATTTTTGTATTATTAAAATTGTACAATTTGCCAATTTCATTCGCCTAAAATGGCTTTGAATTAGCTAATCAATGATGATGATTAGCATCGCCAAATCTGCTTTTCTTTTCTTTTTTTGCATAATCATTTCATAAATTTTTTTAGGTATTACCATCCAAAAAACTCTGTCCATCCCTGGCCCACCAATTAAAAGTATTTTTGAAAAATTATTTAATTAAATTTTAAAAAATTTAAATTCTAATGCAATAAAATTCACTTACACACATATTCAGCAGAACTTCCCAAGACAGTAGTAATGATGCGCAACTCCATCATGCTTCTCCCGGTTGTCATTGCGATGCTTTTTTACTTCAGCGCACTTTTGCAATTTGGATACGGTATATTTACTGTAATCCAATAAAACAAAATTAAAAATTGGTATAAGAAAATTTTATGATGGATATTAGAAAAAATTTAACAATTTTAAAATACAATTAAATTATTCCTTCGCATTTTGCATTTTTAACCCGTCATATTTTGGCCTTTTAAAAAAATCAACCTTCTAACGATTGACATTTGTAAATTTCTCAAAAAAAGTACAGTACAATCTAGTAAAGTACCTTTATTTGTACCTGTCCACATTTTTTATACCTATTTTCAGGAAAATGCTTAACAAAAATGCAAATAAAATTCAAATCTTAGTAAGAATTCGAGCCCGGGGGTTAGGGTGCCGGCAGGGCTTTTGCAGGCGACTCAGGCCCGGTAAATGTTGAAAAAACACGGGGGCCCGGGCCACGCAGTAAAACGGGCTATTTTTGGCCGGCCGCTCGGGCCCGGTCATTTTGACAGGGCTAAAATGGGCTTAAATTCTTCAGTTAAACTGTCATAAAAAATACGAATCGTCTGTATAAATCGTATTTACTTATATCGTCAATAAATAGAGACCAATTTTATTATATTTTTTTTGCAAATTTGGACTAACTAATTGATCCGAAAACGAATTTCTAACTTGGTTTGGTGCCTCTAGCGTAAATTTTCTTGCTTAATTTTGCTCTAACGAGATTTTTGTGCTTAATACGAACATTTAATTTGTACGCTTAATTGAACATATTATTGTGCGTAATTTGGTGTTTCTGAAAATTTCTTAACAAAAATTCAGTAAAAATGAAAAATGAACCGCCTAATGATCTGCATATATTTTTCATGTTTTCAAAAATACACTCATTTACTCCCCAAGAATCAGATTTTTAGGCGAAATCGAAATTATTTATTCATTAATAAAATTTGATTTTTTTTTTTACATTTTCGAAAAAAAAGAATTAAAACTCTTCGCCTTTTTTCTTCACCAACACTGTGATACCACCACAAAAAAGGAGAGGTAGCGAGGGAAGGAATGGCCAAACATTATGTGTATGCTATGTGTGCCGAAGATTGAGTCAGCCGAGACCTCATTTAGCGCCAGCCGCGGGCAAAATTCTACTGCGGAACATCCATTCCTCCGTCCGCCTCAGAGAAACACAAAAAAAGTGTGTGGCACGAACGAGTGAGTGCAGAGAAGCAAAGAATATCTCGGGGCTTAACATTCACCAATGGTTAAACAAACAGCGAAAAAAGTGAACTTTGGCTCCTAGAGCAAAATTGTGCTCCATTGAAAAAAGATACGTAATTTGGGAATCGCTAGCAGCAGCTCTGCCTCGGTTCGCTGCTAGCTTTTTGTTTCTGGCTTTTGGCCTTCCATTCACTTTTTATTTCGGCAGAAATGGGGAAGTGGGAGAATAATAGTTTGTGTTATTTGAACAATTTTTAAATTTTTTAGTTTTCGATGGGAAGTAGCAACAGAATTTCCTTTTTTCCAACTAATTCAAATTTCACTTCATTTAGGCCGTTGTCTCCACCTAAGGCGGAACAAATTAACGCAAAAAACAGTCAGAAAATGAGTGCCGGGCCCAGCGGACAGCGCAAGAAAAAGTGAAAGAATTATTAGGAAATGAGATATTCTGATCGATCATTAAGGATAGAGTGAGTGATCTTTTTGATTGCATCTCACATTTGTTTGTTGCTTCCTTCGCTTGAATATATTTAATTTTTACGAATTGAATAAAGGACAAAAAAAAAAACAATTTTCTTTCAGTTATGGACAGCTAATTTTGGCATTTTTTAGCACTTAGTAAGTATCGAATTTGCGATTTGAAGCATCGTAAAACTCTTAAGTACGAGTCCAACATATTTTTTTAATTGGGTGTGCCTTCAAAACAGGAAAATGCCCTGTTTTTGATGTATTCCCCCGTTCCCGAAAAAGATTTACCCAACTATTTCTAACCAATTTAAAACCGCTAAAACCAGATGTTCCTATTTAAATTTCTGCTGGAATGTCCATCATTTCATTGTTATTTTTTCTATTTTTGAGGTCCTTTAAATTTGAATTGGCCCAAAAATGGGATGAACAAATCGAAACAGTAGCGAATTTGAGTTTTGAATTCATCAACACTGATTTTGACTTTGCATAAATATATAAATGAGGATGAAACACAACTCACGCTTAATTTTGTGCTAATTTTTTAAAAAATTTTCCTTATTTTAGGCAAATTTTTATATAATGATTCAACAGAAACCGTTGGGCTCATTTGTGTCAGAATTTGGAAAACGGCGAAGTCTACGCGTGGCAATGAAAAAGAATCATCGAATTTGAAGAAAATGTGAGAATTTATTGGGTTAAAAATTATGAATTCATTTTTTAATACCGATCAACATATTTTTGTCATTTTCAGTTGGATTTGTAATGACATTTTGATGGACATATTCCCTCATTTTGATCTTCCTCAACTTGGCTTAAAATTGGCACTGATTTCGCCACGTTTTAATTCACTTGTGGACGCACATTTTGATGGCAAAACCGAATTGACACTTTGGAAATGGATAGAAATTAGCAAGATCCGAGCAAATGCAAAAGTGTTTGTCGAGAGGAGACAATTTCTGTTGCCAAAATATCCGATGCCCAACAAAATTCGCTTTAATGAGCTTCAAATTGAGTAAATAAAACAAAAATTCAAAGAATGTTTAAATCATTTCCTGTTCAGATTCATCGACCACTCCGTTTTCGCGTTTCTCCGTGAAAATCAGAAAATTTGGGACAAAGGCACCAATTTGAATTTATATAATGCCTACTATATCCGATATGCCTTGCGCCCATAATGCCAAAAGTGTGCAGCAAATTTGGAATGATTT
This sequence comes from Heterodera schachtii, assembly GCA_023374025.1. Lineage (NCBI taxonomy): Eukaryota > Metazoa > Nematoda > Chromadorea > Rhabditida > Heteroderidae > Heterodera > Heterodera schachtii. The sequence continues at coordinate 1,767,768 of SIJG01000021.1, forward strand.
TGTCCGTGAAATTTGGCCCATTTTTGCGCCCAACATTCATCATTTGAACTTTGCCGATGCCCATCATTTGGACAATTTGCGTCGCCGCACTTCGCCGACAATTCTCACTGATCTCAATCAGCTGAATTCAATCATTCGAATTAAATATTTTAAATCAAAGCAAATTGGCCCATTTGAATTGGTGAATGAACGGACCAACGAAAAGCTGACATTGGCCAAAGAAAGCAAAGATAAAAGGGACAGAAAATGGATAATGAAACGATGCAAAATTGGGCAAACGATGGCTATTCAGTGGGAGAATGGAAATGCGAACAATTTGAACAATGTCAGATTTCATCTTCATTATCAATTTGGGTGAGTGGCAACTCCATTTTCTTTTGTTTAAAATAATTTATTTAATTTATGCCATTGTCTCCACCAAATTCGGGCCAAAAGAATGCAAAAAATCGTCTGAAAATGAATCCCGGGCCCAGCGGAGAGCAGAAGAAATGAATGGATGAATAAGTGGGAAAGGAGAAATAATTGATCATTAGGAATGGAAATTGATCGAGTAATTGCCTCACATATTTATTTATTTGTTTCTTCTTTTGTTTAAATACATTTAGGTAATTAATTGTTTGGATTTGTGGGACTTTTACGCAGAAAAACTTTTCAAAACAAGCAAAATAATGCATGAAATAAAAAGGAAAATCGATTCATAAGGCAAGATATAGTATTCCATGTATTTGAACTGATTTTTTCATATTTTGAATTTTTTTTCTAAAATTGAATTTTAGAATTTTTGTTCGAATCCGGGTCAGAGGTTCGAAATTTGTCGAAATAGGTGTCATAATCGTGTTCTCCTACCCTGAAAATCAAGAGTCAGCGAAAATGTCAATCGTAACTATGAAAAAAGAAATTTTAGTCAAAAATTTCTCATAGGCAATTTTCAAAATTTTCACGATCGACTAATTCCGATTTGTGAGGAAAATTGTCGATCGTAAGAGAAGAGGGGGTAGAAAAATCGAAAAATTTTGCGGGTTTTTAAAAAAAATTCCAAATTTTTACGTTTTTCCCTTTCGTCTATAATTTTCTTTAAAAATTTTGCTGAAAAGCATAAAATTGGTCATTTTTTGGTGAAAATTTGTCAAAAAATATAAAATTTAGTCATTTTTGGACAAAAATCTGTTAACAAATCGCATTAAAAATGCAAAAAAAATTTTCCCGGTGGCGCCTATCGGCACCGCCGGACCCCCTTCTTTACCAAAAGTTTTTTGGAAAAAGCGCGCCGAAAAAATTTCTTGAAAAAATTTGCTTTAAAATTTCAATTTTTGCACAAAATCTAATTTTGGAAAAAAGTCCTTTCATCATAATATATTATGATCTTTTATTTCTGGAATTAATTCATTTCTTCTGCTGATCACTGTCGTTTTTGTTGTTGTTCTTTTGTCCGTCACTCATTTGTCAGAAGGCGCCCCTTTTTCGACGCTTTGTCCCGTTTTTTCTTCTTCTGCCGGTGGAGACAATGGCCTAAATTAAGCGCAATTTTAATTTCATTATTAAAGCAGCAAAAGCTGTTGCCACTCACCCAATGCATTTTCCATAAAACGTAAAGCTGATATTATTCAAATTGCCGAATTTTCGTTTAACGCGGCCTTTGTCTCCCCAATTTGGCATCGCTTCATTAGCCAATCAACACCGGTATTTCCATGATCGCCTTTTTTTTCAAGGTCAGCTTTTCGTTGGTCCGATCGTTCATCAATTGAAATGGCACAGTTTCCGTTGATTCATAAGCGCAAGGCGAATATTTTTGTTAAATTTTCTTTTGTTAGTTTATTGTTGTTGTTCTACAATTTTTATTAAAATTTTTAATTTTTTGAAAATTTAAATCGCTCAAAAATTTCCCACTGATTTGTGATTTTTTAATTTTGGCTTGGCGCCGAAACGACCGTTCCCTCAAATAGGTGAAATTGTTGGCTTGCTTTGTTTAGGAAAATTGGTGGTGACCAATGCGTTCAAAACTGCACAATTTCAGTGCACTTTTTCAATTTTACTTTGATTTTACCGATGGATTTCGGTTTAAGGAAATCATTAAATTTATCCTTAAGACATACAAATTACAAAATCCATGTTGATCACAAAAAAATAATATTTAATGAGCACGACAATTTCCAATTCAATAATTCAAATTGATCGATCACTTCTCAACAATTCATTCATTCACTTCTGCTGCTGATCACTTGGGCCGGGAGTTGCGTCGAGAAGGCTTAAAACAAAAATACATAATAAAATTGAATTTTTGAAAAAGCATTTGCTTACCCTCTCCGATTTCGTCCTCCCAAATATTAATGTCAATTCGATTCCACTGATCAAAAAAGTCCCCTCCAATCGTTTCTTCTTCCCATTTTGTCCATTTGCTTTCATTTCGCGTAATTGGACAACGGACCAACAGAAAACAGTCGTCTCTATTAACGCTTCTTTTCAATGCCAAATGTTCCCGAGTCAATTCGTTCGTCTGATCAAATGGCAAAACGGAGTCGGCCAAAGACGGCGGGAAAAACCAAATGACGACAAGAAATTGACGTGAGAAGAAGCCGAGGCAAATGCCTAAAATTTGGAAAAATTGATTAAGAAAATACGAAATGATCAATGAATGAATGACACTTTTCGGTTGGCGGGATGGCACGAAAAAGCAAAAGTTTACAACAGTAATGATTTTAAGACCAAAAATGCGAAATTAGTGTGTTTCCGTTTTTTCTTCGAACCCAGGTTCGGGGTTCGACTAGGTCGAAATCAATGTACGAACCCAAACAATGTAAAAGAGCCAAATGATCATTGAAAATTACCGTTTTGAAGGCTTCAATTCGCACTGCCAAATTCCCAACATCTGTGTCAAACGAGCAGATCAACACCTTTGGCACATTGTCCGAACGTGGAGTGAAAAGCCATTTGGCCACCGCTTGTCCATCCGATGCCATGGCACTGTCATCTGCAGGAAATTCTGTGAAGAGATCGGTGACTTGGAAATTGATAACGCGTAACAATGGACAATCGTTGAGAATTGACGGGGCCAATTGGCGCAAATGGTAGAAAGCAGTGATACCAACCCGAAACCCGAGACCCGAAACCCGAAACCCGAAGTTTTTCTCAACCCGAAACCCGAACCCGAAATTTTTCTCAACCCGCGGCATCACTGGTAGAAAGTATCCGCACACAATCGCATCCCACGAATGTTTTTTTCGGTCATTGGCCAAATGTTGTGCAAAATCATCACCAAAATGTGTTTATTGTTCGTGTGAATGGCCAAATGTTTTTACATTTTCTTTTTTGGTTTTTTGAGGCGGTCCCAATAACTCCAAAGAATGTCACAACACCCAATAAACATTGGCACAACGAACAGACTAAAAAATGGTAAATTCAAAAAGGTAAAATTGTGAAGAAATCTACAAAACGTACAGAATCATTTTTGAAGGAATTGTCAGGGAGATAAAGTCGAACAAAAAGAGACGAAAACCAATGGGTGGTGCTTGCGCGTTTTATAAAACCGCCAGTCGCGTTTTATAAATCCGCCAATTGGTTTGAAAACAAAAATGGGTAACACAAATAAATTCATAACTTTGCTTAAATTCACTCAAATTAATATATAATGGTACCATTTAAAGCTCTAGGTGTTCTCTATCAGAATATAATTTTCTAAAATTTTTTACTTAAATATAAAAAAAGTTATGTCATAAAATTTCAAAAAAATTTTAAATCAGAATTTTTTGCCCAGAACATTTTTGAAACTCAATGAAATTTTCTGAAATTTTAGAGGTAAATAGAGAATTCTTAGGGCTATCAAATATATAAATCAGTTTTGCGATAATTGCATTTTAAACACTTATAAATTTTAAATGATTGCAAATATATATGCATAACACTTGCAAAAAATATAGCATGTTCAATGCTTTATAACTTTTTTTATATTTAAGTAAAAAATTTTAGAAAATTATATTCTGATAGAGAACACCTAGAGCTATTGAATGGTACCATTATATATTAATTTGAGTGAATTTAAGCAAAGTTATGAATTTATTTGTGTTACCCATTTTTGTTTTCAAACCAATTGGCGGATTTATAAAACGCGACTGGGTGGCGGTTTTTATAAAACGCGCAAGCACGCCAATGGGTAAATGGCGAATGGAAAATAATAATGGAAGGTGGAGGAAGAGCAGCTACCAATTTTATACTAATTTATTTTGCCAATTTTTCACGTTTAATAATCAGTGGTGTTATCCACACTTAATAAGTCTTTTTAGGTACTGATGCTCATTTCCAGACTTTAATTGAAAAAAATATATAAATTTATATTTTTAAAAATCTAAGTTTGCTGTCGTATTTTCTTTGTGAAAACTTTCTCTCGGTGTCGCATTTTCCAGTTTCGTATTTTCAGGGACCACTCGTACTGCCCAACTCGTACTGTTTTTAGACAAAAAAATCGTCTTAACTTTTGTTAAAATTGACCAAATTAAACATTCTTGGGATCATTCATAGCCCTTAATGTTCTCTATCTACATACTGAATGAAAGAAAATTTTATTGCTTTTCGAAAAAGTTATGACTAAAAATCGTAAAAAAAATTATTTCGTCCATAACTTTTTTTCAAACTTGATCAAATTTTTTGAAAAATTTCAAAATTGTTGCCAAAATAGGGGTCGGGGTCACTTTGGCGCGGGTATTTTGGCGCGAGGTTTTTTTGGCGCAAGATTTTTTGGCGCGGCCGTTTTGGCGTCCTATATACATAAAATGGCTTTTGGGGGGCGGAAGTTTGGGCACCGGGAAGTTTGGGCACCAGGAAGTTTGGGCACCAGAAATTTGGGCACCGGGAAGTTTGGGCACCAAATTAAAGAGTTTAAAAATAAAAAATATTTTTAATTGTCTATAAATTGCAACCATCTAATTTAAAAGCATAGAAAATTTAATCAAGTTAGGAAATAGAAAGTTTTTTAACGAATATTCATTCGATTAAGCATGCTTATTTTGCTAAACTCATTACCATTAATTCAATATTAATGCCATACATATGTATTATTTATAAATTATAACATTACAAGGCTCAGTATGTTAAAGACTTAAAGTTTATGAGTTTAAACAAAATTAGACGGGTTCTTGTTATTTCGGGCCCAACTAAGCCGGTATTCAGGTCTAAGTCCAAACAGAGAAATTAGTACACGTTTAATTCTACGCTTAAACAACAGTAAGAATTGACTAAATAATAAGATTGCCAGGTTTCCATACATAAATTTTTTGGTTTTCAAGAACATATAAATTTAAAGACACAAGGGTTGCTAAAACTTACTAAATTTTAATGATTTATATAACATTTTATTTATTTATTTTGTTTTATTTTTTTGAAATCCCCCCTCTGGTGCCCAAACTTCCCGGTGCCCAAATTTCTGGTGCCCAAACTTCCTGGTGCCCAAACTTCCCGGTGCCCAAACTTCATGTCGCCTGGCTTTTTTGGAGTCATAAAAAATTTTTAAATTTAATTTTCAAAATTTGCAACTAACTTTGTAAAATCAGTTTTTTCCTGCTATGAACCGTATGACGTAATTTTGCTAAAAAGTAAATTTAAGTATTGTGTACCATCGAATGCCGCGTCGAGTTTCGAATTTTCGAGTCAAAATCTAGTATACTTATTCGAAATATGAGTCCGGGGTTCGTAATTAGGCAAACCTATGGTTAGATCAGGGTTTCTATTTCAAAATTTTCAAAATAAGAACACCAAGGCCAAAAAATAAGATTTTAGGGTCAAAAATAAGAACATTTTACAAAATTTCTTTAAATCAGTTATTTTTTTGGTTTAGTCGATCAAAAATGTATTAAATTATATTTTTCGTCTCCCATTATCGCTTTTTCAAAGGCGTAAATTTTAGTGCATTCGTGATCAAAAAACTAGATTTTTTAAAAAAAATTTGCGGCAAATTTTTCCAAAAAACTTTTGGAAAATGGGCGAGGGGAGAGGGTCAGGCGGTGCCGATAGGTACCGCCGGAATTTTTTTTTTTTGTAATTTCGTTCTGATTTGTTAACAGATTTTCACCAAAAAAGGCCAATTTTTCATTTCGTCCAAAAAATAACCATTTGCGATCTTGGGCCAATTTTAGAAAAAAGAGGATTTGTGGGAGCCGGCGGTGCCGATAGGCGCCGCCATGATTTGAAAATCTAATGACATTACGCCATAAAATTACAAATTTTCTGAAGAATTTTTAGAAATAAGAATAAAATAAGAACAATAGCCCGAAATCAGAACATTTCTTATAAATAAGAACATATCGAAACCCTGGGTTAGATTATGATCAACACCCTCGAAAACGACCTGAATAGTAACTTTGAACCAAAATATAAAAGTTAAATCAGGCACCAAAATTCTGTAGCATTGCTAGCAAATGTATTAGCATGGTACTTTGAAAGAAAATGGCTTATAATTATGCACAAAGAAAGACAAATTAAAAATTTTTTGAAAATTTTTGGAGATTTTTCAACACTGGCGCCAAAAAAGCCACGCGTTTTGAAATGTTCGTCCACTCTGCGGTCAAATCGGTCAGAAATCATCGCAATGCCAAGGCCAAAGGGCGGAAGCAAATCGAACACTTCGAGCCAACAGTCGGCAGAAATGAAGCTGAAAACGGAAAAGGATTAGCAAGATATTTGAAATTTAGAATAATTGTTTTAAATTGCTTTTTCCATTTCTTATTCCGCTTTCTTCGGATTGTGCGACATTTTTTGAATTGATAAAAATAGGCGAAACTGAAAAACCAACATTTGGATTTTCGATTTTTTGTTCGAAATTGGGTTCGGAATTTTCCGGGACTTTAAGAATTCGTTTGATACCCCAAGAATGTAAGCATTAACCAAGTAAAAAAATATGTCCTAAAATTCTTTCGATTAGCATTGTGCTAGCGAAATGAAAATGATTTTTTTTTTTTGAGAAACTCACATATTTATTAAGCACCTTTTGTTTTAATTGGCATATATTTTGGAGTTTTTAGGAGTTTATTAGCAATTATTTTGGTGGTTTTTTTGGCACACATACATATATAAGATTATTCTTTTAAAAGTTTGCATTCCTAAGTTTCATTTAGGCCAATTTCAAACACCGGACCCAAATTAGTTCAAAAAATCAAAAATTGTAATTTTTTAAATTCACTTTTGTTGTGCAGAATGATGATTTTTTGGTATTGCACTGGTTTATGATTAGTTTTTCTAGTTTTAAATCTTTTTAATTTGTTCATTAACTACATATAATACTTTACTATATACCTAATAATTTGTATTATAAAATAAGTTTTGTATTTATTTTTCAGTTCATCTATTTTTTACCAATTCAAAAAATGTCGCACAATCCGAAGGAAGCGGAGAAAGAAATGGACAAGGCGATGTAAAACGATTAATCTAATTTTCAATTTCCATGCTAATCATTTTGCTTTTTCAGCTTTATCCCTTCCGATTGTTGGCTTGATGTGTTCGTTTTGCTTCCACGGTCTCAGCTTGGTCTTGAAATTGCATTGATCAGCCGCCGTTTTGACTATTTCGTTGACGAACATTTCAAAACGCGCAAATGGACATTGGGCAAATTGGAAATTCGACCCAAAATTGCAATGAATGGCACATATGCAATGGAAATTGTCAATTCCGATGGAAAAGAATTGCCAATCCCTCAATATCCGTTGCCGAACAAAGTCATCGGATTCAAACGCATTTATATCATGTAAAAAATTTAATTTTTAATGATTTGTGTCAATCACACTTTTATGTTTTCAGCTTCTTCGACCAAAATACGCTCACTTTCCTTCGCCATTTTCACCGTTTTTTCGCCTCATGCGCAACAACATTGTTCATTCACAATGAGAATGTTCGCATTTCGGAGTTCGTTATATTCACCATTTGGCCACTGTTCAAGGACACCATTTATCAATTGAGTTTGAACATCATCGTTTTTCGTCAAATGCGTCAATTGGTCCCGTCATTGCTGAATGATTGTCCATGCCTTCGCTTTTTCAACTTATATAACGGCATTTCCCTCGAATTTCCGCCCGATAACGGTGCCAATGCGTCGGATGGCCAAACTGTGGCCAAATGGCTGTTCACGCCTCGTCCTGACAATTTTCCTAAGCAGCTCATATGCTTTATGGATTCAACGATGGAACAGTGGTCGGCAACCGTGGAACAAATCAAAGCGGTGATTTATTTGTCCAATTTAATTCGTTTTTTTAATTTTTGCCTTTTTTAGGCATTTTCCTCTGCTTCTTCGCCTATTAATTTCGTCATTTGCGTTTGCTTTCCGTCCGATTCGTTTTCTGCCGTTGTGCCGTTTAAACTGACCAACGGATTTTTACTGGAGAGAAATTGACATTGGAATTGGCACAAGAAGGAGCAAATGTTTTTAATCTTATCCGTTGTTCAATTGCAGCAGTCGATGGAGAATGGTTTTTATTTGATGGACATAATAACAGCAGAATTGAGCTTGTCATCAGAGACGACGTCGACAGATTCGACGATGGGTGAACAATTTTAAAAACACTTGTTCGGATGAGCCTATTTGAATTATTATGGCGATCTGCCTATTCAAATTCCCCGCCTATTTTGTTGTTGTCACTCGCCCTTAAATAGTCGATCATTCCCTCCCTCCTTGTCTTTTCCCTCATTCATTTAAAATTGTCATTTTTCCTCCGACCAAATTGTCCTTCGCATTTTTATTTATTGTTCGTCAATAAACATTTATTTATTGATCGTGTTCCTTGACTCCTCGGACCGAACAATTGGCGCAGTCACACAAATTGGACTTTGCTCTACACATCTTCGGGTGAGACAAAAGAGCATCGAACCTTTTAGGACTTAAAGCAAAAGCCGAGACGGCAGAACAAATTCACCGTAAAGCCGGGATTGGCTGTGAATTTTGTTGTTAAAGCCGAGTCGGCAAATTTCTTCAAAAAAAGCAGTCAAAGAAACTGCTCGTCGTCAAAAGCCTGGTCGGCAAAGCTTCTAAAGCAGTCAAAAGAAACTGCTCTTCTTCTAAAGCCGGGACGGCTCGACATTTCTTCTAAAGCCGGGACGGCTCTAAATTCTTCAAAAGCCGAGTCGGCTCGCCAAATTCGTCAATAGCCGGGTTGGCAAAATATTAAATTGACACCGATTGGTGCAATACTTCAACGTTTATTGATTTCGGGTCGAAACAATAATCGTAAACAATGACGCAACCCGCCGCGGCTCAGCCAAATTTGCAACAATTAATCGACGTAATTGCTCAGCAACAGACGCAAATCAACCAGCTGATAAATGTTCAAAGAAACAATCAGCCAAATCCAGCAATCATTCAAACAATTCCGTCAATGCCGGACGTCGCAATTTTCGAACAATGCGACGAAAAGCATCGCATCACCGAATGGCTGGAGCGATTCACGTTTGCAATTGACTCGTGCGCTCCGAACGCAGCCGATGACATAAAAGTCAAGGCTCTGATGAACAAATTGTCTGAAAGCGCGTTCAGCGAGTACAGCAAATTTGTTCTCCCGGCCAAGGTGACGGATTTCGATTTTGATGAGACAATTGCAAAATTGGAAAAGCTGTTTTCTAAACCACAATCAATATTTGTGGACCGATTTGCATGTCTGATGGCCACCAAAGACGATGGCGAAGAATTTCAACAATTTGTCAACAGGCACAAACGACTTTTGAAAGATTTTCAGTTTGACAAACTGAACGAGGAACAATTCAAAGGACTAATGCTCCTTACTGCGCTTAAGTCTTCAAAAGACGCAGTTCTTCGGCAGCGCATTCTCGCCAAACTTACAAAGGATGGCGACGCCGTCAAATACGATGAACTAATCGAGGATTGCATCAATTTTTTGTCGACAATCCATGAGGCAAAATTGATCGAAGCAACTTCGGTGTCATCAAAGACGGTGAATGCAGTGAAGCCAAACCAAAGAAGGGAAAGACCGAAGCCACAATCCAAGCAAGGCCAACCAAGCGCAACTCCAACTCAGCTTCAATGTTGGAGATGTGGGAAAACGAACCACACCCACAGAGAATGCTCGCACAAATCGGCTAAGTGTCCCAAATGTCGCTACAACGGCCACTTGGAGAACCAATGCGAAAAAGTGCAAGAGTGGCGCCGCAAAAACATCAAAGCCAAGAAAGTTGGAACACTTAGCATTGGAATGGCACTCAAATCCATCAACAGCGCTTCTCTTCTAATAATAAAGGTTCTGCTGAACGGAAGGATCGTGAAATTTATTCTCGACTCCGGAGCAGAGATCAATGTCATCGATGAGGAAACTTATCGACTGATCGGACAGCCAAAAATTTGGAAATGTGCCGAAAGAGGCAGAATGTTCGACGGGACAGAAAAATCCTTTATCGGAAAGGGAGAAGGACACTTCGAATTCCAAGGCGTAAAAGTTAAAGAAAATTTTTATGTCGCCGAAAGGGGATCGATGAATCTGTTGAGCGTCCAAACAATGGATGCATTTGGACTGTTGGATGGCATCAAAGCCAAAATCAACTCTCCGATCAATCTTTGCAGCGCAGGGGAAGAATCGAGAGGCAGAAATGCCCCGATCAAATCCAACAAAGCTGACGGCACGCCAAATAAGGACGCCGAAAAACAAATCAATCAGCTAAAGCAGGAGTTCACCAATGTTTTTAAAAATGAATTGGGACTCTGCACAAAGGTCAAAGCGCACCTAGAATTGAAAACCGACGCACAGCCAGTATACAGAAAGGCTCGTCCGGTCCCGTACAACGCCAAAGACGCAGTTGACGGAGAATTGGATCGTTGGGAGAAAATGGGAGTCATCGGTAAAGTTGAACACACCGAATGGGCAGCACCGATTCTGGTCGTGAAAAAGGCAGACGGTAGCGCTCGATTGTGCATCGACTATTCAACGGGGCTCAACAATGCGCTAAAAGACCACCAGCATCCGTTACCATTACCGGAAGACATTTTCGCCACCTTAAATGGAGGCCAATACTTTTCACAAATTGATCTCCGGGATGCGTATCTTCAAGTGGAGCTGGACGAAACATCGAAAAAGCTGTGTGCCATTGCTACCCATAGAGGAAATTATGAAGTCAAAAGACTTCCCTTTGGCATCAAAACAGCTCCTGGCATTTTCCAGTCGATAATGGACCAAATGTTGGCAGATTTTGACTTCGCGACCGCCTACCTAGACGATATTATCATCGTTAGCAAAGGCCAAAAAGAACATTCTGAACATTTGAAAAAGATGTTCTCGCGATTTCAAGAATGGGGATTTCGCGTCAAACGTGAAAAATGTTCGTTTTTCCAAGATGAAATTAAATATCTTGGACAAATAATCGACAAAAACGGACGCAGACCCGACCCCAGCAAAATCACCGCCATCAATGAGATGCCAGAACCGACGGATGTCTCTTCACTTTGGTCATATTTGGGAATGGTAAACCATTACCAACAATTCATCAAAAACATGCGCTTCGTCAGAAAGCCGCTTGATGATTTGCTGAAAAAGGACACCGAATGGAATTGGAGCGACAAATGCAAAAAGGCATTTGACAAAATCAAAGAAATTTTGTCATCCGAATTGCTGCTCACGCACTATGACCCTCAAAAAGAGATCATAGTAGCAGCAGATGCTTCTGATCAGGGAATTGGAGCAGTGATTTCGCACAAATTCCCGGACGGAACGATGAAAGCCATTGCGCATGCATCATCCGCCTTAACTCCTGCCGAGAAGAACTACTCGCAAATTGAAAAGGAAGCACTAGCAATAATTTTTGCAGTGCAGAAATTTCACAAAATGATCTATGGACGTAAATTTACGCTCCTAACTGATCACAAGCCTCTTCTCGCCATCTTTGGCAACAAAAAAGGAGTGCGGCAATGCAGTGCCAATCGGCTGCTCCGATGGTCACTCATTCTCTTGGCATACGACTTTGCCATAGAATTATGTCAACACCAACGATTTCGGCCAAGCTGATGCACTTTCACGGCTCATTGCCAAAGGAAAGGATGCCGAAGACCGCGTCATTGCAAACACTTGCATCGATTCGGAACTCGAGTCAATTTTCGTTGGAACCATCGAGAAGCTTCCAATTAAATTTGGAAACATCGTCGAATCATCAAAAAGTGATCAGAATATCAAAAAGGTCATGAAATTCATCAGAAATGGCTGGCCACAAAACATTGGCAACGAAAATGTGGAAATCAGAATTTTCCACCAAAGGAAGGAACAACTCAGCATCACCAAAGATTGTTTGATGTATGCTGAAAGAGTTGTGATTCCAACGCAACACCGAGCCAAAATACTGCAACTGTTCCACAAAGGACATCCTGGAATGAAAAGGATGAAGCAGTTGGCTCGTGAATATGCATACTGGCCGAAAATGGACCAGGAAATTGAACAATTTGTTGAAAATTGTCAACCATGCCAAAATGAGGCAAAGGCGCCAACGAAAACGCACCTGCACTCATGGCCAAAGACAAATGGACCGTGGCAGAGAGTGCACATTGACTTTGCCGGACCGTTTTTCGGTAAAGAGTTCCTGGTCATCGTCGACGCATATTCGAAATACCCTGAGGTCTTCGAAATGCCAACAAAATCGACAAGTGCCACTATCGAAAAACTTCGATACCTCTTCAGTCGGCACGGACTTCCCGAAACTCTGGTCTCGGACAACGGGACGCAGTTCACCAGCCATGAATTTGCAAAATTCACAAACGTCAATGGCATCAAACACCTGTTCTCGGCACCATACAACCCGATGTCCAATGGCCAAGCGGAACGATTTGTGGACACATTCAAAAGAACTTTCCGAAAATTAAAAGGGGAGGGGGCTCCGAGTAAGAGCATAGTCGAGACTTTTCTTGTCAGCTACCGGACAACCCCCAATGATTCGCTCGAAGAAAGCAAATCCCCCGCGGAAATGTTTCTCGGAAGGAAACCACGGACAACATTGGACTTGTTGAAACCAACTCCCACTCTGCCAATAGAGCGAAATGAGGAGATGGAGCAAAGGTTCAACCGACGATATGGCACCAAAATTCGAGAGTTTGCCATCGGAGACAACGTCTTCGCCAAACACCGAATTTCGCAAAATTGGAAATTCGGCAAGGTGTCGAAAAAGAGAGGAGTCATTTATGACGTGGACTTCCGTGACGGGTCGTCAGGAAGATTCCATGCCAATCAACTTCGTCCTCGACACACTCCCGACGAAGCCGACCAATTGCAGATTTTTCTCGACGCATTTGACATCGGAAAACCTGCCGATCGACAAATTGCCAATGAGTTGGAAGCTCGAGCTGAGCACAACCAAACTGTCCAAGAGCAGGGACTCGAGAATGATTTGGGACAGTCCGACAATGACGAATCGATGGACGAAGAAGCAGAACAGCAAATCCTGCCACGCCGATACCCGCTACGGAACAGACGTGCCCCGCAAAGGTACTCGCCGTGAGCCGCTCAAAAGGGGAGGTGTTCGGATGAGCCTATTTGAATTATTATGGCGATCTGCCTATTCAAATTCCCCGCCTATTTTGTTGTTGTCACTCGCCCTTAAATAGTCGATCATTCCCTCCCTCCTTGTCTTTTCCCTCATTCATTTAAAATTGTCATTTTTCCTCCGACCAAATTGTCCTTCGCATTTTTATTTATTGTTCGTCAATAAACATTTATTTATTGATCGTGTTCCTTGACTCCTCGGACCGAACAACACTCAATGCTAAATTTCTTATTTTTGTTTTGTTTTTGAGGCTTCTCGACGCTGTTTCTTCTGCCGGACCGAGTGGTGATCAGAAACAGTAAAAAAAAAATGAACTGATTGATTGATGATGCGTTTATGTCATCTAATTGTAGGACTTTGCCATTTACGTGTAATTATTGTGTATTTGCTTTTTGTATAAGGAAAAAGATGGAATTCTCCCAAATTTTCTAAAAATGATTTATTAGTAGAGTCTCGACAAAAATTCATTAGAACGGCGGAACGAACCCATAAGTTAAAAAAATTTCCTTTAAAGCCTAGGTATTCCTTTCTCAAAATCAGCTTTTTTGATCCTATAGACTAAGATTTTGGGCGCTTTTTTGGCAATTCAAACTAATGCGTTTTTTAATTTACAAAGGATTAGTAAAGCCTAACATTTTATGAATTTGTGAGCAGAACAACTTTTTGTAAATTTTTGCAAGATTTTTTTAAAAATTAGGTAAATATATTTAAATTTAAATATTTCAATTCATTATTACTTTTGTCACTTCGTCATAGCATCTATGGAAAATATAAACAAGGAATTCCTTTCTGAAGGCGCGGAACCCCCACGATTTTTGAATTTTCAACTTTTCGTTCGAATTCGGCGGGATTCAAAATTAATTAAAACGAATTTCAGATTCGTGATCACTGATCAGCTAAAATAAAATCCGAATAATCATGTTTTGGTGATTTCCAAGAGCAAAAAATCTTTCCAATAAGTGGGGGAGGGTGGACCATCGGCAGCAGGGATGGAATTCCGAGGCCCAAAAAATTTTCGGAAGTCGGAATTCCGAGGCCCAAAAATTTTTCGAAAGTCGGAATTCCGACCCCAAAAATGTCGGAAATGAATTGGACGGATGGCGAAAAGACATTCGGCCAATTTTACGAGATGGAGATGTGTTCAACCCCGATGACTTTGGGTGGCAATTGAATTTGCGGAATTGGCAATGATTTCCAAGAGGAATTGACGATTGCATTTGCTTCGTGCCATTCTCTCCAATTTTGCATCGAATTTGCATGGATTTCAATGCCCATTTACGCATCTTGAAGAGTTCTTCGACGTAAAAGTCGAATCGGTGGCTGATCATTGAAATGCCAAAGCCAAGTTGACGCGGGGGGAGCAAATCGAACACAGAAAACCAACAATCGGCGGAGATGAAACTTAAGAAAAGGGAAAACAAAATTTAAAAAAATGAAAATTGGCATTTTAATTTTCATTTTACATTGCTTTTGCCATTTTTTTCCTCCGCATCTTTTCGGCGGTCTGACATTTTGTTTAGACAAATATGAAGACGGTTCTCGGTGGACTTAATTAGCTAGCAAAATCGAAAAAATAAATTAAGTATGTGAAATAGTAAGCAGATTTCTTTTTAAAAAATGAATGACAGTTTTTAATCAAATCATTAAAAAAGTGACCGAAAAATGCGCCAATGAATTCGGGATTTTTGTGCTCAACAACGCACTAACAAAAATGTGTTCAAAAATGAGTCTGTATGTTTTTCGTTATTCTTCTCGACATTTACGATTTTCTTTCTCACTTTTTGTCTGTACGGTGTGCCAATATTTATCATCTATTGTGCCATTCTTTTGAAGAACTAGGACCACTTCAAAAACCCTTTAAAATGGCAGATTGGCACCCTATTTGCAATTTTAAAATATTTTTACGTGTGATTTTTACTTACGAATTAACGTCCACTCTTTTTACTTTGTTAAAATTTGAATGAATTTTTGAAGAAAAAAAGCCAATTGAACTGAAAACTGTCTTGTTAATTTGCGCCAACAAAATGTCAGACCGCCGAAAAGAAGCGGATGAAAAGATGTCAAAAGCAATGTAAAATTAAAATGCCAATTTTAAATTTTGTTTTCCTTTTTTTCAGCTTTATCTCTGCCGATTGTTGGCTTTGTGTGTCCGACTTGCTTCGATTGAACTTTTGCCAAAATACGAAGCGGATGGCATCGTGGGAAACTGAAACCATCACATTGGCGCTTACAGCTGGCCATGAAGCTGGCCATTCTCTCGCAATTATTATGCAGGAAGGAATGCCAGAGGAATCATATCGGCAACTATTATTCCAAACCATGGAAATTTGAGTCTGACTCTGTCAACCGAAATCATCCGGTGAGTGCACTATTGACGAGCTGAAGATGATATTAATTGCCACAATGGCCGGCAAAGATGCTGAAGAGTTATTAATCGGTCGCAATGAGGGCCATGAAGGCGATATTGAGGCCGGTTGCAAAACAGGTTGTTACTTTTTCAACTCATCAGCTGGTTTTTAACGCCAAAAATGCTTTATTTGCGATCAAATTACTTTGGGGTTTATTGCAGTTTACACGACCATAAAAAGCACATTTGGAGATTAACAAATTCTGGTATCATTCGGTAGCTCAAAAACTTCTTTACGATTACTCGCAAAAGTTTCAACGAAATTGAATTTAGTTTTGCTAATTTTTCTTAGATATATTGGCATATAACTAAATTTGTAAAATTTATGGGCTCTCATGCTTTTGCAGTTTAGGGCCCATAAATATTTTTCAATTTTTTTCTCACTTTCTATGCAAAATGCACCAATAGGTATATAGGTTTTTGGAGTCGCTAAACACAAATCCGGCATGCATTTCGACCAATTTCGAACCCCGGACCCGAACTCGAGCAAAAGATAGGAAATCACTGAGTTTCACTTTTCACCAAAAAGCAAATCTATTACCCCCTAAATTGTTTTCAATGAGTAAATGGCCGTTCGTTGGCTGTTGCTCGCCTCTCTAATTCAAAATCAGCTGGCTTTTGTCCGATACTCTTCATTTTTGAAAGCCTTGAATTCACCAGTAGTTGCTGCTGGGTTATAGTGAAATGTGAATTTACGATTTTTTATTCGAGTTCAGGTACGGGGTTCGAAATAGTGGTAATGGATGCCGGATTCATGATCAACGACCCTGAAAACCCATATAAAAATAGAAAAAAATTAGAAATTTTATGGGCCCTAAACTGCATAAGAGCCAATTTAAGTCTAATAAGATAGAAATTCGGAATGTCGAATGATACCAATATTTCTGAAAAAAGTTATGAATTTGAAAATTTGTTGACGTTTTTGTATACGTGAAATACACTACATAAGCCTTTGTAATTTTAGTTATTGAGAAAGAAGGGGAGAAGGATCAATGAACGCACTTCACATGGTAAAAAGGCGCTAAGAAAAGCAATTAATGGAGAAGTTTACGCGGCCACGGAGGAAGCGAAGGAATTTCTTTTAAATAATTGGAGTGCTTTTGAGAAGGTTTTAGCTTTTAGTCTATTTTTTATCTAAACAAATTAGTACTTTAATTCGATTTTTTAGTTTGCAATTGAATTGCATGAGAGAGACACTATTATTGCGGACGAAGCTTATGAGTACTTTTTTAAAATACATAATACCTAATACATACTAAAATACAAATTTTAAAAATTTAGGATTCTGGCCCCATATTTCTAGGGATGAGCGTGTAGGAGTTTTGTTTGGTTTGGTGTTTTTTATTGGTGTACATATGTATGTATTAGCGTTGAGTTGTTCTGGTTCTACGTCAACGACAAATAAATGTGTCAACAATTTCAAAGAGGTATGGTGGCCACTTTTTCGTAAAATTTTGGGGTAATTGCCATTTGCTTTTCGTTTACCCAATTTTAGACATTTCTCAGTGCCACCACTTCTTCTGCCAGTTACATCATTCGAATTGAATATTTTGATTCAACGGAAATTACGTCTTTTGAATTGACGAACGAACGGACCAACGAAATGCTAACATTGGAGAAGGAAAAAAGAGAAGATGAAAGTATGGATGAAGATGTTGATGAATATTTCGATTTGGTGTTGAAGCGTTGCCAAATTGGGAAGACAATTCAATGGAAGGACAAAAAGACGGACAATTTGAACAATGTCAAATTTCAGCTTTATGAATTTGGGTGATTGGAAACAGCTTTTGCTTTAATAATCAATTTTAATTTCACTTAATTCAGGCCATTGGCTACACCAAAGACGGGCAAAAAGAACGCAAAAGGTCGTCTGAAAATGAATCCGGGGCCCAGCGGACAGCGGAAGAAAAAGTGAATGAATGAATTATTAGGAAATGAGGATGTTCTGATCGATCATTGTAGATGGAAATTGATCAGAACCGCCCAGTTCGGCGATCGGCGCAGGTTTTTCGGCGCGAGCTTTTTCGCGCGGCTAGTTCGACGCCCTATGTAAAATACATTATTTCAATTGAAATTTAATTAATAAAAAAATATTTCAACTTAAAAATTATTGTTTTTTTCTTTTTTAAACAGCCTAAAACGCAAATTTAACCAAAACTTTATCTTTTTTTGACATTCTGTTAACAGTCTCACTCAAAATTTCAAAATTTTCTGTCGCCTATCGGCACCGCCTGAACCCGCACCCGCTCCAATGTTCTAAAAAAGTTTTTTGAAAAAACAGCTACGTTTTGCCATGAAATCGTACATTTTTCATAGAGTTTACAATACCGAAAATAGTTCCAGTAAGCATATTTATTTCAAAAAATCACTAAATTATTTAAAATTGAAATAAAATCCGAGAATAGCACGGAAATCCTTTGCGGAAGAAAAAGGAAGAAAAAAGTGAGTGAATGAAAGAAAATGAAAGGGGAGTGATGGCTTTTATAATAAGGCGTCGCAATATGTACGATTGATTATTAAATCGTGTAAAAATTGGCAAAATAAATTAGTATAAAAGTGGTTTCTGCTCCGTATTTTTCATTATTATCCATTCTTTTCGTCGCTTTCATCCAATTTTTCTCACTTACAATTCCGTCAAAAATTACTTTGTTCCGCATTTTACCTTAAGTGGTTGCTCCTCCGCCATTTTTCATTTTCCATTCGCCATTTAATTTTCATCTTTTGGTCTGTAGGGTGTTTTTGAATTAATGAATCGAGTCAAAAATTACATTTCGTGTTTTGGGATTAGAATTGGTCAAAATGGATATGTATCTGTTTCGCGATCAGAGACCTCAAAAAGCTCCGGGAAAAAGTGCCAAAAGCAAAAGCCCACACATTTAAAAAAAAGAAACTGCTGATTCCACATAATTTTTTCATCTTTGCTAAGCCAATTGAAATCCGACGAAAACTGTCCTAATCATTTCCCTATCAACAAAATGTCTGACCACCGAAACGAAGCGGAGGAGAAAATGGCGAAAGCAATGTAAAATTAAATTAATATGCCAATTTTTAATTTCAATTTTTAAATTTTGTTTTCATTTTTTCAGTTTCATCTCTGGCGACGGTTGGCTTTGTGTGTTCGATCTGCTTCCGGCTTCACAACTTGGCCTGGGAATTGCGATGATCAGCCACCGTTTTGACTTCTACGTGGATGAACACTTCAAGACTCGCTACTGGACTCTGAGATCCATGAAAATCAAAATGAAGTTCGAAGCGGATGGCACCAAGGAAATGGATGTTGTCAATGCCAATTTGGAATCGTTTGGAATTTCGCAAAAGCCGTTGCCAAAGAGAGTCGTCGGATTCAAAGCCATTTCATTGAAGTGAGATTTTGATGCCTTTCTTTTCTGTTTGTAAAACGATTTCATCATTTTCCACAGGTACTTCAACAACAATGCCATCGCTTTTCTCCACCGTTTTCGTCCAATTTTCGCCGCTCGCCCCATTCATTTGACCATCGACACGTACTTCGATCAGCGCACTTTGGAGTCGATTTGGCGCAACATTTGGCCCATGATCGCGACAAACATTCGTGGCATCCAATTGTCCAAAGAAAGTTTCTGCCGTTTGCGTCAATTCGTCCCGTCAATTCTCGACGACTGTCCATCGCTTCGCGTTGTCAATGCCTATTCCAGTGGTTTCTTCACCAAATTTCCATGCGATGACAGTGCCGCGGCATCGGATGGACAAGCGGTGGCCAAATGGCTTTTCACTCCCCGCCCGGACAATGTGCCAAAGATGTTCAAATGCTGGTTGGAATGCGGTGGCTGGCATTTGGCGCCAAGGATTCAAGCCTTCAAAGAAGTGATTTCGATTTGATTATTTACCTATTGTTCGGTCCACACAATGGGTGCTAAGCCAATGTTTAGTGTCCAACAAATAAAAAGATTTATTTCGGGTGCAGACAATTACAATTATTTAGAATAAAATAAATGGAGAGAAATTGGGGAAGAACAATAATGTCAATTGCACAAAAGTGAACTGAATAGGGGAAGACTGAACATGAATGAGGGAAGGGGGAATATAAATAACAAATGAACAGTGGAGAGGAAATATCGATTGGGGTCAAAGGGCATGCGTGTGGCGTAATGTTGACCACACTCAAAAGCCAAAGGGCGCTGCCCCTAACACCTCCCCTTTTAAGAAGTGCCGCTTTCGCTTAATGAGGGCTGTAGCGATCCGGTGGCCGTCGATTCCGTCGAGGGTACACTCGGGGAGTGATCGGCCTTTCCTCATTCGGTTGTTCCTCCTGTTCGATCCGTCCATCATTCTGTTCTTCGTCTGCCCGGCCGATTTCATCCTCATCGGCCTCATTTTGAACGGCTTCGACTTGAGGCTGTACGTCTTCCGGTTGGGCTCTTACCTGTTGTGGAAGGCCGAAGACGTCATTGAAAACGTTCAACTGGTCCATCGTCTTGTCCTCAATTTGCCGCGGGCGAATTTGATTGGCATGGTACCGATTGGTCGTGCCATCAACGAATTTGATGTCGTAAATTACGCCGGTCTTTTTGACGACGTTTCCTGGGCGCCAATTCTGCGAAATTCGGTGACGGGCGAAGATTTTGTCGCCTGGGCCAAACTCTCTTGGTTTAGCTCCAAATCTTTTGTTGAAACGCCGCTCCATCAGTTCATCACGCTCCATTGGCTGAAACTGCGGCGGACGCAACAAATCCAATGTGGTCCTCACTTTTCTTCCAAGGAACGCTTCCGCTGGTGACATACACTTTTGTAGTGTGTCATTTGGGGTGGTACGGTATGTCGTCAGAAATGTTTCGATAATTTCTGAACACGGTGCTCCCTCCCCTTTTAATTTTCGGAAAGTTCGCTTGAATGAGTCCACAAATCGTTCGGCTTGTCCATTCGACATTGGGTTGTACGGCGCCGAGAAGCAGTGGTTTATGCCGTTGATTTGAGTAAAATCAGCAAATTCTTTGCTTGAAAATTGAGTGCCGTTGTCCGAGACGATTGTCTCTGGAAGGCCATGTCGGCTGAAGAGATACCGTAATTTTTGGACGGTTGCTGCTGTGGATTTTGTCGGCATTTCGAAGACTTCGGGGTACTTCGAAAATGCGTCCACAATTAGCAGATACTCTTTTCCATAAAATGGTCCGGCATAGTCCATGTGAATCCGTTGCCATGGTTTGCTCGCCTTCGGCCATGAGTGCAGCTCTGCTTTGATGGGCGATTTGGCCGCGAGCTGGCAAGGCTCACAATTTCTGACGAAATCCTCGATTTCCGCGTCCAGTTTTGGCCAATACACGTGGTTCCGTGCCAGTTGCTTCATCCGCTTTATTCCTGGATGGCCTTTGTGAAGCATTCGTAGGACTTTCGCTCGAAATTTTGGCGGGATGACGACTCTTTCTCCGTACATCAGACATTCTTTTGTGATGGAGAGGTCATCTTTCCGACGAAAGAACAATTTAATTTCTTCCGTTTCCGAAGCTATTTTTTTATCATTGGGCCATCCATCTTTGACAAATTCCTTAACCTTTTTGATGGTTTCGTCTTCATTCCCTGCTGAAATTATGTCCTTCGACGAGAGTGAAATTGTTTCCAAAATATTGATGAAGAAATTTTCGGCTTCCTTCTCAAATTCCATGGACGCGATGACTCGGTCTTCATCAGGAGCGGTGCTTTTTGCAATCAGTCGCGAGAGTGCATCTGCTTGTCCAAATTCTGTGGTGTTCACATACTCGATTTCGAAGTCATACGCCAAGAGCATGAGTGACCATCGTAGAAGACGGTTCGCGCTCATCTGTCGGATTCCCTTTTTGTTGCCAAAAATGGCGAGGAGTGGCTTGTGATCAGTTTGGAGAATGAATTTTCTTCCGTAGATCATTTTGTGAAATTTTCGCACTGCGAAAATCAAAGCCAATCCCTCTTTTTCGATTTGGGAATAATTTCTTTCAGCGGGTGTCAAAGAAGATGAGGCATGTTCGATGGCCTTAATTGCTCCGTTTGGAAATCGGTGGAAAATGACTGCGCCGATTCCATGTTCTGAGGCGTCAGCTGCCACAATGATTTCCAGCTTCGGGTCGTAATGCATTAGGAGCAAATCAGAGGACAAAATTTCCTTGATTTTTATGAATGCTTCTTGGCATTCTTTGCTCCAGTCCCAGTATTTGTCTTTCTTCAGAAGATCATCCAATGGTTGTCGGACGAATCGCATGTTCTTCACAAATTGTTGGTAATGGTTTACCATTCCAAGGAACGTGCGAAGTGACGGGACATCATTTGGTGCTGGCATATTAGCTATTGCCGCAATTTTGCTTGGGTCGGGTCGTCTTCCATCCTTGTCGATGATTTGGCCAAGATACTTGATTTGTTCTTGGAAAAATGAACATTTGTCCATTTTGACCCGAAATCCCCAGCTTTGGATTCGATCGAACACCTTTTCCAGATTTTGATAGTGCTCGTCCTTTGTTTTGCTGACAATTATGATGTCATCAAGGTATGCCGTCGCATACTCGAGTCCGGCCAGGAGTTTATCCATGACGGATTGAAAAATTCCTGGTGCCGTCTTCACACCGAATGGCAATCTGTTGAATTTGTAGTAGCCACGGTGGGTCGCGATCGTGCATAGCTTTTTCGCTTCAGCAGTCAACTCAATTTGCAGGTAGGCATCTTTTAAGTCCACCTGAGAGAAGACTTTTCCACCATTCAACGTCGCAAAAATGTCGTTTGGCAACGGAAGTGGGTGCTGATGGTCCAATAGAGCATTGTTGAGGCCCGTCGAATAGTCGATGCACATACGGGCTGATCCGTCGGCCTTCTTCACGATGAGAATCGGTGCCGCCCAGTCCGTGTGCTCAACTTTCGTGATGATTTTTAGGCTCTCCAATCTTTCCAGCTCTTTCTCTACAACTTCTCGTGAGTTGTGAGGCACCGGTCTTGCCTTTCTGAAAATTGGCTGTGCGTCCGGTTTTAGGACCAAATTTGCTTTTGCCTTTGTGCAAAATCCGAGTTCTTCTTTGAACACGTCGGGGAAAGCTTTTTTCAGCTTGGCGAGGTACTCGTTGACCTCTGTGCCTTTTGGTCGGCTTGGAGCGTTCTCCTTTTTACCGCCTTTGCACATATTCACCATTTTTGAAGAAATCTTTTCCTTCAATTCGTCGAGCAGCCCAAATGCGTCCATTGTTTGAATAGACAGCAAATTTAGGGAATCTTTGCCGGCCACATAAAACTCTTGTTCAACATTCATTCCGTTGAATTCGAATGTGCCGGTCCCTTTTCCGATGAAGCTTCTTGTGCTACCATCGTAAAGCACTGCTTTTTCTTTACAGGCTTTAATTGTAGGGCTGCCGATCAATTTGTATGTCATTTCATTTATGACATTAACTTCTGCACCGCTGTCGAGGACAAATTCGATGACTTTGCCTTGAAAGAAGAGGACAAATTCGATGACTTTGCCTTGAAAGAAGACCTTGACCCTTAGCAATGTTGACTTTGTTGCCGGTTTTGCTGTGGTGCCAATGTTGACTGTCACTATGTGGACATTGCCAACATTTTTCTTGAGCCAACTTTTGGCGTTCTTTTTGCGCCATTCCTGCACTGCTTCACAACGCGACTCGATGTGTCCGTTTTGTGAGCACTTTCGGCATTTGTAGCCTTTTTGCGGGCAAGCTGCGTGGTGATGGTTCGTTTGACCGCACCTCCAGCATTTTTGTTGCTCCGTCTTTGTGCATTGTTGGCCTTTGGGTCTCTCATATTTCGGCTTTTCTCGTTTTGGATGGACTGCATTTACGGCATGACTTCGTTGATTTCCGCCTGACGAAGACTCAATGACTTTGGCCTCCGCAATTGTAGTCATGAAATTCATGCAATCCTCCACCACCGCATCATACGTGATGTTGTCTCCATCCGCGGTCAATTTTGACAGAATTCTTTGCCTTAGCGCTGCGTCTCCGTGCGATTTGAGCGCTGTCAGCAACATCAGGACATAGAACTGTTGCTCTTTTAAGTCGCTGAATTTGAAGTCTGTGATCAGGCGCTTGTGCCGGTTGACAAAAGATCGGAAGTCCTCTCCCTCCCCTTTGCGGGCGATCAAGCACTCAAATCGGTCGATGAAGATCGATTGAGGCTTGGCGAACAGCTTCTCAAGCTTCTTGACTGTTGTGTCTAAGCTGAAACTTGTCACGGGCTCTGGCAGACAGAATTTGGTGTACTCGCTGAATGCCGCCTCGGAGAGCTTGTTCATAATCGCTTTAACCTTGACAGCGTCCGATGCGTTTGGAGACACGCAATCGATTGCGAATTGTGCGCGTTTTAGCCATTCGCTTATTCGCGATTTGTCATCACTCGGCTCGAAGATGGCAACATCCGGCAGTGTGAGCACAGTGTCTGCTTTTTGCGTTTGTTGCAGAGCTAAAAGCTGTGCAATTTGTTGCTGCTGTTGTGTCATCGCCGTCTGCTGGTCGGCAATCAGCTTCAAAAGCTCTTGTGCCGTCGGTTGTGCCATTCTTTTGGTTGTTCACCACACTATTGATAACAGCGCCTGGGTGCTATCAGTGTGGGTGCGCGTGGTTGAGCTAAGTTTTTGTCGCCTAGACAAATAAATAGCAGCGCAAAATATTTCTTTCACACTAAAAGCTGAAAGCTTTTTAGCGGAATGCCGATTCTTCTGCTAACAGCGCCAAGCTGTATAGCAGGGATGACAAATTGTTGAAAAGTTGCGGTGGTTGTTGACTTCTCGTGGAGTCAACAAAATTTTGAATTGCTGCTAAAAGCTGCAATTTACTTGTCCTCCTCTTTTTTGTTCTGCTTCCGAACGGGCGTCGCCAATTTTGTTCGGTCCACACAATGGGTGCTAAGCCAATGTTTTGTGTCCAACAAATATAAATATTTATTTCGGGTGCAGACAATTACAATTATTTAGAATAAAATAAATGGAGAGAAATTGGGGAAGAACAATAATGTCAATTGCACAAAAGTGAACTGAATAGGGGAAGACTGAACATGAATGAGGGAAGGGGGAATATAAATAACAAACGAACAGTGGGGAGGGAATATCGATTGGGGTCAAAGGGCATGCGTGTGGCGTTCTGTTGACCACACTCAAAAGCCAAAGGGCGCTGCCCCTAACAGATACAAAAAATGATAATTTCTTCCTCGGTTTTGTTAAAATTATTAATTTTGATATTTTTGATCAAATAAACTTTTCAATCAAGAATTACCAGCTTTAGTTTTGTTTCGATCAGATTTGATAAATTATAAATCATAAAATATTTGAATTGGCGCCTTTCGCTTCGATAAACAATTTTTTTTATAATGGTGCGCACTTTTGGTCAAATTGATGATATATGAGGAGTTGATGTGACCAGAATTTGTGAATGTAACAGTGATTTTAAATTGATACATTGGAGACCAAACAAAATTTCATTACATAATATTTACCATTAAATTTAAAATTATTAAAACACAAAAGCTTCTTCATTCTCGTGAATTTTGGTGTTGAAACTGTCGCCTGCACAAGAAAGTTTTACAGAATCAACTGCACGTGCCATCATTGATGACAAGCACAGTTTCAAGTTTTAACATCAAATTTTGAGGAATTTAATTATAAATCAAAAATAATGTAAAATTTAGAAAAAAAGTAAACATAAAATTCATAAATTAAAAAACAAAAGAATTTGAATCTGCTTTTTGAGATGTCGGATAACGGATGATTCTGAAAAAAAGCCCAGTCCTGTCCGGCTGATTGAATATTACGGTCTCTACAAAAAAATTTGAAGAAAATACAATGCCAATAAATAATTAAGCAGTGCGTAAATTCATTTAATTTACTTTGTGAAAAAAACAGGAAAAATTATTGCAAGATTTTGTGTTGGAGATATGTAAGGTATATAACTGGCCATTCACCGAGACTGATGCTTTAAGCTTTAAATTGATACAAAGAATGCAGAACCTTGGTATCAAACAAAAGCTAAAAGTCCCTAGAACCATTAAGACAAGAAATAGCAAATAGTGATATTAAGAAAAAACGACAACGAGAGAACACGAAACTGCATCCTTTTTAGTACATTCAAGAATTTTTTTTGTCTATTACTTTTAGCCCAGTGTTTGGGACAACAAAAGATTCTATAGACTTTATGCTTTTGTTTAATACCAAGAATGTAGGTATTGACCAATTAAGAACAACTTTATAGCCAAAGAAACTGATGATTAGACGCCTAAAAGTCCAGTGGACGTCTATATAGCTTATTTTTATTATTTTTGATATATATTTGTATATAAATTGCAATATTTCTTTTAGGGGCATCTTTCTGGTAATTTTTGTCGTTGAAACACAGCACCAGTGACGCATTGACCATGGACTACGGCGTTGAACGCAAACGCCGCAGACTCTCCAACTATGGAGCGACGTCGGCAACAAAGAAATTCAAGGAGGCGCAACCCGTGGCTTTGTCTTGGCACGGTCTCACCGCTGTCCATGCCAAATCGGGACGGAAAATTCTTGGTAAACCCCAGTCAGAGTTGCGTTCCCTACGTCAAAGACTGTTTCAATTTTTTTAGACGACGCGTCCGGCATGGCCGACGCGGGCCAACTCGTGGCACTGACGGGCGACGGTGGAGTGGACAAAGCAACGCTTTTGAACACGTTGCTGAACCACAACCTGAAGACTTTGAGCGTGGAGGGTCAAGTGCTGATCAACGCGCACTCCTTAGGCCGGTTCATCACTTGCGTCATCGGGGTGAGTCGGAAAACTGCTAATCTTCTGTTAAATGTCAAATTTTGAATTTTAAAACAAATAAATGGTAAACAGAATTGCAATAATGTACAATTTTTTCAAAACTTTGAAAACTTGGTTTTTCAAGCGTACTTTACCAATTAAGTTTTGCAATTCTGCGCGCCGTTGGTTTTAAATTCAAAACTTGACCGCATAATGTAAAGTGCCGGAATGGCGAATCCAAACTTCGACGATATGTCGGTTCATCCGTTAATTGAAACGGGATTTAGTGGTTATTAAACTATAGTGTGTTTTCCCGTTCCCAATTTCAGTACGTACAACAGGACGACTTGTTCATGGGCACGCCAACGGTGAAGGAGCATCTGATGGCGCCGGCACAGCTTCGGATGGTCGGACACACGCAACGGACGATGCGCAGACGCGTCAATGAGGTGGGATTTTGGATGAGTACAAAATGGAAATCGCTAATTTGCTAATGGATTAGTTTGGTTGCTAAAGTTTCGTCGTGCGGCCATTGGAATTGGCGAACGAGTTTTTTAAGAATGAATTTTTACAATGGGAGGGCCCGATGACCCACCGTTTCTGAATTCTACCGCTCTCGCCATGTAATCATCCTTCGACACCCCTCGGTCAAACTTCCAATTGTTCGATCGATTTCCCCATTCCGCCATGCCCTGTCATTTTTCGTTCACTTCAGTACCGACGAAGTTCCAATCGGGGAGCCGGGAATTGAACAACGACTTTCACGTGGACAAACATTAACAATTCATGGCCCGATTACTTTGCGGGTCTACCCCGCCTTTCTCATTGCTTGCCTTTTGCAATTTTTGGCGACATCTGTCACGTCTACCAATCAACTGCCACACGACATTTTGAAACGACAATTTGGTTCCCCCCCCCAGCAATTAACATCGACTCAATTTTTGCTTATTCACTCGGCCTTCTACACAATCCACTGTTCCCACAAATTGGTGTGATTCATTTGCTGCCGTTCGATCCACTATTTAAATGCTGCCAGCCATTACTTATCACCACCATTTGCCAAATTCCCTTTGCATCGAATTCGGCCATCGCCCAGACGCCCTGCTTTGCTAGCTCCGACGACATGTCCGACCTGCTGTCCCAAAAGCGTGCGGCCCTCAAACGGGCCCAAGAGGAATTAGCCGATGCATAAAGGACCAATCGGCGCCCGACTCCGACCATTTTCTATTGACTTCACTGTTCTGCATTGGAATAAAGCGCACTTCTCTAACCGTCTACTCGCCTAATAGTTCCCCCACTCGTTTGGCTGGTATCCCGCCCATACATCTCTCCGCCCGCCGCCCTCCTTGGCCCTTTCGCTGCCCCCTCTGGTCACCCCCCTCCCTCCCGGTCGTTGTCTATCCCCTTTGTGCGACAATTAAAATTAAAAAATTGCGCGCTCGCGCACCATTCACCGACTCAAATTTGATGAGTTTGAGCTATGCTATAAGTTAACATACTGCCAATAAAATTTAAATAATGTTTAATTTTAAAAACTTTATTATTGATAGTTTTAAAGTGCCAATTTCCTCTGAAAACCCTGCATAAAAAACACATTTAATACTTTTATTAGGACACTGTAATAAGTTGAAAATGATATTACATTAGTGCGTACCACGCAAGTTAACTGATAAATATTTACTCAATTAAAAATAAAAATTATAAAATGATTATCGACCTGAAAGAAAATATGAAATTTAAAAAATTAAAAAATTCATAGGAAAATTAAAAGAAAAATTGAAAAAATACAGTAAATGGGAGAACTAGACAGAATATTTAAATGCCAAAAATAGGAAAAATGAAATGATTTTCAAAGAGTTCAGATCAGATTTTGTGACCAAAAAATTTATGAAAAAGGCGATGAATTGAAAACTTCAAATTAGTCATCATATTCCTTTTTAAGATTTCTTTTTTCTTCATTATTTGCCGTATTTTCAATTGCTTTGTCCAATTTCGCCTCTTCTTCCTGGGCATTTTTTTCGTATTTTCATAAATTTTTTCCATTTTTTGTTTAAATTTTTGCCGAAAATTGTTTTCAAATTTGTTTGTTAAATTTAAAATTTTCTTTCCCTTTTTTTCACATTTTTTCGTCCGAATAAATTTTGTTTAAATTTACTAAACCAATTTTCCACCTCTTTAATTTCATCATTCAATTCGACCTCATTTAACAAAACCATCGACCAAATATCATCGATGTTGCTCAATTCATTTTCACCTTCCAAAAACATTTCGAAATTTCATTCAGTATTTTGATGACGGAAATTAAATCATTTTGATTATTCATAAATTTTGGCTTAACTGCTGAAAATTTATTCGCCAATTCTGAGTTTTTACCTTAAACATAAAAATAATTAATTTAATTAATGATTGCATACCTTCAACATAAAGTCGGAATAAATATTCGTACAAAACATGCAAATATTTGCGATACTTTTGGCATTTTTCTTTATTTTTTTTTCATTTTTTCACAGTGCCAATTCTCTCTCATCAAATAAATAAGGCCAAGATGGGCTTCATATTTTTATGTCAAATGCTCTTTCATTTTCTCAATTCCGTATAATCCCAAAGAGATCATTTATCCATTTTTATAATAACTATAAAAATTTGCTTTCTCTTTATTTCGATGTAAATAATTTGCATAATCTTTCGCCATTTTAAAAAATTTCTCTGAATTTGTCGCTAATCCTTTGACATAATCCGAAAATAAAGCATCTTCAGTCTAAATTTTGAATTTATTTAATTTTTATTGAATGTTAATTCTCACCCAATCCCATTTATTATCGAATTTTGAATCCACAATTATTTATGTTTATCAAAAATTA
This sequence comes from Heterodera schachtii, assembly GCA_023374025.1. Classification (NCBI taxonomy): domain Eukaryota; kingdom Metazoa; phylum Nematoda; class Chromadorea; order Rhabditida; family Heteroderidae; genus Heterodera; species Heterodera schachtii. Next base: position 1,797,245 of record SIJG01000021.1, read on the forward strand.
TTTCAACTCTCCATGTGTCGTTTTTTATGCATTTTCTTCCGCTTTTTTGAACATTTTCTCTAAATATTGCTCAAATTTTTCTCCACAATTTTGTTGAATTATTTCGTCTAAGCTTTCATTTGTTTTATAATTATTCGCTGTGTCAATTGCCAATTGCAAAATAATTTCATTAATTGGCAATTTTAATGCATAATTCAATCTCTTCTCATTCAGCAATTTTGGTTCAAAATTTCCAAAATAATTGAACATTTTGTCTAATTTATATTCATAATATTTTCCCTTCCATTTAATAAAATAAAATTGCGAAATTTTGGCCAGACAATTAACCGCATAAATTATTTACACCCCTAAAAAAAGATTTTTTTCGAAATTTCGGAAAATTTTTTTAAGTATTTTTTTGCTTCCGAAAGTTTTCACCGAAATTTTTCGGAATTTTTTGGGGTTTAAAAGATATATGTTGGAAGTTTTTAGTCCATATTTTGGTCCATATTTGACCATTTTTTAACTATTTCGTCTATATTTCGGGATTTTTTGGTCCATATTTTATGTCCATATTTGGGGTTTTTACAACCCTAATTATTATGAAAATAGAGAGGGGGAAAATTGGCTTAGCAAAGGTATGATGATAATTAACGGACATAAAAACCTAAAAAAGGGAAAAGAAATTTTAAACAAATCGACTTACCTTAAAAGAATTCGAAAAGAATTTGAGCAAAAAATGAAAAATATGTACGAAGGCGAAAGCAAAAAGCTCGAAAAACATTTTTATAATTAAAATTTGGTGTTTTTTTTTGTTATTATCAGGGAACGGATTTATACGTGCTAAAAATCCTGAAGTATGTAATAAAATATTTCTAAAAAATGCCAAAATATGTGCTAAAAACCCCAGAAATGCCAAAATGGGTGCTCAAATATGTGTTATAAATTTGAAAAACCAAGGGTATTTTTGCATAAAAATTCCAAAAAATCTCTTTCTTTATCATTTTCGTCCGCACAATTGCAAAAAAAATACATTTCAAGGAGTTCGAAGGTAAAATTAATCTTTTTTTCCGGTAAATTTTTTTTGTAAATTGAAAGCTCCCGCAGATAACTTAGAAATCCAGTGACAAATTACGAATTCGATTTGAATACTTTCGGCATTCGAAATAAATAAAGAAAATTTTGAAAATTCTATAAGAAATGGTAAGAAAGTTGATTTTTAGGGGTGTATTTTTCAATTTTTTGTGTTTTTCTTACAAATTTTCTCAAAAATGCGAAAATATGTGCTAAAACTCAAAAAAAGGCAAAAAAAAATGTGCCAAAAAATGGAAAAAAACTGTTTAATAAAGATGTGAATTTTTCCAAAAAGTCTCTTTTTTAATCCATTTCGCTAGAACAACAATGATTCTTTTCCATTTTCTTCAATTTTCTCCTCATTTATTTCGTAATTCAATTCCTTCTTATTTGCCAATTTTATTCCAAAATAATCATTGATATCCTCAAATTCATTTTCACCTTTTTTCCAAAACTATTTGAAATTTCATTCACCGTTTTGACAGCACCAAATAAGCTTGTAAGGGAATTTTTGGTGTAAAAAAATTTTGGCTTCACCAGGGATGGCAATTGTTTCTTTGTCACCGGACTTTTAGCTAAATAAATAATTTTGTAATTTAATTAGTTCAAATTAAAATGATAGAAATATTAACAACAAACCGTCAACGTAAATTCCGAATAATATTTTGGCATTCTGTCCGTTCCTATTCTTCAAATTCCTTCCCAATTTTGTCACAGTGCCAATTCTTTCTCATCAAATACACAGTGCCAAGATGGGTCTCATATTCCTGCATTAAATTCTCTTTCTCATTGGTTGAATATTCTTTCGTCAGCTTACAAAAATTCGTTAAATTTGTCGCTAATCCCTTGACAGAATTCAAAAATAAACCATCATTATTCTAAAAATTGTAATCCGAAAAGTGGATATGAACGTGGGTGGGGTACCATTGGATATCATTTTGTAAAGATTTTGCCAACAACTTTGCATAAAATGATTATAAATCACAAGAAGTTTGCATTTTTATACTTTAAAAATTGAGGATTTTTCATGCCAAATGAGGATTTTTATGGCTGAAATGAGGATTTTCAAAATTTTGAAATCGAAGCTCTGGCCTAATGCACTAAAAATTACGATTTGATTATTTGTTCCCCAAAATTGTTAAAATCGATAATGGGAGACAAAAAATATAATATTTGATTTGATCGATTAAATTGTAAAAATAAGTGATTTGAAGCAATTTTGCGAAAAGTTCTTTTTTTTACCCTAAAATCTTTTTTTTGGCCTTGATGTTCTTATTTAAAAAAATTTAGACCCCGACGCTGGCCTACCGGCACCGCCGGACCCCCATTTACCCCAAAAACCAAACAGTGCATTTATAAAAGCAAAAAAGGCCGTCACTTTAATGTTGAGGCTCCTACGCAAAAATTCCTTTTGGCTACCCCTTGTTATGTGTTTATGATCTTAAAAAAATACATTTAAATTAATTTTATTAAAATTTCTCGGGTTTTTTGGGGTCTCGGTTCTCGTATCGTTTATAATGGTTTATGCTTTATCTTTAATTTATTTTAGAAATATATCTTTATTTAATAGATTAAGAGTAGGTTAATTTCGAATAAAATTTTTTTAATTATCTTTTTAAAAACATTAATTCATTTTTAAGAAAAAAATGTTCTATTCTTTTTTATAATACCCTTTCTTTTTATTTTTCAACATTTTCTTAGTCCATTTCAAATGCAAATCCATCGGTGAGTTAATTCATTAAGGAAATTAATTTTATAATCCATTTTATTAATTATAAGCCCCACAGTGCAATACAGTCAGCACGGGCTTCGCCAATTGTTATGCCGGCCGATGGCAAACAAATAATCAATATTTATTTGGAGCAGAAAGGAAAAAGACACAAATATTTGAGAGGGAATATTTAAATAATAAAGAAGGAAATAATACAAATGAAAGAAGTGAACGGGGAGGGTCAACATCGCGGGTATTTATGGGCGGAAAAAGGGGCGTGACATAATGAAAGGAAAAGGGAAATACAATAAAGCAAAAGGGTCAAAAATGGGTACCGGCCAATTGGGTCCCAACCCTAACAAAAACAAAAAAACACAAAATTTGAATGACTGTTTTGACTTTTCGTTTTTTATTGAAGCGAATATTTGAATTAGCTAATTCGATTTTGAAAAAAATTACAAGTTTATTTCATTCTCTTGAGTGTAAAAAACCCAAAATTTCAGAGAAAATCTGTTAAAAATGGTCAAAATTTCTATTTTTCCTCCGGCGGCGCCGATCGGCACCGCCGGGCCCCAAAAACTTTTTCTCAAAAATTGCTTATTTTTGGTGAGAATCTGGTTAACAAATTGCATTCAAATTTTCGAAAATTTTCCCGGGCGTTTAGAAAAAATCTTATTTTTGAGGTCCGAATCTTAGTTTTTCACCCATTTTGTCTTATTTCGAAAATAAAAACTTGGAAACCCTGATTTAGTCTTTTCTTCCTTGGCATTTTCTTTTGTTTTCTCGTATATTTTTTCCATTTTTCCTTCAAATTCTCTTCGTAAATTGGCAATTTGCATCCGATCATTAAAATGTTTCATTTTTTGCTTTTCATTTCTGATCATTGATTCTTCTCCATTTTCTTCACTTTTCTCCCATTTTATTTCTTCCTCATTTACTAAATTTATCCGCCAAATATCTTTGATATTCTCTTCCGAAATTTCATTCAATAATTTGACAACACTAATTAAGCCTATATGGTAAGAATTTTCTTTTAAAAATTTTGGCTTCACCAATGTTGGCAATTGTTTCTTTATTTCTGGACTTTTTGCTTAATAAAATATATTTATTATTTAAAGTATTTACAAATACTAAAGAAATAATGGAAATTTTACAACAAACCTTCAGCGTAAAGTCTGAATAAATATTCGTGTATAATGTCCAAATATTTGCGATATTTTTGACATTCTGTCCTGTCCAATTCAGTAAATTTCTTCCCAATTTTGTCACAGTGCCAATTCTTTCTCATCAAATACACAATGCCAAGACGGGTCTCATATTTTTGTGCCCAATTAATAGGGACTCCATTTTTAGTAAAACGCTTAATTTTCTTAATATTTAAATTATAACTGACGTTATTAATTATTTTAAAGGTTTTTTGAATAAGATAAAAATTTTTAAACCAAAAATTTTATCAAAAAAAAAATATTTTAGGGAATCATTTTTTGGCAAAAAATTTTCAATTCTTAGGGGGTGTATTTTCTGAAAATTTTTTGGCCGATTCTTAGAGGTGTATTTTTCGTTTTCATTGCATTTTTGCATTTTTTGTTAAGGATTTTTCCGAAAATCTTGAAAAATCCGCCAAAAATGGCGAAATAGGCACCAAAATAGGCATTATAAAAGTCATTGTAGACCCCAAACCAAGTGAAAAATGTGTTTTTCGTGCTTATCTACACGCATAAAGGCGCAAACATTTTAGGCATTTGCCTAAAAATGGAGTCCCTACAAATTATGCCTCACCTTGTATATATATTTTTTCGTCAACTTTGAAAAATTTGTAAAGTTTATCGCTAATCCCTTGACAAATTCAGAAAATAAGAAATCATTAATCTTAATTTAAAATTGAATTAATCAAAAATATATGCATATTTAATATTTTAATGAAAGACTTGCCCAATTGCGCGAATCATCAAATTTTGGAAATCTATATTTTACCCTTTCTTCCCCTTTTTTAAATATTTCCTCCAAATTTTCTTCGAGTTTTTGTCTGAGTATTCCGTTTAAACTTTCATCTTTCGGATATTCATTCGCTGTGTCAATTGCCAATTGCAAAATCATTTCATTAATTGGCATTTTTGGTTCATTTTCAAATTTTATTTCATAATTTAATCTCTCCTCATTCAACAATTTTGGTTCAAAAGAATATTTGAACAATTTGTTTAATTTATATTTAAATTCTTGTCCTTCCCATTTTATAAAATAAAATTGCGAAATTTTGGTCAGACAATTCACCGCATAAATTATTGGCCCTTCAATTTCAATTTCATTTCTTTTTTTAAATGCGAATTTTGGCTTTGCTGCTGGAATTCCTACGTATTCTTTGCTCAAATATTCGTACAAAATGTCCAAATATTTGCGATATTTTTGGCATTCTGTCCGTTCATTTTCTTCAAATTCCTTCCCAAGTTTGTCACATTGCCAATTGTTTCTCATATAATACATAGTGCCAAGATGTGCTTCATATTTTTGCATTGAATATTCACTCAATTGCGTTTCTTGATTACCTTTCATAAATGCAATTAGCATTTTATCGTCAGCCTAATTAAATTGGGTAAAATAAACAATAGCTAAAAAAAAATCAAACTCACCGATGGATTTGCATTTGAAATTGGGATCAAATAATGAAGAGTAACAACGAAAAAAGAAACTGCATAAGCAGAATAAAACATTGCGTTTTTTTCTAAAATTCCAAAACGAGAAAAACAAAACCGAAACCCATGAAAATAATTTAAAGCAATATTATATTATTATTATTTAAGATTATTAAAAATGAAAAACTGGCTAATTTCAAATGCCTTAAATTAGCAAATCAACCAATTTTCCTACTGGTGATGAAATGGGATTTCCAGTAGAATTTTTCATTTTCCCCTATATATTCTTTATTTTATTTTATACTTAAAGTAGACGAAATAAATTTAATACAATCTAAAATTGGCTTTAAAATGGATATCTTCAAATTATGTGAAAGCTGAACAAAACAGACAGATTATCCAAAATTATTCTCAATAGAATTTGACAAAAATTGTTTCGAATTCCTAATGCGGCGGAATAACTCGCTGAGGTTTGATTTGATTAGGCCGGTGTATGGGCGAGCTCTATCAAACCATGTTTTTAGATTTTCAGAAATTTTCGAGCTAGGCCCCTTCGGATGTTTTTGCATTTCTGGACCGGTTGGTCAAGTGGTCTGTGCTGGAAGCCCCAGGGGAGGGGGTCTGGGTTCGAATCCCTTCGATGTGTGTGGGTTCATGCATATTTTGCGCCCGCCACACCACCGCCACAGCCTCCGCCAAATATGATTGTACTGACTATACTGTACTTCAAAATATGCACATTTTATTAATGGATTGGTAACATTTTTTTATTTTTTTTTCCTACAATTATTTTAATGTATTTTTTTGTATTATTTTCCCATTTATACATAAATTTTCAAATCAATTGTAATTTGTCGTGCTATTAATGACGAAATAAGTTTCTTTTCCATTTAAAAATGTTTAAAAGAATGTTATGAAATTCATAACAAAAATTTTTATAAATAAAATTATAGAAATATTACGGTTTTGAAGAAAAAAATTTTCGCCCACGAATTTCTGATCAAATTACATCCCGATGGAGGGAAGTTTAATTAAAATTTTAAAGTTGGGTTACATGACAAACGTGAAAATTAATTATTTTTTAAATTTCTTTTACCTTTATTTCTTTTCTTTTTTTTATATGGCCCTGTCAAAATTTGTAAAATTAATTTGTTGAGAAAGGGAATGATGGCTCCTAGTGAGTCATTTTTTATTGCAATTCCCCGGTTTAAATAGGGTACATATTAGGGATGTTGCAAAAAGGAAAATAAAATACGAGACACGACAAAAACGAGACAAAAATAAAATACGAGATACGAGACGTGACGCCCCTAAAAATACGAGAATACGAAACACTAGACGAGACGAGATTTTTTTAGTAATAATTAATTTAAAAAATTTTTGCTTCTTACTTTTACTAAAACAGATTGGGCCTGATCTTTTAAATCTATCATAAAATTTAATCTAATCAATAAATACTCAACAATATTCGAAATCAATTTTTTTATGAAAAAAGTTTTTAAATTCCTTTTTTTTGATCAGTTCTTTCTTGCGCATTATTTAATTACCACAATTTTTTGGACTAGAGGGGTCCGGCGGTGCCGATAGGCGCCGCTATTTATTTTGGTTTGGCAAAGACTATTCATGCAGTCCCACACAACCGATTAAAGCAACCATCATTTAAATAATTGCACAATTATTTAATTTTATATAAAAATTATATTAAGTAAAAATAGATTTGGATAATCCTACTGACGAGCATTCATCATAAATTAAAAAAATAAAATAAATTTGAATAATTCTACTGGTGTCATTCACCAATAATTGCATCATTATTTAATAAAATAATAACAATATTAATTAAAAATTACCTCTTCCGGCGAGCATAAGGCAAGCATATATGTGAATATGAACACATTTATTTTATTCATTTTATAAACAATTCCAAATTTTATTTATTTTATTTAAATATAAATTATTAGTGAAAAATTATTCAAAAAAAAATAAGATGAAAATAATTGTTTGCACTGCTTCTTCTGCTGTGTGTTTATTCATTATCATTATCCCATATTTTTTAATTCCAATTTCAAATGCAAATCCATCGGTAGTTTAAATATTAGGAATAATTATGTATTTGAAACCACACTAATTAGGTCGATGACGAAATGCTAATTGCATTTTTGAAAGGACATCAAGAAATGCAAATCAGTGAATATTCAAAGCAAAAATACGAAGTTCACCTTGGCATTTTGTATTTGATGAGAAAAGATTGGAAATGCGAAAAAATTCATGAAAGGTTTGAAGAATATGAACGGACAGAATGCCAAAAATATCGGAAATATTTGGACATTTTATACGAATATTTGTCCAGAGAATACGTCGGAATTCCAACAGTAAAGCCAAAATTTGTATTTAAAAGAACTGAAATTGAAGGAACAATAACAAAAACTGAAATTGAAGGACCAATAATTTATGCGGTCAATTGTCTGCTCAGTATTTTGAGGTTTTATTTTAATTTGAGTCAGTTTTTTCTTAATAATTTGGATCGATTCTTCACTAATTCGATTATGATTTTCTTTGTTTTTCAACCAAAATTGTTGAATGAGGAGAGATTAAATTATGAAGTAAAATTTGAAAATGAACCAAAATTGCCAATTAATGAAATGATTTTGCAATTGGCCATTGATACTGCGAATGAATGGCCAAATGATGGAATTTTGGATGGAATAATAAGAGAAAATTTTGACAAAAATTTGGAGGAAATGTTTAAGAAAGTGGAAGAATGGGCAAAAGAAGACGAACAATGGAGAGCTAACACTAACAAGCAATGGCTAATTATCTTTAAAAAATTCGATGATTCGTTCAATTGGGCAAGTCATTCTTCGAATAAAATTAAAAAATATTATATATATTTTTTATTAATTCAATTTCAAATTTAGATTGATGATTGTTTATTTTCTGAATTTGTCAAAGGATTGGCGACAAATTTTACGAATTTTTCTAAATTGACCAAAGAATATTCATGCTATGAGAAAGAGAAATTGGTACAAAAATATGAGGCCCATCTTGGCACTGTGTATTTGATGAGAAAGAATTGGCACTGTGACAAAATTGGGAAGGAATTTGAAGAAAATGAACGGACAGAATGCCAAAAATACCAAAAATATTTGGAAATTTTGTACGAATATTTATTCGGACTTTATGTTGAAGGTTTCTTGTTAATATTTATATCTTTTTAATATTATTTGAATAATTTAAATACTGTTTATTTTATCAGCTAAAAATCCGGAGAAAACAAAACAATTGTCATCGTTGGTGAAGCCAATATTCGCGACGCGCAGGCGGAGGCTGTGGCGGTGGTGTGGCGGGCGCAAAATATGCATGAATCCACACACATCGAAGGGATTCGAACCCAGACCCCCTCCCCTGGGCATCCAGCACAGACCACTTGACCAACCGGTCCAAAAATGCAAAAACATCCGAAGGGGCCTAGCTCGAAAATTTCTGAAAATCTAAAAACATGGTTTGATAGAGCTCGCCCATACACCGGCCTAATCAAATCCAACCCCAGCGAGTTATTCCGCCGCATTAGGAATTCGAAACAATTTTTCTCAAATTCTATTGAAATAATTTTGGATAATCTGTTGTTTTGTTCAGCTTTCACATAATTTGAAGATATCCATTTTAAAGCCAATTTTAGATTGTATTAAATTCATTTCGTCTACTTTAATTATAAAATAGAAAAAAATAAAATATATAGGGGAAAATTAAAAATTCTACTGGAAATCCCATTTCATCACCAGTAGGAAAATTGGTTGATTTGCTAATTTAAAGCATTTGAAATTAGCCAGTTTTTCATTTTTAATAATCTTAAATAATAATAATAATATAATATTGCCATCGCTGGTGAAGCCAATTTTTTTAGAAGGTGAAAAGTACCAAAGAAGCTTAATTAAAGTTATTCAAATATTGAGTGATAATTCGAAATGTTTTTGGACAAAAAATTTCAAAAATATTAAGTGGATAAATTTGGTAAATGAGAAGGAATTGAATTGCGAATTAAAAAAGGTGAAAAGTGAAGAAAATGGAGAAAAATCAATGAACAAAAACCAAAAGAAATCCAATGATCCGGTGAAAATTGCCAATTTACGAAGAGAATTTGAACGAAAAATGGAAAAAATATGGGAGAAAACAAAAAAAATGCCATGTAAAGGAAGAAAAGGCAAAATTGGAAAAAGCATTGACCAATCCGGCACTTTATGAATATGATAAAATACATCAATTTCAATATAATGACAAATTTGGCACTTTCATTTCGTCGCCATTTTCATAATTTGTTTTTCAAAAAACCTTTGTTCTTTTATGACCATTTCCTATATTTGTTCATATTTAACTTTTCCTTTTTCTGTCTTTTTCCATTAGTTGTCGTCATCATTTTCATTAAAATCCTTTGCTATCCATTAATAATGCGTTCTTTCTGGTCAAAGTCCACAAGAATTTGATCACTTTCTATTTAGAATTCATTTTATTTGAAATTTAATGTTATTTGACGGAAATTTCATAAATTTTGATAAAAAAAAATTTGTATTTTTATATTTTCTAAAAAAATAAATCTTTTTGTCAGCGTAAAAGTATTAAGTTTGCGGTGGAATTTGATATAATTAAAACGCTCCGTCTAATTAACACGTCAGCATGTTGTTGAGCACTAATGTTAATTGATGTCATTTTCTCAGGGATGCCATTTGATGTTGTGCCTCTAAGTTTTTTGCGCTTTAGCCTTTTATAAATTAGAAAATTTTTTTAAATATTTTACAGATTTACAGCGACAAAACTTAGGGCCATCAAAATAATTACCCATAAAAATTTATTTTGCAAAATCAGCGTTTTTTAATGTAACTTTATATTGTAATTTTTATTGTCAGCGCCCAAGTGCGGCGGCAATTGATCAAATTAAAATCGCTCCAACTGATGATCAATCGTATGTTTTTAGTAAATTTGCTTACCTTTAATAGCTTGTTCCAAAAATGCACAAATCTATTTAAATTTTAATTAATTATTACAAATACTTGAGAAAAATTTTTTTTTGGGTGTACTGAAAACAAGACTGAGAGGAAAAGCACTGAAAGCACTGAACATTGCCATTTCAAAATTTGGTACCGACACCCCATTCAAAATTCTAAAAGCTGAGATCACTTCGACTTTGAGGGAGACCGATTGCCGCGAAGCATCAGCTTTTACCGAGCTGACACAATTTGGAAAACGTGCACCAAATGAAGACTTAATGAGTTTTGGTGAAAAAATTTATCGTTTGGTAAAATGTTCATATACGGGCCTCAATGAAACCCAATTGGACGAAATTGCCAAGAAATATTTTGTAATGAACATAAATGGCGGCGATTTGGCGAGATTTTTGGAATGCCAAAGCAGGCCGGGACAAACATTCGACGAATTGTTAACGCTGGCAAATCGCATACATTTGGCAGACCCAGAACGAGTCCGGGCAAAAGCCGAGACGAAATCAGGGCGAATGGAGCAAAACCAACAATTTTAAAATAGAAATTGGAACCGGGCCGAAGCGAGCACTCAATTTCACAACAGACAACAAAACTACGAAAATTCTTGGGAGAATCGAAGATTTTACCCAAACCAAAATCAAAACCAAATCACTAATTGGAGAAATAATCAGCCAATTCGCTTCACTGGTGGCAATGCAACACCTTTGAACGCCAATCGCCCCGCCCAAGAATCGGAAAGAGCAAATCCGTGAATTGCAAATACAATTTTCCTTAAAAAGGGTGAAACTGAAAAAGAAAACAGCTCAGTTAAAGTTCGACAGCTTGTTTGGCAGAACACGAAAAATTTTTCAAGACTCAGGGGCTGAAACTGCCATTGTAAACCCAATTTTTATGCATACGTTGGTGAAAAAAAGACTAAAATTGCTGGACTGGGGATTTAGCCCAAACACCGGGAAAAGCAAATTGCCTTTTGCTGTTTCTTCATTTACCGACACAAAAATCGACCTAATTGGATTGATTAATGTTCCCATTCAAATGAAAACAGTTGAATGTCAAATACCGTGTCTCATAACCCGTGATTCTTTCTTACGACCTAATTTTGGACATGCTTTGAAATATTTGGTTTTTTTGGAAATTCTTTGACAGGAGAAATCCTCAATTTTCCATCAAAGAAAACCAGCAATGCTTTATTTGCTGCATTTGTGAAGGGAAAAGCGACAAATAATGACAAATTTTCAAATCTCGTTAAACAAAGTTGGCAACGAAAAGAATATTTTACACAAAAATATATGGCCAATCTTTGCGTTGTGAATTTGTTGAAAAAGAATTGGCACTTTTACAAAATTATTGAGGAGAAATTTAAAAACAAATGCCAACAGAAAATAAATATTTGCAAATTTTGACCGCATATTTATTCCGGATTTATGCTGAAGGTTTGTTTTATCTTAAGTAAAATTAGGACTATAAAATGATATGGAATAAAAGCGCAAACCAAATATTGACCAAAATATGGATTAAAAAGTGCCAAAATAAAAGTTTTAGACCCTCAAGAATTAAAAAAAAATGTAAATATATTCAACATTTGTTTAAACAAATGCGATTTTGAATAATGGGCACTTTGAATGGACAAAATAACACCAAATTTGTCAAATTTCTAAAAAAAACTTCTTTTTTAAAAAGAAAAGTTACCAAAAAAAATTGAAAATTTTCTAAAAAAGCCGAAATATGGACTAAAAAAATAGCAAATATGGATTGATCTCCTGAAATCCCCAAAATATTGATTATATGGACTAAATACAATTGACCAAATCAAAAATTTTAACCTTAGAAATGCTATTCATAAAGCAATTGCCACTACTAGTGAAGCTAATATTTATTAAAAAATTTGGAACATTAAAATTTAATCAAATTTTAATGATGTTGTCGCAATTCTGAATAATTATTCGAAGTGTTTTTGGCAAAACTGGGAAAATGAACAGAAAATATTAATTATATTAAAGAGATTGAATTGGTAATTGAGGAGGAAATTAATGACCAAATAAAAGATGAGAAAAATGGGGAAAACCAATCGAAAAATAAAATTTCAACAAAAATTTTAAAATTTCGGCATGAAAAGTGCCAAAAACCATAAGAAAATGCAAAACAAGTAAAGATGTAATTGGAAGAGGCATTAGCAAATGCAGAAAATGATTAACAAAAAGAAAAATCAAAAAAATATGAATATAATGACAAATTTGGCACATTCAATTCCTCGCCATTTTCTTAAAAAAATCCTTTTTTTTCAAAATTTCTTATTTTTCCTTATTCTATTTTTTTTTAATTTATCAATTCTTCTGTTTATTTTTTCCATTTAATTTTTTTTTTTTGGTTTATTTTATTACTCCGCTTTAATAAAGATTTTTTTTGCTTTTTGTACATAAAATAAAACTGATGATGCGCGCTATTTTCGGAATTTGTCAAAGGATTAGCGAAAATATTGATAAATTTTTTTAGGATGGCTACAGAATATTCAAATTTTGAGGAAATGAGATTGACGCATCCTCGGTTTAATATAAAAAATTCATTAAAATAAAAATTATATAAAAAATAATTTCTTAAAATAGAAAACAAATTATTATTCTTATTTTTAAAACGAAATATTTGCTCTCTCTTTTTAAAATTTTAAAAGGATATTGGCACCATGTAGCAATTGGCACCAAATTATGTTTTTTCTTGTTCAAATAACGAAAATTGAAAATAAATATATATCAAATTAATACTCTTAAAATTAGTTCATCAAAACTTTAAATTGAAATTAAAATATTAATACTTAAACTTTATAAAATAAATATAACCAAAACGCGATCGAAACGAAACAGAATCTAACAATTTGGTCCAAGTGTTTAATATTAAATAAAAATGCCAATATATATATAACAAAGAAATATTATCAAATATGTGTGATTTTATAATTTTATAATATTAACTACTGAAAAATGCTTAACATTTACAAAATGATTTACTCTTAAAAGTATTCATTACATTATATATAAATTGATTAAATAATATGATTCCTCGTAAAGAATTAGCAATACGTAATATGCAAAATTAAGAAAGGGAAGCATGAGAAGTTTTAGCAAACAAATTTACTCAGAAAAACGCAACTATAAAAGTAAAATAATATAGTTGAAACAAAAAATCACAGTTGTTCCACATGTTCATATTGTACTGTAACCGAAGTCGCATCGCATTTTGTGGCCAAATTAAAAATTATTTGCCAAGAAAAAATCATAGAAAAATTTCTAATTATCAATTCATTATGGTTTATACGTTGTAAAAAATATATTCTCATTATCTTATATAAATTTGTATCTAAATGGAAAAATTAAAAAAATAATTAATTTAAAAAATTCCTAAAAGAAAATTGAATGAGCAAATTCTACAAATTTTAGTATTTAACATAATTAAAGTTGAATAAATTTTAAATACCTGACAGCATTGTTTCTCAAAATTAAAATATTATATTCAACAAATAAAGCAACATTTCGGCAGATGATTTACCATAAAAGTTCATTCTCACCCAACATTTCGACCAAATTAAATAGAAATTAAATATAAATGAAATTGCTTAAAATATATTTGAAAAAATCAATATTCCAAATAATGTGGGCAAAAATGAAGGAATACAAGCAAATACAACAATATTCTGATTGGCGAAAATGGTGCGAGATTATTTTTAAAGAAGTATTTAGATAAAAAAAAGCTATGAAAAAGAAAATAATATGCTGAGTTGTTAGAATATTGTACTGCCTATAGACATAATGGAGTTTAAAAAATGAATAATATTTTTCTGATAAATAAATAATAATTTATTTAAACAAATTACGATCAATTTGAATAGGATTTTTCAAAATTTATACAAAAATATCTATTATTAGGTCATATTTAATAAAGATTTATTATATTAAAATATATATAAAAATGAAAGGAATAATTTATAAATAAAAAAATAATGTTTTTTGTAATCTTGCAATTAAAGGTCAATTTGAAAATCCAGGTCCATGTCCAGGTCCAGGCACAAAAAACCTGGATTTCCTGGATAAATTTTTTTTCGTTGTTTATGGCGAAATGTATTAAAATTAGTATAAAATGTGCCAAAATTTTCACTCCGCCCCCTAAAATTCTTATCCTCTTAAAAAATTGGCTCAAAATCGAAAAAATTTGTCATTTTTTGAACAAACTCATTAACAAATCTCATTAAAAATTACAAAATTTTCCAGCGGCGCCTATCGGCACCGCCGCGCTCTTTTCCCTCACACATCCTAAAAATTTTTTGAAAAAATGTGCCAAAAAATTGTTAGAAATCTGGTTTTTTGATTATGAATGCACTGAAATTTTCAAATTGCTTATGTTTTCCACAAAATTGTTTAAATCGATTGACCTATAAACTTGGAAAAAAATCAGAAAATTTTTTATGAAAAAATCCAAGATTACATGTATGTTGTAAAAATTTCCGAAAAACTTATTAATTCAAATAAAAAAAAATTAAAACCCCTTTCAAAATTTTTTGGACTTTTTATGTTTTTTGGAACGATTAATTTTATTATTTCTCTTTGACTGATTTTTTTTTCAAGTTTATCCAAAAATGATAAATAGATGTAAAAACACATTATTATTAAGAAATAGATATTTTTAGACATTTTCAAGCAATTAATTGATTTTTTCAAATATTTTTTTGCTTTTTTAAAACAAATTTCAAAAAATCCAGGTCCAGGCCTCGATCCAGTTTTTCGAGGAGCCTGGATTTTTCCTGGACCTGGATTTTCCTGGGTTTTTGTCCAGGAAACTCAGGTCCAGGTCCAACATGGAATTCAGGTCCAAGTCCAGGTCCAGGCTTTTTTCAAAATGTCGAGCTCTACTTATGTATCCAAATCCAAATCCAACAATGCAATGCAAATGAGAGAGATGAAAAATTGCGTTTAAAGTAAAACAAAATTTCTTTTTGTAATTAATTATTTTTCTAGGTCATTTAAAGCAATTCCTTTTGTGCCAATTGAATCGGTTTACAGTTACTTTTGTGTTTTAGTAGCCAGCTTCCAGCCTAATGACGAAATTTTTGGTAGGGAAAAAGGGTTTTAAATTAAGGGCAAATCTGTTAAGAATTTATGCAATATTATGTACGGACATGGTTTGGTGGTGATTTTATAATGGCACAACAACCAATTCAATTGCACCAAAACCCTGAAATTAACAACGGACGCGGTGTTGACCAATGGATTAGGGGATGGATTAACAATGCCGGTCTTGCGCATCGCCGTGCTTTATTTGCTCCTCGATTGTGGAATGTTTCTGATCGGCTCCAAAATGACATAAGCAGGACAAATAACAGCATCGAGTCCTGGCATTTGCAGTGGAATTCGAAATTTCGAGAAGATTCGCCTCGTCTAAGCAGAGTGATCAGAGCAATTATTGATGAAAATAATATTTTTCATAATATGGTTGATGAATATATGGCTGCGCCTATACAAGGGATAAGGGGCCGTGGTTTGGATCGCCGAGCAGCGAACATTCAGCAAGACGAAAATTTGTTGGCTATCTTCAATACGCGACTTGAACGTGAGCCGCTCGATTATTTGCGCACAATTAGCTATCACTTACCATATTAATCTTTTTTACAAATTCAACTTTTCAACATTAAATTAAAAAATATTTTCGATTTTTTAAAAATTGCTTCCCAGTGCCCAAACTTCTGGTGCCCAAACTTCCTGGTGCCCAAACTTCCCGGTGCCCAAACTTCATGTCGCCAAATAAATGCTTAGTTTATCTATTCTCTTGTGAATTATCTCCGATATACTATGATGATGAAATTCTTCCGCATTTTTGTTAACTTTTTTAATGTTTATCTTAATTATTCTCTTGTCAGTGTGTATTGTACGTTGACGAGGCTGTTGTGAACCATTTCAAAGCTAACCAATCCTTTTATTTTCACCTTTTTATATTTATTATGTGATTATTTCGAAATTAATTATTATTTTTTATGGGATGTCTTTTTTTATATGTAAATTTTCTGTCGATAGCGAAATTATTGTCCTTATTTATCTGCTTTAATGACAAAATTTTGTTTTCAAAAAATAAAGAACATTTTGTTTTTCATTTCACTATTTTATGTTTGATAATTTTTATTGAACAAAATCATTTAATTTCATTTACTTTTATTTGTTTTAACCTAATAAGATTAAAAACAGCATTTTAAATGTTTGTGGAATTTTTTAATTAGATTATTTCATAATTATGTATACACTTTAAGGTTTTCTTCTTCATTTATATTATTCAAATAGTTGAATTTATTATTTTATTCATTATTTATTATTTCTTTGTTTTTATAAATTAAATATTATTAATAGCCATTTATTTTGGATTTACCCATCGAGTGATATTTTTAAATATAAATGGGAAATTTTTATAATTAAGCTTTAATTTATATACTGCTGATATTCATTGAAAAAAAAGATTATTGATCACATGTGTAAGTAAATTTTCAATTTTAATTTATTTAATTTTTAAATAAAAATTCGTCACGAAAATATGTGTTTTGCATTATGTCAAAGTACATATTTTGTTATTTTTAATAAAAGCGCTTTCGCTTTATTGGCTCCGACGTAGGACTAATATTTCGCAATGCATAGAGAAATTATTAAATTTTTTTACTAACATATTTATTTCTTTGATTTAATCGGCAAATTATTTGTTAATTATTAAGTGTTTTTTCCAACCATTTTAATTGCAATTTTTTATTTATGTATAAGCAATTTTTGGCGCACGTATATTTGCTAAGAATGAAGTTTTAGCTAATTATGTTTTTAAAAAAGAAATAAAATATTTCTTCGGCATACATGATGGTTTTTAATTTTATTTAACATGATAATACAGATACTAATAATAATCTAATAATTGATTTTACATTCTTTATTTCATTTGTTACTTTTATACCATTTATTTAGTTATCTTTTTATGAAGAAGTTATTATGTCAATTTTGTTGTATCTCATTATTTCATTCATTTTTCTTATGAAAATTATTTTTAAATTTATTTGTAAAAATAAAATCAGTATTATTTAAATTAAAGGTTTTTATTATATTTGGTTTTTTTGTTATTATATAATTTTGGTACAGCCCAATCCGTCTGTTCACGATGCAGTACAGTCATCGGCAGATATAAATCCTTCTTCCCGATCCCGTCAAATTAATCAAAATTCTCAATTTTTCTTGCAAATGATAGTTGTAGGTAATTTGATGTAGGTTGTCTTAAATGATTATGGAGTCTGTTTGACATTTTATAATCCTTGTTCTTAATTTTAATTATGATTAATTAATTCTTTACTTTAAAAAATCGCTCTAATAAAATCAATAAAATTAAGAATATTCTATGTTTTATTGAAATAGTCTAGCAGACTAGTCACAGAATTCGGGTCAAACTTCACCCTTAGCATTTGCTTTCATCTTTTTTTGATGTTTATTTTTAAAAATTTTTAGTACAAAAAAATCATTTTCTTTTAAATCAAAAAAATTTTAAATTACAAAATTTTGGAATGAATTAAAATGAAAATTAGCCGAGTAATGCATGGCATATGTGGCTGAACGTAATCCCAACTGTTTATTTATTGGAAATCTCCCTTCGTGGACAAACTTATTAAACGAAATTTTAATAAGTTGTTTTTCTGTAATTTTATAATACTGTTTTTATAAGCGTTCGTTTGTTTTTTATTTATTCATGTTTACTTTACAGACAAAAATTATTAATTTTTAATTTTTCTTTCAATTAAGTTATTCATTTTAATTTTTTCACTTTTTGTGTTTCTCTTCCACAGATTCAACATTATGGCCAATGGTATTTGTCATTTCTTTCTTCTATAAAAAGTTTTCTTGTCTGAAATTTTCAAATTCTCATTTTCACTCTATTTACTATTGTATTTTTATTTATATTTACATGGTTGAATAATACTTCATTGCGATGGAAAGACCAAATTTTAAAGATTCATTACATTTTATAAATATTCCATTTTTCTTTTACTTGCAAACTTCTCTTTAATTTAATATTTACCTATCTTTTTTCATTAAAATTTTACATTAAAATTTCGTTGTAAAAAATGTTTGTTCACTCTACCAGAAAAGTTTTGTGTTAAAGTCATCTCTTGAGCAAAAAATGTGTAACATTGTATAACACACGAAATCGAATTCCACGAATCGCTTGACGTACAATAAAATTTGCTATTAGTCCAATAATTAATTTATATAAAATTTACATTTTGCAATTCAAGGAACCATTTATATTCGCATTTTCCATAAATTTTTAAATTTTTGCTTTAGACAAACAATTTCAAATTATAATTTGTTTATTTTTCTTTTCTGTCATTACAAAAACATTTATTTCTAGCAAAAAAATAATAGAAATACAATAAAAATTTAATTAATAAACTTTTTTTAAATACGTGGAATTTTTATAGTTATGTAATTTTTAGCTATATTATTCTTGGTAGCATAGATATTTTTTAAAATATTTCAATTAATTTATTGTTTCATTATTAAATAATTCTATTTATTAATTTTTTATTTCATCAAAATATGCGTTTTAACAAATTTATAAGCCGATTATTTTGAGGCGATATAATTATAAACATTTATCTAACAAAAAGCTAAGAATTAAACATTTCAATAAATTTCAATTTTTTTCCTTAATTTTTGACTACATCATTTTGAAATATTATTTTCTTTTTTGAAATAACAATGCAGCAATTTACAATTTATAATTCATTTGATATTTTTTTATGTAATTGGATCATTTCAGATTCAAACTTCTTTTCAAAGAACACATCTACCAAAATTGTTTTTGTTTTTTCAGCATCTATTTAAAATAATTATAATTTTAGAAACTTTTAATTCATTCTCTATAACAGGGTTCGGATCGGACAAACTCCTTTTCCAAGGACGGATATACCGATTTCCAAGGACATAAGGGGAAAATTCCATTAAATTCATGGACATTTCAAAATTTTATCATATGCAATGAAAATGATTTATCATATGCAATGAAAATGATTTTAATCATTGGTAAAATACCCAAAAGATATTTTAAAGAAACTAATCCATAGCAACCGCTTTTTTTGCGATTTTGATTTTCATTAGCTAAAACATTAATTGCACTAAAATATGTTACATAACAGTAAAAAATAATTTGTTAAAATAAATATTTGAATGATGTTTATGATTATAATAATAGATATGTTTTGAAAACAATTTAAAATACAAATTTTGAAATAACTCATAAATTTAAATATTATGCTAAACATTTTATTATTAGTTTTATAATATGCAAGAAATAATCATTAAAATTGTTAAATATAAATTAAAATTTGGTTCGACATATTGCTTGATCAAACAATATACAAAACCTTTTTATCCGAACGCCGTTTTACTAATTCTAATATGTTCAAAAAAGTAAAAAAAGTTATATTACTAAAATAAAAACAATTTTGAAATTTAAAATTGTTTGACGCGCTAAATAACTAACAACATGCCATAAATAAACCAATTATGCCATGCCTTTTGATCTCTTTTGAACGGAAAATCGACGGTAAATTGTATACAGATTGAATTGTTTTATAAAAAATTAATCCATAATGAATCTACATTTTATATTTTGAAAAAGTAATTTTACATATGAAATAAATTTCACTTATTAATCAGTCAACGATTTTTTTATATATTATTAAATTCTAATGCGATTAAATTAGTCAAAAATAATTTTCATTATTTTAAATTCCTTGGTATGCGATAATGGAAGTGTGAACACAATTTTTAAAATTGAAATAAAACAATAATTGTATTCTTCATTCGTCATAAAATTGAATATATTAATAAAATAAATGAAGAATAGATGATCTATGAAATTCTCGATAATTGCATATCTTTTGCTTTAAAAATATTTAATTTAAATTAGATGATAAAAACTGATATTAGAAAAATAAGATAATTCTTCGATTTGACCAAAAATAATAATTAAATATAAATGATACAAGCATATATTGTAAAGTTTAATTGACTAACAATGACAAGCAATGTGCATTAAAAAAAGAAAAATGACTGTATCACGCTTTAACATGGAATAAACTTCTTCTTGCTCGTAAATTATTTAAAGAAATAAAAATAAATAATGATTTATTAAATTCAAAAATAAATTCTATATGAAAATAGATAAAAATGTTTAAATTAGTTTCATCAACTATTATTAAAGTTCAGCGAAATATACATCTTATGGTGAGGCCATAATATTAAATCTTTATTTATTACGCAAAATAAATCATAGACCAATAAAAAGTTTGTTGGTTCAAAAACATGAAGGAGAAAAATAAAAAAATTACTAAAATTAAAAAATTTTATTCAATTTATTGTATGTTTTTAGAATTGTTGCCACAAATGCAAAATAAGAACACGAGATTGCACTTGAATTTAGTTTAATTAAAAAAGGACAATTAACTTTTAAAAACAATATCGTTTTTCTAAATTAGATTTATGAAACAAAGTAAAGTAAATTTAAAAATATGATTGTAATTATAAAATTCAATGATTTATTTATGAATCTTTTTCAAAAAAGTTGGACGCGAAAACGAAGAGCAGAGAAGAAGACAAAAAATAATTTATTAATTCCAGGTTTAATCAATTCAATTTAAAATTGTACTAAAATATATTAACAGAAAAAGATATAAGATAAACTGCAAAAAAAAACTAAGAATAAGTGATATGAGAAATGATAAGATAATTAAATATAAATGCCACAAGCATATATTGTAAAACATAATTGACTAACAATGAAAAGTAATGAGTATTCAAAAAGGAAAAATGAAGTACCAGTTGTTCTTGTATAATTTTCTTTTAAACCTCAACAATTATTTTAATTAAAGAAGTTTGTCGGTTTAAAAACTTAAGTTGTAAAATTAAAAAAAAACAAAAACAAAAATTAAATATATAATTCAATTTAATGTAGGAAAATTGAAAAAAAAGAATGCTCTAAAGCACCAAATTCCTTCCTAATTGGTGGCAGCGGTCCGTGAGAAGCACGCAGAAATCACAACGATTTTATAATTATTAAATTATAATACATACGTTTGTCATAAAATAAATTTATTTTTTGAATTAAACCATTAAATTTACATGAAATATTCCATGAAAGAAGTGAAAGGCAGTTAAATAATGAACAACAATTGATAATTTTTCTAAAAATTAATGGATATATGAATCAAAATAAAAAATGAAGAATAGAATAGATAATCTATGAAATTGTCGATAATTGCATATTTTTTGCTTTAAAATTTTTACTTTTAAATTTAGTTGATAAAACTGATATTAGAAATAATAGATAATTCTCTATTTAACCAAAAAACAAAATCAATAAATATAAATGTTACAAGTATATATTGTAATCTTAATTGACTAACAAAGACAAGCAATATGCATTCAAAAAAGTAAAAATGACTGTAAAAAAACCCTAAGAGCTTAAAAAATATAGATATAATTTATGAAAAATAAAATATAATATTATTAAATTTATTCCACAAATTGAGAAAATATTATCTGATAGCGAGAATGATATGGATTTAGAAGGCATAAAAGGAATTGCGCTTTAGCTATAAAATATGTATAATATTCAAAAAAGGGAATAAAATATAATTATTTAAATTGAAAAATAGTTTGTCATAAAGAATGAAAAGAAAAGATTGCACTACGCGAGGTAATTCATTAATGAAAGCTGCTTAAATATAGACTAAAATATTTATATGAAAATTTAAAATAAATAAAAAAGTTATTAATAATAAGAAAGCTATTGTTAAAAACAATTTTTAATATTAGGTTGTAACATAATAATTTCTGTCAAAGCGACCAAAAAATGCGTAACAAATCAATTAATAAAGCAGTTTTTAATAAAGCTTTTCCAGCTTATTCTCTTATATTAGCCCCACATTTTGACCAAAAAATCTGAAATAATTCTTATTAAAAAGCCCAGAGTTTTCTCTTTCGAATGGTAATATCCTAATATACAATGAATTATTTGAACAATTTTTCAAAAATATGCAAATAAATAAATTCACAACTATGACAGAACTTATGTTACAACCTTAAATCATTTTCTTTTAAATTTGTCGCCATGAAAGAAAATAAACAAAAAGCATTGTTGGAAAATAAAAATTCTAACTAAAGATAAATAAAAAGTGTGACGCAAAATGCCTATTTTTCATTTAGAAGAAAATGATTTGCAAGTATTTTGTGTAATACTTTTTAAAAGTGAAAAATCGGCAAAAATTTTAATGCTGAACCCTTTATAGGTTGTGATTTGAAAACAAATTATGTCACCTTCATGATAAATAATCTTGGCACCTAAAAACTAGAAAAGTTCAAGTATTCAAATTTATAAGAAAATCCAAGGATTTCCAACAAAATAAAATCCCAATAAATATTATTAATATTGTCTTGTTTTGATTTTTAAAAATATTTAATTTAAAAGTTGAAGAATATAAATAATGTTAAAATTAAAATAATACTCAAATACTGTTAAATTAAATTTTTTACAAAAAAAACAAAGTATCTATATTTAAAGTTGTCAATCAAGGATATAATGACATGATTTATAGGTTAAATACCACATAAATTTTAATTTTACAGATGAATTATAATTAAATTTTTTTTGGACTTATATTAATTGAGCTAAACAATAAATTTTCACAATATATAAGTTGTGAATTAATATATAATAATACAATATTTCATTGAATACAAATAAAATTTAAATTTACATGGATATCCCAAAAACAAGATCCCAGCCAGAAAAATCTCTACAGTTCACTTCATCGAGAATTTATAGAAAATAGAAAACTAATTGCGTGAAAAAGCCTAATTGAATAAAATTTAAAGATATTGAAACATCAAAAAACAAAAGAAAACTTATTACACATGTGCAAAATGCTTTCTGAATTTAAAATTAAACGCATTAAAGCGCATTAATTAGATAAAGAAATGGAAGGCCGCTTCGAACAACCGCAAGGATAATAATAATTATTGGATTTTTGATAAATAGGAAAATATTCAACTTTGAGTATGTTCCAATGAGACTTTCATAATCACAAGGAATGAAGATAATTCAATTGAAAATGCATGCAATTCTTCGGGAGTATTCATATAAATGGTTTTGATGATGGAAAAGCAAGTTGATTGAAATGGACTCATTGGAATTGTAATATCTTGAATTGAAATAAAAATTGTTAAATATCACCAAAGTTTATATAATACTCATTTAAAATACGAAAATAAATTTTTAAAGAAATATTCATGGCAATATCGTTAAACATGCATGCCATATGTGAACCCTAACCAATTAATATATGTATATGAAAGAAAATATTAAAAATAATAATATTAATTTTAGTTAGTCGATTAAAATTGGAGAACTGTTCGGCGCAATTCTGACTTATCCTTGTGAAGCGCAATCCGCTGACCATGAAGAAGCGGACTGCAGGCGGTTATTTGATGCGTCAAAGACGTCAATAACATCAGCTTCAAGCGCGCATGGTTGAAAAATAAAGCATTTACCTAAATAATGAAAAATATTTCGAATGGAAAAAGCATAATAATATTCATTAGTTTCAAATTAAGAGGATATTAACGAATTTAATAAAAAAATACAAAATG
Source organism: Heterodera schachtii (assembly GCA_023374025.1). Lineage (NCBI taxonomy): Eukaryota > Metazoa > Nematoda > Chromadorea > Rhabditida > Heteroderidae > Heterodera > Heterodera schachtii. Next base: position 1,821,348 of record SIJG01000021.1, read on the forward strand.
ACAATAAAATATTGTTCTATGGTAACAAATTTTTATTCTGATAACCAATGAAACTATGACTAAGAAATTGAAATGGACACATTTATTTGTTTAAAAAGGATTTTTAAAAATAATTTTTAAAATTGAAAATGATTAAGAAAAGGAATCTAATGAAGATTGGATATTTAATGGATTGGTTGGTAATTTAGCAATTTTGCTAAAACTTAATTATTTTAAAATAAATGTTATTTAAACATGATAAACAACATCAAATGCAATTATTTAAAAACAAATTTTGTTTTGCATAATATTTTTTCTCTTGAAAGCAAATTACCAACATTGGCTGGGTCAATTCAATTCAAAATTTAAAGATTTACCTACAAAATTTTTTTATTATTTTAAAAAATATTTAAGTATTCAAGTAATTGATAATAAGAAATGCACTAGTGCCAGAAAAAACGGAAATGGTATTTGATCGAGTTAGAGTACCTTCTAATGCTGCAGCAGTGTAAATAAATAATATAAAATATAAATGTGAAAAAAATTAAAATTCAAAAATACTATCTATGATTCTCATCAAATATTACAATAAAAAAGAAAATATCTAATATTAATTAACCTCTTTATAAAATCCACAAAGAAATTTATTATAATTTTAATGATCTTTTAATATTTATTAACTTGTTTCTATAAAAAAAAGCAAGAATTATTTATCTACATTGCTAGCCATGAATAAAGTTAAAATTGAATTAAAGAAAAAATTAATTTATAAATAAAAAGCAAAAATAAATGCATAACATAAAGAATCAAGTGAAACAATAACCATTTTCTAATTAAATTTAATTTTTATAAAATGGTAAAAAATGAAAAAAAGAGCAATCAGTTAATTAAAAAATCCATAAAAATTTTTATTAATATAATTTCGACAATATATAAACCCATTAATTCTATGTGAACTTTTAATTAATTATATCTATAGGCATAATGATGCAAAGTATTTCAAATCCAATTATGTCGCTACTGCCAAAAAAATAAAATAATAATAAGAAATTTTTAATGATCGAAATATCGACTTTTATAAAATAAAGTTTTAATTTAATCTTTGCCTATCATGTTTTGTTTTTTAAATAAATTAGAAAATATAAGTAATATAATCAAATAGAAAGGATAGTTGAAAATACGAATATTATTTTTGTTTCAAACAAAAGCAAAATACATAAATATATATATATATATATATATATATAGAAATATAATTCAGTATGAATTGTTAAACACAAAGGCCGAGAATATGAGGCCCGTCGAATTTTAATTAATAAATTAAATATTAATAAATTACATAATATTTTTACCCTAACGCCTGTAAAATATGCAACAAATATTTAAAATAATGCGCCAGTATAAATATAGCTAATCAAACAAATATTCATTTACTTAATTATATTACAAATTAAAAAAAGTGAAATATTTAATAAATTTAAAAAATATATAAGAAAATGCAAAGATAAAACTATTAATGAATGTAATCTAAAAAATTTGTTAATAAAATGTTTTAAAATAAACGAAAATTTAAAATATACACAATTTAATGAATATAAAAATAACTAATGAATTTTGATCGATCTCTACCAAATGCTGACAAAAAAGACCTCCGAACATGAGTTAATATTTTAGTTATTATTAAAAGTAAGTTTTATATTTACGCATATAGAATAAATAACTTAGAATATAAAAAAAATTCTTGAATTCCTCAAACTTAAATAAAACTCAATTCATATTTGCCAAAAAAATTAAATATTTGGTGAAAAATGAGTTTGATTAATTCAAAATAAGGTTACATTGTTTCATTTTTATAATGTATTTAGCATTACCAATAAACTGTTTAATTAAAACAAATGATTGTTATTTTAATTACAAAACTTATTTTTATAAGTTTAGAAATTACATCTTTTAATAAATTATTATTTTAAATTTATTAATAATAACTAATCGAAATAACAGAATAAAATTATTATTAAAATATAGTCATAGAGTTCAAATAATAAAATGGTCACTTCTGACCGGAATTCAAAAAAAAATAATCATTTAAAAAACAATAGAAGAAACATAATTAAAAAAAGCGGAATAAATGTAAGTAAAAATATAAAATAAAGAAAACAGGAGGTCTTTTGGCAAGATGAAACGGTGCTATGACGTTAGTCAAAAAACCATCAAATGAAAATATTTTTTGATATAACTTTGCTCAAAAGCATCGAAATTTCTAATTATTGATATCATTAAATAGCCCTAAGTGTTTTCTATTAGCCTAAAAAATATTCAAAAAGTTTTATTAAGTTTCAAGAAAGTTATGACTAAAAATGTTCAAAAAAACTTGATTTTTTGAGCTTCTCAGGTCATAACTTTTTTTTAACTTAAAGAATTTTTTCGAAATTTTGCAGGATAGTAGAAAATACTTAGGACTGTCGAAAAATATCTAGATTATAAAACTAGATCCATTTTTTGCGAATTAATGAAGTTGTGCCGGTGGACAACACAATAAAATATTTTTATTGAAGACAAAATGGAAAATAAAATACAATTAAATTGGTCGGAGGACGGAGCAGAAATAGGAGGGAAAACAGTGCGAAGGCAAATTGGAAAGAGAATGAATTGGGGAAATGAGTGGAAGGAATTAATGGGAGAGGGGGACAAATCAATATTTGGTCGGTCAAAGAACGGACCCAATGATAAACAATTATTTGAATTGTGCGTCGCCCCAACACCTCCCCTTTTAAGTCTACTGATCAGCCCTGAAATTGATCACACATGGGACAATTTATTGGGGTCCGATCGCAGATGATCATCCGGCCCTCGATGGCATAGCTGAATAGCGCCAATTTGCGGGAGATAATTGCCGGGATGATTTTCCTTCAAATTGTCTGGCTGATTGGCACAAAATTTGCCATGCGATTTGTCCTGGATTTTGGTGGTTGAATTTTGCTTATTCTGGTTGATTGTTCCGGGGCTCCAGTCCGCTGAATTGTGTCGTCGACTGGAGACGAATTCTCCAATCTTTGGCGGATGAGATTTGGTGCCGAATTTCCGGTGATTTGAGGTATTTTCCATGGCCGTGACAGTCGGTGTGCGAAGGGCAGGGCGAAATTTGCCGAAATTTTTACTGCCGACGGCTCCCTCCCCTTTTATTTTCGCATTTAACCGTTGAAATTTGTCCTTAATTTTGGCCGGTATTTCGGAAGAAATTTGATTGGCATTCGGAGAACTGATCAGGCGCTTCATTTCTTCCGGGAAACCAAATTGGTCCAACGTAGTCACACCCAAAATATTTGGTGTTCCATTTTTGGCCCAATAAAATTGTTGTTCCGCTTGGGTCCCATTGAATTGGAAGTTGGCGATTCCACGGCCAATGAATTTGAAACGTGTGCCGTCAAATAATTGTGCCTCCTCTGGACAATATTGAACTTTTGGTTGGCCGATTGCCTTGAATGCAGCTTCATATGACATTGACATCCGCTGCGCTGTCCAGTTTGAATTTTATTTGCTTTCCATTTACGAAAATTTTCGCTTTCAAAGGCTTCGAGAATTTGCCTTGATTTTTGAAAGCCGCAGGCAGATTTACCATGTTGATTTTAGGAAGAATTTTCCTCTTATTTTGATGGTAGGCCTGGATTTTGTCGCATTGTTGTTTGATGTGTCCCCTTCTGTTGCATTTGCTGCACAATTGATTTTTATTTGGGCAATTTTGCGCCAAGTGCAACTCTCCACAACGAAAACAATTGTTGGGAGGCGATTTTCCATCCGAAGTGTCCGAAAATTTGCGAATTTTGTCGGATCGATTGCCTTTGCTGCGTCATTTGGAGATGATTGGCAATCGCTGTGGTGAACAGCATTGATTTTGAAATTTGGCCGCTCCAGAATTTTCGCTTCAGCCTCCGTCTTTAACAGCGTATTCAAATCATCGACGATTGCATCGAATAATTTTGCCGTTTTGTTGGATTTTGCGTCTTCAGCTGTCAGACGAGCGAGGATGTGCTGGCGAAGTCGTGCATCACTCGGTGATTTGAGCGACGTGAGCAGAACCAAGCACTTGAATTGCTCCTCGTTCAATTCCGAAAATCGAAATTTTCTGAGCAGTGCTTTTAATCGGTTCACAAATGGTTCGAATTCTTCGCCGTCCTCTCTGCTGGCTCTCAGACATTCGTAGCGATTGATTGCTACGGACGGGTGGATGCGAAAATAATTTCAGCAGGCGATCCTTTGTCGTTGAAAAATTGAATTTTGTAATTTCGCTGGGCAAGCAGTAGCGTTTGTATTCGCTGAATGCGGCCGGGGACAATTTTGTCATCAGCAACTTGACCTTTGACATGTCATCCATATTTGGCGCATTGCATTCCAGCGCAAATTGAAAACGCTCCATCCACTCCTCAAATTCTTCCGAAATGTCGGGCGAAAATTGATGAATGTCCGGCAAAGTGCAAATTTGACTTTGCTGGGTGCTGGTGGATGATTGCTGCTGCTGTTGTTTGATGGCATTGGTCAGCTGTTGAAGGATTTCTGCCAATGTTTCGTCCATTTGAAATTTGACGAATTTGTATTTTTGACGATTTGTTTGATGATTTTAAACTGCACACGGCAGAACCGCACACAAGATTAGTGATTGGTTTTTTGATGATTTCCGCGAAATTTAAAAATCAACACGAGATTTTTAAATTTCCCAAACAAGCAATTCAACACGAGAATTGCTTGCAATTTGGTTGAGTTCGGGCGTCGCCAATTATGTTGTGCCGGTGGACAACACAATAAAATATTTTTATTGAAGACAAAATGGAAAATAAAATACAATTAAATTGGTCGGAGGACGGAGCAGAAATAGGAGGGAAAACAATGCGAAGGCAAATTGGAAAGAGAATGAATTGGGGAAATGAGTGGAAGGAATTAATGGGAGAGGGGGACAAATCAATATTTGGTCGGTCAAAGAACGGACCCAATGATAAACAATTATTTGAATTGTGGGTCGCCCCAACAATAATTTTCTGTCAAAATTTTCCATTTGATGGTTTTTTGACTAACGCCCATTTTGATGGTTTTTGACTAACGTCCCAGCACCAATGAAACGAGTGTTACGAAAAATGCAGAAATTAAATTTTAAAAATTAATCATTGATTTAATTCCAATAGATTGGGTGTAATTAGAATGGAATATATTCGAATATTCTAAAAGAGAAAAATTAAAGGTACAAAAACTTGTAATTGCAAAAAATCAAATATAAAATATTTTCAAATTTAACTATTATTTGAACATGCCCAAAAATAGAATTAAATTAACATTTATTGCAAATAAATATTAGGCCCAAATAATCAACATAACAGGTGGCTTTTTACAAGATGAAACCAAATTTAAGTAAAACCCAAAAGTTTAAAGTCGAAAAATTATGGCTGCTATTGGCATAGCTGTGGGCGATGTTTCGACCCAGAGGACCAGCTTGTAGATGGAAAAACATGGCATTAAATATCTTTTTATAATCAAAGTTACGATTTTTAATTGCTAAAAATCGATAAATAGGTTCCTATATTGTGCTAAAAATGATGAAATAAACGCAAAAACTGGAAAATGTCAAAGAGTGGTGAAATATGTAATTGCCTAAATTAAAACTTCCGTTACTATATTAAAAAAATTTTTTCAATTAAATAATTGACAAAAGCTGAGAAATAAATTAGTTTAAAAAATAATTTTCTATCACGAAAATAGTAAAAGAAAAAGGCTAAGGTATAAATAATGAATCGGCATAATTTTTCAAAACCAAAATTAATTTTTAAAAAAGAATGAACTACATAATTTTCTGTATTTTATTTCCGAAAATGATCTCCACATCACCCCATTCGAGGAACGAAAGAAAAATTAATGATTTAACAACAGCTTTTAAATTAATTAAAGGTTTCACCAGCTTAGTTTTACTAAGTGCATTAAATTAAATGGATGTGAATTCTAAATAAATGAAAGCTCAAGGGTAAGCAACTTCATTGAAAGCATCAAATATTAAAAATTTAATAAATTAACTATTTATAGATTATTTTGAAATAGGAAAAAATATAAAGAAAGAATTTCAGATACTTTGGAATAATTATTTAAAATAATTATTTATCAAAAATTAAAATACTATCAGAAAGCAAACAAAGTTTTCTCTCTTTCGTCAGTTATCCCAAATTCCTTTCTTTTGGCCTTTGCAAAATAACCGATTTTTTAATTTCAGCATTTTCGAATAATTTAAATAAAGGAAATAATAATAATAAAATAATCCATTAAGTTGCGACAGCAATGTATTTAATTGAATTTTCAAAATATTTGGATATATAAAACAAATCATGGATTATCCAATAATGTAAAAGCACAAAAAAATAATATTTTTTATATTTTGCAGGAACTCAAGACATAAAACTTAAAATATTTAAACATAATATGAAACCATAAAACTTCATAATATTGAATGGGTTGAAAAACAATGAAATCATTTATTAAAAGATAAAGACAAAAATATGATTATCAACATAAATATATTTAAAAAATTAAATGACAAAGTCAGAAAATTTGAGATACTTGTTTCATTACAGAATTTAAATTTAAATAATTAATAACTTATGAGGGCTGTTTATAGTCAATTATTAGATCAAAGTTTTAAAAAAAATTCTATAACAAATTAAACAAAATTATCCATTTATCTATTATTTAGTATTTTAAATTTCTAAAAATATTAATAAGAAATTTTTTAACTATTTACTAAATAGAGATAAAAAACATTGGAAGCGAGAGTATGGAAATATTTTATTGAAAATAAATAAATAAGAAAACTTTATACAAAAAATGAACAAAAAATATTAATATATAATATATTTGATCTGCTAAATAATCCAAAAAACTTAAATTGTTTAGTATGAATTGGATTTAGATCTTTGCAAAAAATGGACCTTACAACCGAGACGTAAACGACAACCACAACACCTTGCAAGGCAAGCGCTTCACACTCAAGTTGCGTAGTTATTCTGCACGTGGAATGCACATTTTAAAGACGTCAATAAAGTAGTTAGTGACACAGATTTCACCGGATTACGGTAGCCCCCCATAGGTGTGGGGGGGGGGGTGCAGGCCAACTGAGCGCCAGCCATTTGAGCGCCGCCAAGTGAGCGCGGGCCATTTGAGCGCCAAAATTTTTCAGTACCGAAGCCCAAAACCTATTGCGCGACTTTTTCTTGCTGCGCGACTTTATGCAAATTTTTTTATTGATTTTTTCTTGCAACCCCAAACCTATTGCTGGGGTGCGCGACTTTTTCTTGCTGCGCGACTTTATGCAAATTTTTTTATTGATTTTTTCTTGCAACCCCAAACCTATTGCAGGGGTGCGCGACTTTTTTTACTGCGCGACTTTTTCTTACTGCGCGACTTTTTTCGTACTGCGCGACTTTATGCAAATTATTTTATTGATTTTTTCTTGCAAACCCAAACCTATTGCAGGGTGCGCGACTTTTTTTTACTGCGCGACTTTATGCAAATTTTTAATTAAATTTAAATTATTTTTAATTAATTTTTAAACATCTTAAAGGTTGAAACGTCTTAAGACATTGAATTTAAATTCATTTAAAATTCATCAAAAATTCCCCGCCCCAAGCGGATCCGAACCCCAGAGGGGCGGCCAGGCTGACGCACTAACCACTCGGCCACATTGGCAATGGATCATAAACATTAATTTGCTCTGATAAAGGAAAAAATTGACGTCATCACTGCTGCAGCAACCAATGAGAAGCAAGAATGTCTGCCCCTATGAGGCGAGACAACTATGGCGAGATAGTGTGGCGAGAGTGCATTGCAATGAGAAGGATGGCGAGAGTGGCAAAAGGAGTGAACAAGAAGCATGGGGAGAATGGCAAAAAAGGATGGCGAGAGTTCACTGCAACGAGAAGGATGGCAAGAGTGGCAAAAGAGTGTGGCGAGAGTGAACGAGCAGCATGGCGAGAATGGCAAAAGAGTGTGGCGAGAGTTCACTGCAACGAGAAGGATGGCAAGAGTGGCGAGGGGACCAATAAACAAATCAATTAACGAAATTTTCCCAATTTTAAATTTAAAATGGGGGACCGTATAATTAAATAATATTTATTAATTAAATTAATTATAAAAAAGATTTAATTAAGTTATTATTATTATTTAAAATAATAACAATGTTTATCTTTTTTTAAATTTGCAAATAATTAAAATTATTTATTTATTCCATAAATTTTATATTTTATTTCATAAATAAATTTTCCTAAGCCTTTTATTTTTTTAACAAAATTTATTTTATTTTTGTTGAATAATAATTATTCTTCTAAAATAATAATAAATATTTTATTTTAAACTTATTATTATTTAAATAATAACAAATATTTATCTTTTAATTTGCAAATAATTAAAATTATTTATTTATTCCATAAATTTTATATTTTGTTACATAAGTAAATTTTTCCTGAGCTTTTATTTTTTTATCAAAATTATTATTATAAAATAATAATGAATTTTTTTTAAACTAGCAAATTAATAATTATTTATTTTGAATCTTTTTATTAACAAATAATTAAATTTATTTATTGTGGATTTACTCATCAAATTTGATTTCACCAGTACACATTAAAAGGGCCAAACAAACAATTAACTATCAAAGGGAAGAATTGCGGGAAGGGTGTCAGATAAACAAATCAATTAACATGATTATTTGACATTTTCGCTTTTGAATGGAAAAGAATTGGGGTACCGTAAAATAAAAAAAAGAACTAAAATTAATTTAAAACTGATTAAGTATTATTCTAAAATTAATAATAAATGTTTTCATTTTAAACTCAATAATAAATTTAAAAAATTATTTATTTTTTTCTTAATAAAATGTTATTTTTGTGCATATTTAATGTACCGCCCCGGTTTATTAAAAGCAGTTTCATTTGTTTATTGTTGAATAACTTTTATCCTCGTCAGCAAATTTTGTATTTTTATCACTCACATAATTACAGCACTCCTTAAGCGGGCCAAATAAATAAATCAATTATCAAAAGGGAAGGGTGGTGGAAAGGTGCCCTATAAAGAAAACAATTAAAGGAATTTTCCTAATTAATTAACTAAAAGGATTTATCAAACTGTTATTTATCAAACAATAATAATATTTTTTATTTTAAATACACAAATAAAAAATTAAAATAAATTAATTATTCTAAAATTAACAAAAAAAATTCCATGGAAGGGTGCTCAATAAAGAAGTATTTAATGGAATTTCCTAGTTAAATTAATTAAAAGATTTTCAAATTTTTATTTCTTTATCAATAATAATAATTTTATTTTAAATTCACAAATAAAATTATAAAAAATTAATTAATTATTCTAAAATAATAAAAAATTCCAGTTTGAACTCGATCTCAATAAAATATTAAAATGTTGATGCATATTTTATTTCAATTATCAAAAGGGTATAGTGTTGGAAGGGTGTCCAATAAACAAATCTATTTGAAATTTTCCAACTTTCCGCTTTTAAAGGGAAAGAAGCCATATAATTAAAATAATATTTTATAAAAAATTTATATATATATATATAATATTATTTTTTTAATTCACAAACAAAAATTTTTTTGTTTTTCATTAAATTATTATTATTTTTATAACAAAATAATTTAGCAACACCCTTATATCTAAACGTTTTTATTAACAAGAATTTATTAATTTATTATTGTAGAATTTTTATCAACAATTTTTAAGCTAAAATCAATTACAGTACCCCTTAAAGGATTAAAAAATAGTGCGAGGGTGTTGAATAAATTTCTCTATAAGCGCAAATTAATTCCAATACCCATAAAAAAACGGCTAAACAAACAAACAGTTACCAAAGGGAAAGAGTGCGGGAAGGGTGATAACAAATGAATTAATGGAATTTCTACTAATGTTCTCTTTTGAATGAAAAAGAAAAGGGTGCCTGTATAATTAAAAATATATTTTATTATTAAATAATTATTAAAAATTAATTAATATTTACTTATTGTAAAAGTCAATAAATATTTTCATAAAAAATGCAAATAAAGTTATTTATTTTTCTCATTTAAGTTTATTATTCTTTTAATGAATATTTAGTTCACCCACCAGTTTATCTTTTGAATCTTTATTTTTAAAAGCAGTTTATTTTATTTATTATTTAAAAATTTTCTCATTATTATGAAGGGTGTGGGGGATCTATAATTAAATTCATATTTTATAAAATCAATAAATAAATTAAAAACATTCATCAGATTGTTATTTCTCAAATAATAATAATTTTATTTTAAATTCACAAATAAATAAATAATTTTTCTCACTAAATTTTTATTATTATTTTCATAATAGTTTAATTTACCAACACCCTACTTTTTTTTTCAAAGAATTTTTCTAATCAATTATTTTTATAAGGTCAAATTTATTACAGTACCCTTCAGGGGGATAAATAAATAAACAACTCGGTGTTGTGGGGGTTTGGCAATCAAACAAATTAACTTAACCAATTTTTCTCCAATTTTGTTTTAAATCGAAAAGAAATGGGAAACTATCAAACATAATTATTTTATGAAATAAATTAATTTAAAATGGCTTAATTATTCTCTAAAATTCATAATAAATATCTTGCATTTATTTAATTCACAATTAATTAAAACTTTTTTTAACTTATTAAAATTTTTATTTTAGTAAAGAATTCAAATACCGTAAGTATTTAGCTTTGGAATTTTTTATTATTTATTGTCGTTGAATTTTCTCATCAAGTTTTTATTTTGTTTGCTTCAATAATTACAGTACCCTTTTAGGGGCCCAAATAAAAAACATATGGGGAAAGGTGCTGGAACGGTGCAAACAAAGAATCAATTTCGAATTTTGCCCAATATTTACATGTAAAGTGAAAAGAAGTAGATGACGCACAATAAAAATAATTTTATGTAAACTATACTTATTTTATTACCTCTTTGCCAATTTTGGCAGAAATGTATGGTGTTGCATAGGGTCGCTTGTGCCCTCAAAAATCACGCTAATCATCCACAGAACGCCTTTTTTTAAACTATAGAGTCAACAGAACAACCCCAAACTAGATTGGTACCTGTCTTAAATAAGTGATAAGACGTAATGCCCAGCGAAAAAGCCTAACCTTTCGGTCAGAATGCGAATCTCAACGTTAAGCACATCAACTTCCTTGTTATGATTTTGTGAAACAACAGCGCCTGAAAGTCCGTCGCAACCATACTGTCCAATTTTCCCTCAACGGAAATAACTTGGAGCAGATTGGCAAAGGTTTTGCCGACAATCATGCTCTTAATGACCCCATTGTTAAGATAAATGCAAAGGTTGCACACACCACCGCCCAAATAGACAGCATATTTTGCTAGTTCTTCATTTTGATCTTTTTCTGCTGGATGTGTGCGGATGGGTAAAACTCGGACGCCTCCAAGGGAAGTCTGAGTGCCGGACACGGGACTTTGTGTACAGCAATCATAAAATGGAGCTCATCCGTTTCGTTAGATAATGCACGTCGGGGGTCGGGTCGGGTCTTTACCGTGCACCAGTCTAATCTACCCACCTATTCATGGTCTAAACTCTTTATGCAGCTCCTAACTTCGGCAATCATGTCATGATGAATCCCACTCACAATGCCGTCGTGCAGGTGAACAATCACATACGTCGGTAGAAAGTACCAAGCTTTGCCTGACTTAACTCAATAATGTGCTTTGAATTTGTTTATTACCAACAAAACCAGGCGTATTGCTCGGCAAAATTACAAAGAAAGAGTTTGTCGTTTGACCAACATGTATAATTTTTCAAAAAATGCCCTTATATTGTAGTGTACCAACACGGTTCATTTTTCTTCATCCTTGGTCCATCGGAAACTCTTTGCCATCGTTGTCGTTGCCGATTCATCCTTCTTTTTGTGCTTCATGATCAGATCGGTGCAGTCAAAGTTCATCCTTGCACAGTCTTGGCAAAACGATTGGGCGAACACAAGTCGCTGCTGCTGCTCGCCATTCTGATCGATGAGTTTTGAAACTGCTCTTACCCTGCCGGAAATTTTCGCCACGACACTCATCGCACATGAACGTGAACACACCATACTAAACATTTGCCAATTTTTTGACAAAATTTTGTTAAAAACCTTGGGCGACCCAATTTCCAAAATATGGAAGCGTAGTCAAACACATTTGTCGGTTGTTTTTTGGGCGATTCATCAACTAAATTTGCGAATTCGAACAAATTAGCAGAAAAACCTAACCACCTTCATTTTCCATGGCCTTGGCTTTCTTCATTGCGGAAGCAATTTCCTCATGAATTTTGTCCAGGCGAGGCTTCCGTCCCCTTTTTGAGGGGCCCGGTTGTAGGTCAAGCAGGGGTTGGGCGTTGTTGTTGCTGTTGTTGTCTCCAATGATGCTGACGTCTTCACCATTTGAGGGGAAAATTTTTTTTTTTCAGCTCATCCATATGCATTTCTTCAAACTTAATTATTATAAAAAACTCAAAAAATGATTACTTTTGTTCTCAAACACCAATTTATCATTGATTTTTCTCGGGGCCAATAGTTTATGATTATAATTGCTAAAAATATAAAAGGATCTGCAAAAGAACCATAATTATTTATTGATCGTGAGAGTGGTGTTAGCGCGCAGCGAATTCTTAATCGATAGGCCACGCCCATCCACAAACCAAAGACTATAGAGTAGTGGTCATAGAAAAATACAAAAAAAGACGCCAATTCAAACAAACATTGAAACTCCAAGCCAATTTATTGATTTTTTACAGATTATGGTGCTCCCTCTGACTGCAGCCCTATCCAAACTGCTAAACTGTAAACCCGAAAATTTAGCAGAATATTTGAACAACCCCGAGGTGGTGAACAAAGCGAACGCCTACCTTAGCGGTATAAAACTCAAAACAACCTACCAAGTTCGTGATTCCAAGACCAAACTGGTCAAATTTGGCACATTTTCGCTGAAAGCCGCCGAAGAAACCTACGCGTTTGAGGGATTTCTTGGCAAATTTCCAACAATTGATGTTTCGGTCTAACACACATGCGTTCAGATGTCAAAGTCCAACAGTATTTCTACATAAAACACCGAATCCGCCTACTGTACCCTCAGCTGAAGTGCATTGTTGAGTGCCACAACAAAGGCCATTGCAAATACTACCCATTGGGTATAAATTTTTGTCCGCAAAAAAAAAAATCTGAACCCCTTAAGAGTTGTTGGCCGTTGAGGAAAGCGGTGAGAGTGAACCCGTCGAAAAACCTGCTGCTGAAACGGACTACCGGGACTACATGAACTTTCGCAGTGGGTGGCAATCAACACTCTACTGATCAATGAAGCGTGCAAGGCAATCGGAAAAATTGGGCGACATCCCCGAGATTGAGTTTGCCGTCATCACAATGGGCGCAACGGTGTATTGCCCACGACACCTGCAAACGCCTCGGTTTGTGCCATGGGACCAGCCAGGGCGGTGCTAGAGCTGCAGAAGCGGAACTGTTGAGCTGGACTACATAATCCAGCCCGAGGGGGTGACCATCTTTTCGAATCGACTAAAGATGGACGGCGAGAACTTTGTGCCATTTGACGAAATTGGTATGTTGCCACAGGTGTTATGTCATAACTTGTGCCATTTCTTAAGTGGACTTTGCCGATCGTGCTAAATTCCGCATAAGGGCACGGAACAAGGTGTTCACTTTGCCGTTGCGACATCCGGAAGTGCACGCCGACGGTCCGAGCGTGAAAGAAGCCGTAAAAGATCAAAAGAAGTGACACATAGGTCATAAGGACCTGTCCATTGTTTTACTCGGATGGATAACATAAGCCAAGAATAAACGATGTTTCACTCGGATGGATAACATAAGCCAAGAATAAACGAAAGTGAACACGCTTTTCCCATCCCCTCGGGGATTATTGTTAGTGGTCCATCCTTATAGGGCAAGACCCAGCTGTTCTCCGCCTGTTAAAGCACTCCAACATGCTGTTTGACCCTTTACCCAAGGCAATAGGTATGTGAAAAAAGGATTTATGTGTAATATGCTGTTGTTGTTAAGTATGGGAATATGGCGAATATTCGCACGCCCTAACAGGATCGGCAGGGAGTTATTTCCTTACACAGGTGCCCCGTCTGACGAAATGCTAAAAAAGCAGCCAAAACCTTGTCTGTTTGTATACTGACCTGATGGGTGATATTGAGGCCAAGAAGCAGGCCGACCTGTACACCAAAAAGCTCGACCACAATAATTTTCCGTGATTTTCCTCACGCAAATCTGTTCGATAAGGCAATACGTGTGCCAAGGTCCACGCCCAGTACATCTTTCTGATGCAGCCGCTCAACGCCATGTTGAGTACACGTAATTTGGCCAGTCAAATGTTCCCTCGGGAGCAGGGCATTCAGTCGTTACTTACCGACATAAGGGTGCTCTACCGTACGGCTACACTGTCGTGATCCTTCACTGAGCCAAAAGCGTACGGCCTATGGCCCAAGCGATAACGCCACAGATAAGGACGAGTACAAGGGCAAGTTGCGAGGGATCACCCTGGACTTGGGTGTGATCAGGAATAACCGACCAAGTAATTTGTACGATGAATACCCCAGGCATGTATATTTGTCTGTACAACCATGACTTATATTTGAACCTGCACACAGATGAGGAATGTGACCCCGAAATTATTCCATAATTTAATTTCATTTTTCAAATTAATTCATTAATTTTGTAATATTTTTCATTTATTTCTACTTTTTTCACCTAATATTTTTCCCAAAATACAATAATTTCAACAATATTTTTTGAACTCTCTCTCTCGTTCTTTGTACTTGTTTTCATTTTGATATCGTGTTTGCATCCCCTTGTACTTTGTTTAACTCTGGTAAATAAAATTTCTGTTTCAACTTTAAGCATTAGTGCAGGGGATTGGTTTAAGGGGCCCCACTCATAGTGTACACGTGATTAGAATAATTTGGGTAAATCCTTAAAATTCAAAAAAATTTTATCCGAAAATGTGAAGACTACAGTACCCTTAACAAAAATATGCTCAGGCTAAGGAATGCAGACAATTTTTTCCGTCCAAGCTTTTGTCACATATTTGTTTGTCGGAGTCTTTCACCTTAGACCCCATTGCACACAATTTGTTTATCGGAGTCTTTCACCGTAGACCCCGTTGCACACCTCCCTCGCACAGGTGTAGCAGCAGTTGGACTAAGTTGGGTCGTGCGACCCATCGAATCATTTTTGGCATTTAAATCTTTGCCAGCCATTCAGTGCCTTTAACACAAGGTCCTGTCCCCAATTGGTTAACAGGCAGCCGGTACAAAAGGCTGCTCGTACACTATTTGTACAAACGAAACTAGTGCAAAGTGAAAATTTTTCAATATAAATCCTATACCTAAGCCTGTCTAAGCATAAACAAAGCAATTCTAGGCCTATACCTAAGCATGCCTAAAAGCTGAAGCCTAAAGTTCAGACTTAAGCCTAATCCAAAAGTCTATACCAGGCCAAGCTGAAGCATATACCCAAGAAAGCCTAAAGTTGAAGCCTATACCTAAGCAAGCTGAAAACCTATACCCAAGCAAGCTGAAACCTATACCAAAGCAAGCTGAAACCTAAGCCTAGACCTAAGCAAGACTAAAGCTGAAGCCTAAACCTAAGCAAGCCTAAGCCTAAAGCTGAAGCCTATACCCAAGCAAGCCTAAAGCTGAAGCCTAACCTGATACTTAAGCGGCCTAAAGCAGAAGCCTAAACTTAAGCAAGCCAAAGCCTAAGCCTAAACAAACCTAAAGCTGAAGACATACCTAAGCAAGCCTAAGCCAAAAGCTGAAGCCTAAACATAAGCAAGCCTAAGCCTAAAGCTGAAGCCTATACCCAAGCAAGCCTAAGCCTAAACAAGCCTAAGGCTGATACCTAAGCAGCCTAAAGCAGAAGCCTAAACTTAAGCAAGCCAAAGCCTAAGCCTTAACAAAGAAGCCTAAACCGCAGTCCTAAGCCTAAGCCTAACATACGCCTTGTACGAGTTCCCTTGGCATAGGCTTAGGCTTAGGACTGAGCTTTATGCTTCTTTGTTAAGGCTTAGGCTTTGGCTTGCTTAAGTTTAGGCTTCTGCTTTAGGCTGCTTAGGTATCAGCCTTAGGCTTGTTTAGGCTTAGGCTTGCTTGGGTATAGGCTTCAGCTTTAGGCTTAGGCTTGCTTATGTTTAGGCTTCAGCTTTTGGCTTAGGCTTGCTTAGGTATGTCTTCAGCTTTAGGTTTGTTTAGGCTTAGGCTTTGGCTTGCTTAAGTTTAGGCTTCTGCTTTAGGCCGCTTAAGTATCAGCTTTAGGCTTGTTTAGGCTTAGGCTTGCTTGGGTATAGGCTTCAGCTTTAGGCTTGCTTGGGTATAGGCTTCAGCTTTTTAGGCTTGCTTAGGTATAGGCTTCAGCTTTTAGGCTTGCTTAGGTTTAGGCTTCAGCTTTTGGCTTAGGCTTGCTTAGGTATGTCTTCAGCTTTAGGTTTGTTTAGGCTTAGGCTTTGGCTTGCTTAAGTTTAGGCTTCTGCTTTAGGCTGCTTAAGTATCAGCTTTAAGCTTGTTTAGGCTTAGGCTTGCTTGGGTATAGGCTTCAGCTTTAGGCTTGCTTGGGTATAGGCTTCAGCTTTGGGATTGGCTTGCTTAGGTATAAGCTTCAGGTTTAGCGAGCTGTCTTTTGTACCGACTGCCTGTTACCTAATTTGGGGACGGGACTTTGTGTCAAAGCCACTGAATGGCTGGCAAAGATTTAAATGCCATAAAGGATTCGATGGGTCGCACGACCGAACTTAGTCCGACTGCTGCTACACCTGTGCGAGGGAGGTGTGCAACGGGGTCTACGGTGAAAGACTCCGACAAACAAATTGTGTGCAATGGGGTCTACGGTGAAAGACTCCGACAAACAAATATGTGACAAAAGCTTGGACGGAAAAAATTGTCTGGATTCCTTAGCCTGAGCATATTTTTGTTAAGGGTACTGTAGTCTTCACATTTTCGGATAAAATTTTTTTGAATTTTAAGGATTTACCCAAATTATTCTGATCACGTGTACACTATGAGTGGGGCCCCTTAAACCAATCCCCTGCACTGATTGCTCAAAGTTGAAACAGAAATTTTATTTACCAGAGTTAAACAAAGTACAAGGGGATGCAAACACGATATCAAAATGAAAACAAGTACAAAGAACGAGCGAGAGAGTTCAAAAAATATTGCTGAAATTATTGTATTTTGGGAAAAATATTAGGTGAAAAAAGTAGAAATATATGAAAAATATTACAAAATTAATGAAATAATTTGAAAAATAAAATTAAATTATGGAATAATTTCGGGGTCACATTCCTCATCTGTGTGCAGGTTCACATATAAGTCAGGGTTGTACAGACAAATATACATGCCTGGGGTATTCATCGTACAAATTACTTGGTCGGTTATTCCTGATCACACCCAAGTCCAGGGTGATCCCTCGCAACTTGCCCTTGTACTCGTCCTTATCTGTGGCGTTATCGCTTGGGCCATAGGCCGTACGCTTTTGGCTCAGTGAAGGATCACGACAGTGTAGCCGTACGGTAGAGCACCCTTATGTCGGTAAGCAACGACTGAATGCCCTGCTCCCGAGGGAACATTTGACTGGCCAAATTACGTGTACTCAACATGTTGTTGAGCGGCCTCATCAGGAAGATGTACTGGTCGTGGACCTTGGCACACGCATTGCCTTATCGAATAGTTTTGCGTGAGGAAAATCACGTAAATGTTGTGGTGGTGGTACTTTTTGCTGTACAGATCGGCCAACTTCTTGGCCTCAATGTCACCCATCAAGTCATCGTACACAATCAGACAAGGTTTTAGCAGCTTTTTTAACATTTCGTCAGACGGGGCACCTGCTTGAGGGACAACTCCCTGCCGTTCAGTTCGGGAATCTGCGTCGAGTACTCACCGTAGGCCCACACTTAACAAAAACTCACAGCTCATATCCCCCTTTTGACCCACACATACCTATTGCCTTGGGCGGCGGGTCAAACATCACGTTGGCACGCCGTAATAGGCGAAGGACCAGCTGGGTCTTGCCCAATGAGGACGGACCGCTGACAATTATCCCCGAAGGGATGGGAAAAGCGAGTTCACTTTCGTTTATTCTGGGGTAATCCATCAGAAAAAAAATCCAACAACTGAAAAGGTGCTTATGCATCTGCGGCATTTCCTTTACGTTTTCTTTCAAAGGCGGGCCGCGGCGTGCATCTCCGGGTGTCGCAGCGGCATAGTGAACACCTTGTTCCGTGCCCTTATGCGGAATTTCGCACGATCGGCAAAGTCCACTTAAGAAATGGCACAAGTTATGACACAACACCTGTGGCAACATACCAATTTCGTCAAATGGCACAAAGTTCTCGCCGTCCATCTTTAGTCGATTCGAAAAGATGGTCACCCCCTCGGGCTGGATTATGTAGTCCAGCTCAACAGTTCCGCTTCTGCAGCTCTAGCACCGCCCTGGCTGGTCCCATGGCACAACCCGAGGCGTTTGCAGGTGTCGTGGGCAATACACCGTTGCGCCCATTGTGATGACGGCAAACTCAATCTCGGGGATGTCGCCCAATTTTTCCGATTGCCTTGCACGCTTCATTGATCAGTAGAGTGTTGATTGCCACCCACTGCGAAAGTTCATGTAGTCCCGGTAGTCCGTTTCAGCAGCAGGTTTTTCGACGGGTTCACTCTCACCGCTTTCCTCAACGGCCAACAACTCTTAAGGGGTTCAGATTTTTTTTTTTCCGGACAATATTTATTATACCCAAGGGGTAGTATTTGCAGTGGCCCTTGTTGTGGTACTCAACAATGCACTTCAGCTGAGGGTAGAGTAGGCGGATTCGGTGTTTTATGTAGAAATACTGTTGGACTTTGACATCTGAACGCATGTGTGTTAGACCGAAACATCAATTGTTGGAAACATGCCAAGAAATCCCTCAAACGCGTAGGTTTCTGCGGCAGCTTTCAGCGAAAATGTGCCAAATTTGATCACTTTGGTCTTGGAATCACGACCTTGGTAGGTTGTTTTGAGTTTTTTACCGCTCAGATAGGCGTTCGCTTTGTTCACCGCCTCAGGGTTGTTCAAATATTCTGCTAAATTTTCGGGTTTACAGTTTAGCAGTTTGGATAGGGTTGCAGTCAAAGGGAGTACCATAATCTGTAAAAAATCAATAAATTGGCTTAGGGTTTAAATGTTTGCTTGAATTGGTGTCTTTTTTTGTATTATTCTATGACCACTACTCTATAGTCTTTGGTTTGTGGATGGGCGTGGCCTATCGATTAAGAATTGACACTGCGTCTGGAGGTCGCTGCGCGCTAACACCACTCTCACGATCGATAAATAATTATGTGTTCTTTCGCAGGTCATTTTATGTTTTTTAGCAATTATAATCATAAACTATTTCCTAATGGTAATGGCCCCAAGAAAAATCAATGATAAATTGGTATTTGAGAACAAAAGTAATCATTTTTTGAGTTTTTTATAATAATTAAATTTGAAGAAATGCAAATGGATGAGCTGAAAAGGGAAACATTTTCACCCCAAAATGGTGAAGACGTCAGCATCATTGGAAACAACAGCAACAACAACAACAACAACAACAACAACAACAACAACAACAACACCCAAACCCTGCTTGACCTACAACCGGGCCCCTCAAAAAGGGGACGGAAGCCTCGCCTGGACAAAATCCATGAGGAAATTGGTTCTGCAGTGAAGAAAGCCAAGGCCATGGAAAATGAAGGTGGTTAAGTTTTTCAGTTAATTTGCTCAAATTCGCAAAATTTAGTGGATGAATCGCCCAAAAAACAACCGAAAAATGTGTTTGACTACCCTTCCATATTTTGGAAATTGGGTCGCCCCAAGGTTTTTAACAAAATTTTGAATTAAAAAATGGCAAAATGTTTAGTATGGTGTGTTCACGTTCATGTGCGATGAGTGTCGTGGCGAAAATTTCCGGCAGGGAAAGAGCAGTTTCAAACTCATCAATCAGAATGGCGAGCAACAGCAGCGACTTGTGTTTGCCCAATCGTTTTGCCATGACTGTGCAAAGCTGAACTTTGATTTCACCGATCTGATCATGAAGCACAAAAAGAAAGATGAATCGGCAGCGACAACGATGGCAAAGAGTTTCCGATGGACTAAGGATGAAGAAAAATGAACCAAGTTGGCACAATACAATACAAGGACATTTTGAAAAAATTTATACTTGTTCGTCAAATGACAAACTCTTTCTTTGTAATTTTGCCGAGCAATACGCCTGGTTTTGTTGGAATAAACAAATTCAAAGCACATTTGCCAAAGAAGTTTGTGCTCGATGGGGCCGGGTGGATGTTTTGTGTTGTCTGGCATAATTTACCCATACATCCGGGGAAAAGACAGGGTTGATGGTCCTGATTATTGAGTTATGTTAGGCAAAGCTTGGTACATTCTACCGACGTTTGTGATTGTTCACCTGTACGACGGCATTGTGAGTGGGATTCATCATGACATGATTGCCGACGTTTGGAGCTGCTCAAATAGTTTAGACCATGGATAGTGGGTAGATTAGACTGATGCACGGTAACGACCACGACCCGACCCCCGAATCTACACGAAACGGATGTGTTCCATTTTGTGATTGCTGTGCACATGTACCGTATTCGGCACTCAGAGTTCCCTTGGAAGACGCCCGAGTTTAACCCATCCGCAGGTTGTTGGGCCTAATTATTAAATTAAGTTATGCAAAGCTTGGTACATTCTACCGACGTTTGTGATTGTTCACCTGTACGACGGCATTTTGAGTGGGATTCATAATAACATGACGAAGTTTGGAGCTGCTCAAAGAGTTTAGACCATGGATAGTGGGTAGATTAGACTGATGCACGGTAACGACCCGACCCGACCCCCGAATCTACACGAAACGGATGTGTTCCATTTTGTGATTGCTGTACACAAGTACCGTGTTCGGCACTCAGGGTTCCCTTGTAAGACGCCGGAGTTTAACCCATCCGCACACATCCAGCAGAAAAAGATCAGAACTGAAGAACTAGCAAAATATGCGGTCTATTTGAACGGTGGTGTGTGCCACCTTTACAATTATCTAAACAATGGCGCAATTAAGAGCATGATTGTCGGCAAAACCTTTGCCAATCTGCTCCAAGTTATTTCCGTTGAGGAAAATTGGACAATATGGTTGCGAGGGTCTTTCAGGCGCCGTTGTTTCACAAAACATAGCAAGGAAGTTGATGTGCTTAACGTTGAGATTCGCACTCAGACCGGAAGGTTAGGCTTTTTCCGCAGGGCATTTACGTCTTATCACTTATTTAAGGCAGGTACAATTCTAGTTTGGGCTTATTCTGTTGACTCTATAGTTTAAAAGGTGCTACGTTCTGAGGATGGTTCGCGTGTTTTTTCACGGCATAAGCGACCCTATGCAACAAACAAATCTGTCGATATTGGCAAAGATGTAATAATATAAGTATAATTCACATAAAAATATTCTTATTATACGTTAGCTACTTCTTTTCGCTTTACAGGTAAATATTGGTCAAAATTCTAAATTGATTGTTTGTTGGCACCGTTCCAGCACCCTTCCTCCTATTTTTTTTATTTAGGCCCCTTAACGGGTACTGTAATTATTGGAGCAGACAAAATAAAAACATGAGAAAAAATCAACGGCAATAAATAATAAAAAATTCAAAAGCTAAATACTTACGGCACTTGTATTCTGTACTAAAACAAAAATTTTAATAAGTTAAAAAAAGTTTTAATTATTTGTGAATTAAAAAACGCAAGATATTTATTATTAATTTTAGAGAATATTTAAGCAATTTTAAATTAATTTATTTCTTAAAATAATTAATTTAAAACCAAAATTGGGAAAAATTGGTTATGTAATTTGTTTGATTGCCAACACCCTCGCAACATCGAGTTGTTTATTTATTTACCCCCTGAAGGGTATTGTAATAAATTTGACCTATTAAAAATAATTGATTAGAAAATTCGTAAAATAAATGTAGGGTGTTGGTAAATTAAACTATATCAAAATAATAAAAATTTAGTGAGAAAAATTATTTATTTATTTGTGAATTTAAAATAATAAAAATAATAATTACTTGAGAAACAATAATTTGATGAAGTTTTTAATTAATTTATTTATTTTATAAAATATGAATTTAATTATAGATTCCCCATAACCTTCAAAAATTCATAAATAATAAATAAAACAAACACCTTTTTAAAAATAAAGATTCAGAAGATAAACTGGTGAGTGAATTAAATTATGCATTAAAATAATAATAAATTTTAATGAGAAAAATAAATAATTTTATTTGCAATTTAAAAAAAATATTTATTATGACTTTTACAATTAGTAAATATTAATTAATTTTTAATAAATATTTAATAATAAAATATAATTTTAATTATATAGTCACCACTTTCTTTTTCATTCAAAAGAGAAAATTAGTAGAAATTTCCATTAATTGATTTGCTGTCACCCTTCCCGCACTCTTTCCCCTTTGTTAGCAGATTTCCCCTTTGTTAGCTGATTGTTTGTTTAGCCCTTTTTTTATGGGTATTGGAATTAATTTGGCTTATAGAAAAATTTAATAAGAAAATTCAAAAGAAATATATTTAATTAATAAAAAAAATCTACATCAAATAGAAAAAATTTTAATATTTTTTTAAAATTATTTGCGTGTTCAAATGAAAAATAATTAATATTAATTTTAGAGTAAAAGTTAAGCAATTTTAAATTAAGTTTTTAAAATAATTTTTATTCTGCGTTTTCAAAATTCTTTTCCATTAAAAGCGAAAATTGGGGTGGGCGGTTTTGTTAATTGATTTGTTTATTTGTCTTCGTTTCAACACCCTCACACTATTTTTTAACCCTTTAGGGGGTACTGTAATTAATTTGAGTTTAAAAATTGTTGAGAAAAATTCTACAATAATAAATTAATTAATTATTGTTAATAAAATCGATTAAATGTAAGGGTGTTGCTAAATTATTTTGTTATAAAAATAATAATAATTTAATGAAAAACAAAAAAATTTTTGTTTGTGAATTAAAAAAATAATATTATATATATATATATATAAATTTTTTATAAAATATTATTTTAATTATATGGCTTCTTTCCCTTTAAAAGCGGAAAGTTGGAAAATTTCAAATAGATTTTTTTATTGGACACCCTTCCAACACTATACCCTTTTGATAATTGAAATAAAATATGCATCAACATTTTAATATTTTATTGAGATCGAGTTCAAACTGGAATTTTTTATTATTTTAGAATAATTAATTAATTTTTTATAATTTTATTTGTGAATTTAAAATAAAATTATTATTATTGATAAAGAAATAAAAATTTGAAAATCTTTTAATTAATTTAACTAGGAAATTCCATTAAATACTTCTTTATTGAGCACCCTTCCATGGAATTTTTTTGTTAATTTTAGAATAATTAATTTATTTTAATTTTTTATTTGTGTATTTAAAATAAAAAATATTATTATTGTTTGATAAATACAGTTTGATAAATCCTTTTAGTTAATTAATTAGGAAAATTCCTTTAATTGTTTTCTTTATAGGGCACCTTTCCACCACCCTTCCCTTTTGATAATGATTTATTGATTTAGCCCGCTTAAAGAGTACTGTAATTATGTGTGCGATAAAAATACAAAATTTGGTGACGAGGATAAAAGTTATTCAACAATAAACAAATGAAACTGCTTTTAATAAATGGGGCGGTACATTAATTATGCATCATAAATAACATTTTATTAAGAAAAAATAAATAATTTTTTAAATTTATTTTTAAGTTTAAAATGAAAACATTTATTATATTTTTAGAATAATACTTAATCAGTTTTAAATTAATTTTATTCTTTTTTTTATTTTACGGTCCCCAAATTCTTTTCCATACAAAAGCGAAAATGTCAAATAATCATGTTAATTGATTTGTTTATTTAACACCCTTCCCGCAATTCTTCCCTTTGAAAGTTAATTGTTTGTTTGGCCCCTTTAATGTGTACAGGTGAAATCAAATTTGACGAGTAAATTCAAAATAAATAAATTTAATTATTTGTTAACAAAAAGATTCAAAATAAATAATTATTAATTAGTTTAAAATAAAAATATTCATTATTATTTCAGAATAATAATTTTGATAAAAAAATAAAAGCTCAGGAAAAATTTATGGGATAAATAAATATTTTTAATTATTTGCAAATTTAAAAGATAAATATTTGTTATTATTTAAATAATGATAAGTTTAAAATAAAATAATAATTATTATTTTTAGAAGAATAATTCAACAAAAAATAAATTAAATTTTGATAAAAAATAAAAGGCTTAGGAAAATTGACTTATGAAATAAAATACAAAATTTATGGAATAAATAAATATTTTTAATTATTTGCAAATTTAAAAAGATAACATTTGTTATTATTTTAAATAATAATAATAACTTAATTAAATCTTTTTTATAATTATTTTAATTAATAAATATTATTTAATTATACGGTCCCCCATTTTAAAATGAAAATTGGGAAAATTTTGTTAATTGATTTGTTTAATTGGTCCCCTCGCCACTCTTGCCATCCTTCTCGTTGCAGTGAACTCTCGCCACACTCTTTTGCCATTCTCGCCATGCTGCTCGTTCACTCTCGCCACACTCTTTTGCCACTCTTGCCATCCTTCTCGTTGCAGTGAACTCTCGCCATCCTTTTTTGCCATTCTCCCCATGCTTCTTGTTCACTCCTTTTGCCACTCTCGCCATCCTTCTCATTGCAATGCACTCTCGCCACACTATCTCGCCATAGTTGTCTCGCCTCATAGGGGCAGACATTCTTGCTTCTCATTGGTTGCTGCAGCAGTGATGACGTCAATTTTTTCCTTTATCAGAGCAAATTAATGTTTATGATCCATTGCCAATGTGGCCGAGTGGTTAGTGCGTCAGCCTGGCCGCCCCTCTGGGGTTCGGATCCGCTTGGGGCGGGGAATTTTTGATGAATTTTAAATGAATTTAAATTCAATGTCTTAAGACGTTTCAACCTTTAAGATGTTTAAAAATTAATTAAAAATAATTTAAATTTAATTAAAAATTTGCATAAAGTCGCGCAGTAAAAAAAAGTCGCGCACCCTGCAATAGGTTTGGGTTTGCAAGAAAAAATCAATAAAATAATTTGCATAAAGTCGCGCAGTACGAAAAAAGTCGCGCAGTAAGAAAAAGTCGCGCAGTAAAAAAAGTCGCGCACCCCTGCAATAGGTTTGGGGTTGCAAGAAAAAATCAATAAAAAAATTTGCATAAAGTCGCGCAGCAAGAAAAAGTCGCGCACCCCTGCAATAGGTTTGGGGTTGCAAGAAAAAATCAATAAAAAAATTTGCATAAAGTCGCGCAGCAAGAAAAAGTCGCGCAATAGGTTTTGGGCTTCGGTACTGAAAAAATTTTGGCGCTCAAATGGCCCGCGCTCACTTGGCGGCGCTCAAATGGCTGGCGCTCAGTTGGCCTGCACCCCCCCCCCCCCCCACACCTATGGGGGGCTACCGTAATCCGGTGAAATCTGTGTCACTAACTACTCAATAACATCAATTTCGAGCGAATGGCTTAAAATAAACCATTTATTTAAATAAATGAAAAATATTCCGAATGGAAAAAGTTAATATGTATTAATAAATTTTCAATAAATAGGAGATAATAACAAATTAAATACAAAATACAAAATTATTTCTTAAAAAGAAAATTAAAAAATCTATGGTAACAATTATTATTCTATTATTCAAATAACCAATGAAAATAACTATGTCTAAGAATTTGCAAATGGACAAATTATTTGTTCAAGAAGGAACTTTTTTAACATAAATTATAAAATAAAAATATTTTTTAAAAGACTAAGAAATGCCTCAAGATAAACAATAGAATTGAATGTGTTAAAACATATATAAAATAATATTATTAAGAATTTTAAAAATGATTAAGAAAGGAATCGAAAGAAAGGCCGAACAACTGACAACAACAGCGATTTTGCTAATTGCTTATTATTATAAAAAATAATAAAAACCACAATAAAATAATTTTTTAATCGAAAAATCATAAATTTCTGAATTAAAAATTAACTCAGATTAGGATAATTTATTGTCGCGACTGAACGTCAGCCGCGAATGTCCGTCGAGCGGACAAATGGGAGGACGGGGAGGAATGAACGAAGTTGCGAACGAGGAGTGATTGATGGATGAAATGACGAAAAAAGTACCAGTAAACAACTGAAGCATGGATAAAAGAGCTGCAGTTAATGACTGATACCAAAAAATTAAATTAAAAAGGTAAATGAATTGAATAAATCAAATGAAAAGATGTAAATTAAAAAGTAAATAAATAAATCAATAAAAAAACTTATTAATTTAACATTTGTCTTTATCAACACACCAAAATATGAATAAAACCTAAATAACTGAAGCGCTAGAAAAGCTAGACTCGAACGCGAGAAAATAGTACATCATTTACATATTCTAATTAAAGAAAAAAATTGAAGAAAATTATATCCGAGAATTACTCAAACTAACGGTTTTGCACTTTTATCGATTATAATTCTAATTTGAATAAAGTAACCACCATTTTATTGCCAAAAAGAAAAAAATAAAACAAATGTGATCAGCAGCCGATCATTGCCAGTGTTGCACCAATCACAACTCAACAGACAAAAGACTAAATTTCGAACAATAAAAAAATAGGATTTAAAAACAGACCAACGATATATAAATTTAGTTAATTAAAATCTTTAATATTTGCATATTCATTTAAAAAATCATTGTTAAAGAATTAGTAAAGCAAAAAATTAAAAAAAATTGATGTAACAAAAGCTTTTGGTTGGCAAAAAAACACTGTTTGACACGAACACAAGGGTATGCTAATATAAATTTATTCTAGTAATAAATTTAATTTAGTTTACAAATAGAAAAAAAATGATTGAAGCAGCATGTTTGTTAGATTTCACTAAAAGCCAAAGATTATCATTTATAGAAAACTAAATATATTTAATAATTTTTTTAGGAAATTCAATAAATAATTAATACAAAATCATTCAATATAATAAGAACAATCATCTTTAAAAATAAAGTAAGAGATGAACTAGAGCATAATATTAAATTATTAATAACATAAAGATGCATTCATGAAATTTTTAATATAAAATTCAGTAACAGAATTCATTAAAGTTTAATTCTAAATTTAATAAGTTTTCAGACAGCTATAATTGCATGATTTTTTTATCGTAAATTAATGAAAAACTGGCAAAGTGTAATTATTCACCATGAAATAAAAAATATAAAGAAAATAATTGATATTAAGTTATTAATGCATAGGACGATTTAAACAAATATTTTAAGTAATCTATTGGATTTATAAAAATGAACAGCGACAAAATGATGAGAAAATGTAGAAATAAAAATTAAAATAGATATATAGGTATATCATTAAATAGAAAAATATTTAAATATTTCATTAAAAAAGTGACATTTAACGGATCTGAATTGCAAGATAATAACATTTATAAAAAATAAATTTAGAATATTAATTTAGTATTTCGTCCAGAAAGAATATTAATATATAATGTTTGATTAAATAAAATATAACCGAGTGGGGGAAAATGTATCCTTGTAGCTGGGCTCCATATAAAAATAATAAAGTAACTTTCATATATTAATTAGGGTATCTTTACATATAAAACTAAATCTTAATATCGTAATACATAAAATTAAATTTAGATCAACATTTTTTATACGATGTCATCTACACAACTAATATTTAGTCCATTTAAATTGGATTTAATTCTGATAAATTTAAAATGAATTATGCTTGATCCTTAAAATGTTAATGAATATAGTTCAATTTTTAAAAGATATTTTTATTTTAAAAAATAAACATTTGTTTAAATCAAATTAATATACCATAATCTTATTTATGCAAAAGAAATAGAAAAATTCATGAAAAAATAATTAAAATTGCATCAATAATGAACTTAAAAGTTATATTATGTACTAAATGAGGACAAAAAAATAATAATATGGTTGATTACAAAAAATTAAAATCCCATTTGACAAATTATTCAATAAAGGAAATGCAATAATCCTAGTCAGAAAGATAAAGACAAGTTTTCAAAGGATAAATACTGATTTATATCTGTAATTTTTAAATTTAATAAACATCATAATCGACTGCTGACTTTGTTTTTTAGGAATTTTGTATTAAATATACAACTTGTTTATAAAATATTAACATATAAATATAATAGAATAAATAGCAATCTACACAGACAAGTGCCCTAATTTCAATTGGCTTTGCAAGAGAAAATAAAAAAGAAGAATGAATCTTATTATTTGTTTTAATATTCTTCAAAAAGTAAACGTACTTCGCGAACTGAGAATATAGCCTGGTCTGAACGTCAAGGTCACCAACATTGTGAACCATTTGAAAATCAATATAAACCCTGAGACAGACCGTCCATGAGTTCGATGAAGTAATAAACACTGCTTTAATATTGTAAAATAAATTAAAAATTATTGCGAAGAAAAATAAATATTCTGGGTTTTATAAGATTAATATAGGGCAAAAAGAAATTATGAACTCCAATGGGTCCGCGAGAATTAAAGATTAAAAACAAGAATTATAGCAAAAAATAAATGTTATTATAATTTTATAAGAAAAATTAAATTTAAAAAATTCAAAATTAAAATTGCTTTAGATATAAAAAATAAAATCAATTTATTATATAACTTTGTGATAGTAAATTCTAGAAAAAGCATAAATAAACACCAAATTTTAAAATCATGTCTTATGCCTTTTACAACATTTTCAATAAGTACCATATGGGAAAGTCTTATTTAAATTAAAATTGCACCATATTAATAAATTAATGCAAAATAATTAAATAAATATCTATTATCTATATTCTATATTCTATGAAATTATTGACTCTATCCCGGTAATGTACTTGTTTGGAGGAGTTACACCCAAGCATGTGAACAAAATTTAATTTTCAAATTCTAAATATTAATTATTGAAAATAATAAATAAATGTTCCTTAACTCATTAATCACCAATGAAAATTGTTGATTTTTGTTTAGTAAATTACTGCGTTTTTACGAGTATAATTAAAAGCAAAACAAAGAATTTGATATTAATGACTTTTTATTGCAAAATAAGGTCATTGTAAGAAATGTAATTTTTGGATAAATAATATAAAAAGAATTTTTTTTTGCAATATAAATATTAAATTGTTATATAATATATGTAAATTAAAAAAGCAAGAAAATAGCTTAATTATAATGAATGTTGAAACATGAATACTCCAATGAAAAAAGAATAAATAAATAATTACATTAAAAAGAAATTAAAATAATAATTAATAGATTTTTTTGCTTAAATTTCATAACCTTTTGAATATCATCATGAATATCGGTCTGATTCTTGGATGAAGGTCAGACATAAAATTGACTATTTTGAAAATAGAAGTAAATAAGACTAAGAAATTAATAACCAAATGATTAGCAAAAATAAATTAATTTTTTTAAAATGTTTTTTAGTTAGTTATGAAGCATTTAAATTTCATGTTTTTATAGAAGCGCAAATATTTATAAATGTTTTAACGAAAACTAAAGTCGTTTCCAATTGAAAATGCAGTCAATGTTCGTTGACAAATCCCTAACAATGAATTCGCTTGCAATGCAAAGAATTGAAATTAAAAATTACTTTAATAATAGATAATTTACTACATTTTACAATATTATAAAAATTTTTTAATTTTAATTGTATCTCAATAAATCCCACAATATACATCTGATACAAAAGAAAAAAAAAGCAAAAAGTTGTTATTTATACAAACTTTTAGTGTTTTTTTTCAATTCATTATAAAAATAAAAAAGTAACTTTAAATAAAGTAACAATATTTTAAAACATTGTAACAATATTATAAAATATTTTAAAACTTTTTAACAATATTATAAAATTTTTGCAAAATATTTTTACCTGTAAAAGATAAAAAAGAAAGATGGAAGGGAGATGCATGAATGAGGAAAATGAGGTAGTAGATGTAGCAAGTAAGGGGAGGGGATAAGCTCATTAAGATTAATTGGCTAATTGGCATTTTTTTGCGTCCAAGTGGCGTTTTTGCTTATTTATTTATTTCCGCGGCATGAGTTCGGTGAGGAACGCAAGAAAAAGAAGTTTTTATTCAGTTTAATGATTCTTAAAAATTTTATCAATATTGTATAACTCATTTATTAGTAAAATAAATTTTCAAATTTTGAAGAAAAAATTTTCACAATACAGTATAACAATTTCATGCTTTTAAAAATTTACATAAACATAAAAATATGGATTCAAAAAAAGAAAAATATTTGAAATTATCTATATAAAATTAACGACACATCATTTATAAGAAGGATAATAAATGCTATAATAATAAAAATTCAATAAATAAATAAATATTATTATTATTATTATTAATATATCAATCGATTAAAAATGAATTATTTAGAGATTGTTTAAATTAGTTAACATTAACAATTAAATAAAAATAGCAGAAATTTATGTAATAAATTGAATAAAAAGCCAACTAAACATTTTCTTTTTAATATCTCAATAGCTCCATAATATGGAACCAGTGGCAAAACCGAGAGTGGGTTCTGTGCGTCGATATCACGATAAAAGGAAAAAATTAAAAAAATTTATTAAAAGATAAAAAGAACTATTTATTTAAAAAAAAAATTAAAAATTTATATGAAAGAGAATTCTGAAGGACAATTCTGAAGAATAAATTCAAATTTAAAAGTAAATAAACAAATCCATTTAAGACCTCACCTTCGAACAAAAAGAAAAACCTAAAAATAGATTTTTAATTAATAAATCAAAGTTAATTGGATAATTACCAAGATAAAAACCAAAAATTAAAATATTTTTAAATTAAAATTTAAATCAAAAAAATAATAATAATGTTGTTTCGTTTTCAGCAGCAATATATATTATTAAAAACGCTATATATAAATGTTTTTTTTAAATATTTAAGAAATATTAATAAAAATTTGTTAGATTAATTGTTTCTTTTTCTTTGGGTGTAATTTGAATGGAATATATTCGAATATTCTAAAAGAGAAAAATTAAAGGTACAAAAACTTGTAATTGCAAAAAATCAAATATAAAATATTTTCAAATTTAACTATTATTTGAACATGCCCAAAAATAGAATTAAATTAACATTTATTGCAAATAAATATTAGGCCCAAATAATCAACATAACAGGTGGCTTTTTACAAGATGAAACCAAATTTAAGTAAAACCCAAAAGTTTAAAGTCGAAAAATTATGGCTGCTATTGGCATAGCTGTGGGCGATGTTTCGACCCAGAGGACCAGCTTGTAGATGGAAAAACATGGCATTAAATATCTTTTTATAATCAAAGTTACGATTTTTAATTGCTAAAAATCGATAAATAGGTTCCTATATTGTGCTAAAAATGATGAAATAAACGCAAAAACTGGAAAATGTCAAAAAGTGGTGAAATATGTAATTGCCTAAATTAAAACTTCCGTTACTATATTAAAAAAATTTTTTCAATTAAATAATTGACAAAAGCTGAGAAATAAATTAGTTTAAAAAATAATTTTCTATCACGAAAATAGTAAAAGAAAAAGGCTAAGGTATAATAATGAATCGGCATAATTTTTCAAAACAAAAAATATTTTTTAAAAAAGAATGAACTACATAATTTTCTGTATTTTATTTCCGAAAATGATCACCACATCACCCCATTCGAGGAACGAAAGAAAAATTAATGATTTAACAACAGCTTTTAAATTAATTAAAGGTTTCACCAGCTTAGAAGCTGAGAAAAAATTCTTTTTCTCAGAAAGGCCAAGGAGGCCTTTACTATTACGAGTAAAGCGCCACACGGCCAAAACACAAAATAATTTTTTCAATAGAATAGTAAAAAAACTGGAATAACTTTCCAGTGGTAGCGGTACAAATTAATAAGGCAAAGGAATTCAGGGGTTTGCTAAAAGCAATGAGTTCTGAGTAGGAATATTCATGTGCCATATTAACACAATATTTTAATCGCCTGTGAATTTTTAACATTTGATTGATTTTATTTTTATCACGATATTCATTGTATTTTTATTTGATCATTTTATTTGTTTGTTTTCTTTTTGGCACCATGTAAGAGCACTAATGTGCCTTTGGTTTGCTCGATAAATTAAATAACATTTTACAATGAAATATTTTTTAATAATATTAAAAAAAACAAAGCATTCGTCAATATTCTGCATTAAAT
Organism: Heterodera schachtii; assembly: GCA_023374025.1. Lineage (NCBI taxonomy): Eukaryota > Metazoa > Nematoda > Chromadorea > Rhabditida > Heteroderidae > Heterodera > Heterodera schachtii. The sequence goes on from SIJG01000021.1 coordinate 1,853,679, forward strand.
ATCCATGTCGCTGCACGTACTTGTTTGATGCTATCACGCATATGCTGCATATACCACTGTGGGCTGCGTCTGAACATTTATAATTAAATAGATTTTTTATAAAACTGCAAAAATAAAAAGAAGGATAGTTGTAAAACATAGATACATATATTTAAATAAATTAAAACCAAAAAATAATACAGCAATTTAAAATAAAGAAAACCTTTATTTAAATTGTGTAATAAAATGTAATTATTTGTTAATACCTGTTGTATATCAATTAAACGGTTCAAAAGTAAAAAAAAGTTAAAAACTTTAATTTGCCAACAAAGGATTTGAATATCAAATTTTGAATATTTTTATACTTGTAATTAACTAATTTCTTAACAACTTGTTTGTATTAAAACATGATAAAAATAACCAGGAATAAGTAATTAAGTAATACTGTTTAATAAATAAATCCTCAACAAAAATTAACATTAATGACAAATAAATTTTTGAACACAATTTACTAATTGTTTTTCAAATATCATTGGAAGAAAACAAAAGAAATTACTATTAAAGGGCTTTCATTAAAAATAAAAAAAATATAAAAGTAGCAAATACAAAAGAAAAATTAAGTTTAAATAATAAATATTAATTATAATATTTTGAAATATAGAAAAAATACTATAAAAGAAACATATTTGACGAAGAAAGGCCCGATCAGAAATTATCTTGTACAATTGATAAAATTTTATAAAATTATTAGCTTTTAAATTTTCAATTTAATCAACAAAGTTTTGTTCGAATATAATAAAATATTTTGCTAAGCTTTAGCAGACGCAGTGATTAAATATATATAAGATCAGACATTTATTTTAATAAGTATAATGACTAGTCAATATTAATAATTTACCATTATATGTCAAAATATTCACCAAATAGTAAAAGGAATGGAAAGATGATGTAAAGGAAAATGTCATTATTTAATTAATTTAAATAGCTGATAGCCAACAGTTTTTCAAAATAAAATTTCTATTTAATAACATTATTTTCGACACAGAATTCTATTTTTATAACTTATGCACTAACGATACTCAGTGAATATTTTGATCATATTAGAAAAAAATAAATATATTAAAGTATATGTATTTGAAAATAGGAACTTAGCTTATTTTATTAAAATAATGTTAATGCTAAAAATCATAAATATAAAAAAAAATAAATAGAATTTTAAAAATTTGAATAATTAATTTATAATCAATAAACGATGCTACAAGAAGAGAATACTGTTCGACAATGTTCGAGTATACCAATTATTTCTTTTAATATTGAAGTTTTCCAAAAGATATAGCAATTTATAATAACTAAGGAAGAATTCAATTACTCAAAAAAAGCAAGACATAAAAAATAATGTTTATATGAAATTTTTAGTGAAATGATTTTTAATAATCTCATCGAGTTTGAGCGAATGTCTTCTTGGGCGTGAGTTTGATTTTTTGTTAAAGCTGATACATAAATATCTTTTTAAATCTTTAAAGTTTAAAAATCCGATAAATAAAGAAACAGGATTCTATTGCAATTTAGAAAAACTATTTTGAAATGAATGACAAATTTTAATGATAATGAGGGTTTAAAAAATATAAGCATATAAATGTCGCTCCAACATTTAAAACAGAAGAATACACAAAGAAATACCATAAACTTTGCAACAAATTAAACTTAATATTCGATTAAAATTAAATAAATGAATAAATTGATTATTATCAAAACAAATAATTTATTATAGATTTGAATAGAATGAAGATTTATGAAATTAATACGAATTCCGCATAAAACATGGAAACAGAATATTATACGAAATAATTCAAAAAAATTAGTAATTTTTTAAGGAATGAATACTCAGATTAAGAAGATTTCATTATCATAAAAAATGTTTCCCAAATTCTAACCTAATTTTCTATAGCAATAAAATTAGCAATTCAGAAAAGCAACCATAATTTAATTCAAAAATGATAATTAATTGGAAAAAACAAATAAAATAATTAATTTGGGAGACAGAAATAACATTATTGACTTCATGGGAGAGACATGGAATGTTGTTAAATGATGCGCGTTCGTTTTTACGGAACTTAAAACAATTTATGAGATAATATACAAATCATTTTTTAATTTAGAAAGGAATAAAACATTACTAAAAACGGCATAAATATCTTTTTATAATCAAAGTTACGATTTTTAATTGCTAAAAATCGATAAATAGGTTCCTATATTGTGCTAAAAATGATGAAATAAACGCAAAAACTGGAAAATGTCAAAAGTGGTGAAATATGTAATTGCCTAAATTAAAACTTCCGTTACTATATTAAAAAATTTTTTCAATTAAATAATTGACAAAAGCTGAGAAATAAATTAGTTTAAAAATAATTTTCTATCACGAAAATAGTAAAAGAAAAAGGCTAAGGTATAATAATGAATCGGCATAATTTTTCAAAACAAAAAATATTTTTTAAAAAAGAATGAACTACATAATTTTCTGTATTTTATTTCCGAAAATGATCACCACATCACCCCATTCGAGGAACGAAAGAAAAATTAATGATTTAACAACAGCTTTTAAATTAATTAAAGGTTTCACCAGCTTAGAAGCTGAGAAAAAATTCTTTTTCTCAGAAAGGCCAAGGAGGCCTTTACTATTACGAGTAAAGCGCCACACGGCCCAAACACAAAATAATTTTTTCAATAGAATAGTAAAAAAACTGGAATAACTTTCCAGTGGTAGCGGTACAAATTAATAAGGCAAAGGAATTCAGGGGTTTGCTAAAAGCAATGAGTTCTGAGTAGGAATATTCATGTGCCATATTAACACAATATTTTAATCGCCTGTGAATTTTTAACATTTGATTGATTTTATTTTTATCACGATATTCATTGTATTTTTATTTGATCATTTTATTTGTTTGTTTTCTTTTTGGCACCATGTAAGAGCACTAATGTGCCTTTGGTTTGCTCGATAAATTAAATAACATTTTACAATGAAATATTTTTTAATAATATTAAAAAAACAAAGCATTCGTCAATATTCTGCATTAAATATCCATGTCGCTGCACGTACTTGTTTGATGCTATCACGCATATGCTGCATATACCACTGTGGGCTGCGTCTGAACATTTATAATTAAATAGATTTTTTATAAAACTGCAAAAATAAAAAGAAGGATAGTTGTAAAACATAGATACATATATTTAAATAAATTAAAACCAAAAAATAATACAGCAATTTAAAATAAAGAAAACCTTTATTTAAATTGTGTAATAAAATGTAATTATTTGTTAATACCTGTTGTATATCAATTAAACGGTTCAAAAGTAAAAAAAGTTAAAAACTTTAATTTGCCAACAAAGGATTTGAATATCAAATTTTGAATATTTTTATACTTGTAATTAACTAATTTCTTAACAACTTGTTTGTATTAAAACATGATAAAAATAACCAGGAATAAGTAATTAAGTAATACTGTTTAATAAATAAATCCTCAACAAAAATTAACATTAATGACAAATAAATTTTTGAACACAATTTACTAATTGTTTTTCAAATATCATTGGAAGAAAACAAAAGAAATTACTATTAAAGGGCTTTCATTAAAAATAAAAAAAATATAAAAGTAGCAAATACAAAGAAAAATTAAGTTTAAATAATAAATATTAATTATAATATTTTGAAATATAGAAAAAATACTATAAAAGAAACATATTTGACGAAGAAAGGCCCGATCAGAAATTATCTTGTACAATTGATAAAATTTTATAAAATTATTAGCTTTTAAATTTTCAATTTAATCAACAAAGTTTTGTTCGAATATAATAAAATATTTTGCTAAGCTTTAGCAGACGCAGTGATTAAATATATATAAGATCAGACATTTATTTTAATAAGTATAATGACTAGTCAATATTAATAATTTACCATTATATGTCAAAATATTCACCAAATAGTAAAAGGAATGGAAAGATGATGTAAAGGAAAATGTCATTATTTAATTAATTTAAATAGCTGATAGCCAACAGTTTTTCAAAATAAAATTTCTATTTAATAACATTATTTTCGACACAGAATTCTATTTTTATAACTTATGCACTAACGATACTCAGTGAATATTTTGATCATATTAGAAAAAAATAAATATATTAAAGTATATGTATTTGAAAATAGGAACTTAGCTTATTTTATTAAAATAATGTTAATGCTAAAAATCATAAATATAAAAAAAAATAAATAGAATTTTAAAAATTTGAATAATTAATTTATAATCAATAAACGATGCTACAAGAAGAGAATACTGTTCGACAATGTTCGAGTATACCAATTATTTCTTTTAATATTGAAGTTTTCCAAAAGATATAGCAATTTATAATAACTAAGGAAGAATTCAATTACTCAAAAAAAGCAAGACATAAAAAATAATGTTTATATGAAATTTTTAGTGAAATGATTTTTAATAATCTCATCGAGTTTGAGCGAATGTCTTCTTGGGCGTGAGTTTGATTTTTTGTTAAAGCTGATACATAAATATCTTTTTAAATCTTTAAAGTTTAAAAATCCGATAAATAAAGAAACAGGATTCTATTGCAATTTAGAAAAACTATTTTGAAATGAATGACAAATTTTAATGATAATGAGGGTTTAAAAAATATAAGCATATAAATGTCGCTCCAACATTTAAAACAGAAGAATACACAAAGAAATACCATAAACTTTGCAACAAATTAAACTTAATATTCGATTAAAATTAAATAAATGAATAAATTGATTATTATCAAAACAAATAATTTATTATAGATTTGAATAGAATGAAGATTTATGAAATTAATACGAATTCCGCATAAAACATGGAAACAGAATATTATACGAAATAATTCAAAAAAATTAGTAATTTTTTAAGGAATGAATACTCAGATTAAGAAGATTTCATTATCATAAAAAATGTTTCCCAAATTCTAACCTAATTTTCTATAGCAATAAAATTAGCAATTCAGAAAAGCAACCATAATTTAATTCAAAAAATGATAATTAATTGGAAAAAACAAATAAAATAATTAATTTGGGAGACAGAAATAACATTATTGACTTCATGGGAGAGACATGGAATGTTGTTAAATGATGCGCGTTCGTTTTTACGGAACTTAAAACAATTTATGAGATAATATACAAATCATTTTTTTAATTTAGAAAGGAATAAAACATTAATTTTCATATTAGAAAAAGAGCAATACAATGATTATTAATGTAAAAAGATAAAAAAAGAAAATAACGTTTGAATTGCAATGAAAATATTAATTTATAACCTTATCATAAAAATTGAGACTTTAAAAAAATATAGATATTAAAATCAATACCAAATAAAAGGAATCTGTATCATCTGAAATAAATTTATGAAGCTAAGAAATTTGATTTTACGCAACATAATTTAATAAACTAAATATTAAATTGTTATAATATTACAATATTATTTTATAATATTAATGACTAAAATTTCCCATCATTTAATCCTTGAATGTCAGCTGCGAGAAGGACGATAAGCGCGTCCTTTTCATTGACAAAAACGCGAGGAAATAAAGAAAAAACGAAAATAAAAATGAAAAGCAATGCTTACAACATTTCTCAGAAAAAAAGCTTAAAAAATCATAATTTTAAATAAAATTAGACTTAAATAAAAATAATTTCCTTAATTGAAATAAACTAAAATCTTAAATCTAATTTTTATCTTTAAAAATAAAAAATTTAAATAAACAAAAGGACTAAAACTAAAATAAATAAATTATTAAGCAAGCATATATTTGGTTGAATCCAAATGGATTTGGCTTGTAATTAAGAAAAAAAAATTCTTTAATTCGTTTTAATTTGTTTTAACTGGATACAACTATCAAGTGTTCAAATTTTTATTCGCATAACAACAATTATTTAATAAATAAATAATAAATTTAAATTTTGAGTGCCAGATTCTTCTCACTGCTGAAAATAACGGTATTTTGAGCAACAAATGCGCATTTAAATAAAAATTAAACCAAAAGAATAAAATAGTGAAAACTATTAAAATTTGATGTATATAATGAAAAAATGTCCAACCGACCTTTGAGTCGGAAGAATACACAGAATTACTATTACTACTAAATCTATAGAGAATATTTCAAAAATTAAAAAACCATAATTTTAGCCCAAGTTTAATGACCCATACCCAAAAAATAAATAAATATATATTTGCCGGGATGATTTTGAAAAAGCAAAAATTATATCTTTAAAAGTCATTTGTAAAAATCCTTTTCTTGACAAACAGTTCAAAGTTAAATTATGCTATGCAATAAAAATAAAACCTTTATAAATAAGAAATGAACGTAATTGTTGCTTTTTGTCGAAATTGAATGCGATTTCACAATTTTTATAATAATTGAATTCAGTGTTAAAGTGAAATAAAAAATCCAACAAAGGACTTAATAAAATCACTAAAATTAATTTAATAAATAATAAACAAAGATTTTTTCAAATAATTTAAATTATATAAAAATTTTCATTTAAACAAAATTAAATATACGATAACAATTATTTAAAAAAAAATTTTATTTTGCATAATTATTTGCTGAAAAAATTTAATTTTTTTTTGAATTCAAAATTTTAATTAAGGAAGAAAAGATCACTATATTATTTGAATTTTATTTTGCTTTTTTGTATATCCATTCTAATAAGAATCAACCAATCAATTATTGACGAGGATGATGGATTTGACCCCTGCGCACTTTGATTAATGCCAGCCATAAAATGAAGTTAGAATTAAATGCTATAACAACAAATAATTGAAAAAATCTAATCGCTAAGAACTAATGAAACCACAATTAAGTAAGTTAAAAAAAGTTGAATAATTGTATAAAAAAAATAAAATCAGTTTATATATCCCTAAAGAAAAATAAGGATAATAAACAAAATAAACTATATTAAAAAGAAATATAACATATAAAATATAGCAATTTAAGTACTTTGTAAAAACTAATATTTAATAAACAAATAAAAAATCATAACCATAAAAATTTGTCAATAAATTTTACCTGATTTACGGTGATGGTCCACAATACTTCACCGACTCACTGCTTTTACATATTTCGGGCTTTTATACATATTTTACATATTTTGGTATTTTATACATATTTTGTGCATATTTTGTATTTTTATTACATATTTTAATTTTTTTACATATTTTAAGGATTTTTTCACGGAAACTTTTGAAAATCCTCAAAAACTCAAAATTTCGGCAAATTTTTCATTTTTTATACATAATTTGCGAATTTTTGAAAAAATATTTTGTGAAAAAATCTTTTTTTAATTAAAAAATTTTTAAGTGTTAAAAATGATTCTAAACCTATTTAGAGCATTTTTGTGCCTATTTAACATTTTACGAAGGTTTTTTACGTAAAATAACCATTTAAAAAATTTTATTTAAATATTTCGTACATATTCTAGGTTTTTATACTTATTTCTTATATATTACGGGATTTTTTTATATTTTAGGTACATATTATGACCACATTTTGTACATATTTTTGACAGCTCTAGATATAATATAATAATGAAAAAATATCCAACCAATATTTGAGTCGGAAGAATAATACACAAAGAAATACAAAATGCCTTCACAAAATAAAAATGATATTCAGTTAAAATTACTTAAAAAAAGTTAAAGCTTTGCAAGAATAAAAAAAAGAGAAGTTGATAAAATGTATAAATGTGATATGAACTATAAATTTAAATATTATTTCAGAATTGTTATGCATTTATTATTTATTCATTTAAGAAAACTAAAAGTAATAATCCTACAAAATATGCTGAAATTAAAATAAAATAACTTAAAAAAGAGAAGCGAATATGCATATTATATATTTCTATTCTTCTTTTAATTCAAAGAAATAGAGAGTAATTGAATAATAGTTGATACTCATTCATACAAACGCGAATAAAAAACAACAAAGAGAATTTTAAAAAAGCCCTAAAAGATATGCGTGAAGTTGAGAATAAATATACGTGATTTTAAATAGCTAAACTAATGAAAGAATAATGAGTTTGAAACTAAAACAAGCATGATTTAATATTAAATAAATTAAACACTTAATTTATAATTTAACTTTAAATAAATAAAATTTTTAATATCTATTAAACAATTTAATTTTACGCTTTATATACAGATGATATAGGAAACTAATAAATTTTAAAATATTTTATACTTCGTTAAGTCTCAAAATTGCACTAAGAAAAAGAATAAATGGTCAAACAAATTGTCAGCATGCATAGCATGCATGGCTGGTTGCCTAAGCTCGACACCACCAAGCTTCATCATAAATAAAAATAAATTATATTTTTCTAAATAACTGAAAAAATAATAATTTGTAAAAAAGAAATGAAATTCCGCTAAAATTTAGTAATTTCGAAGGATAAGAAGCAGGTGAAAAGAAGATTTATAATAAATAAATAATACAACAAATTACATAAAGTTTATTTAAAGTAAATTAAAAAAATAATTAATTAAAATAAAAACTGAGTAAAACCAAACAAAAATATTTCAATTATGAATTTAATAACAGCTTAATTTTTGATGTAAATAAAAAAATTCGACAAACAAAAAACTTATTATAATAAATAAAAGGAAAAAATAATCTATAATAGTAGCTTAAAAAAAAAACTCTTTTTTAAATAAAGTTTTCTGCTGGCCTCTTAGCCAAAGTCGTGAGTATTTGGCTCCACTAAATGTGGCAAAATCAAGAATTATATATTTTGAATGGAACTTATATTATTATTATTATAGGTTTAAATTCTATTAAAAAATAAAAATTAATAATTTTATCAAAATAATATTTTATTAAAAATGGGAATCAATTGTTGATCAAAGTGTTACAGAAGCAATGAGTGGGCCGAGTTCCATGGGATGAGAAGCAACGAAAACAAACCAAAGCATTAAAAATTTCCAAATGATTAATCTCGACCTATTTAAAAATGGAGAAAATATAAAAATTATAAAGCAAAAAAAAACAAATACCTAATGACTAGAAACCGCATTTTGAGGCATATGCCTTTTTTTTCTGCGCACTAGTTTCGATATATTAAGCATAACTAACACATTTTCCACTTGGTTTGAGCCTTCTACGTTGACTTTTATTATGCCTTTTTTTGCCTTTTTCGGGATTTTCGTGCCTTAATGCCTTTTTTTTGGCATTTTGCCGTTTTGGTGCCTTTTTGGCGTTTTTTTTCAGATTTTGGTGCCTTTTTGGTCTTTTTTCCGTAAAATTCCATTAAAAATGGAATAAAATCGGGAAAATACACCCCTAAGAAATGACTTGAAAAATTTTCAGAAAATACATCCCTAAGAATTGAAAAAATTTCAGAAAATATATCCCGAAGAATTGAAAAATTTTCTCAAAAATTGATCGCCAAAATTGCATTTTTTTTTTCTTGATAATAAATTTTAGGTTTAAAAATTTTCCTTATTCGAAAAAATTATTAAATCTTTAATAATCATTTAAATGACCAAAATTAAGTTTTTGGATAAGTTTTACGTGGTTGGCACCTTAAAAAACCTTAGAAAAAAAAAAATTTTAATGCCTTTTTTAATGCCTTTTTCGCGATTTTTGATGCCTTTTTTTTCTTCGTCATTAGTAATGACGAAGAAAAAAAATGAACCAGAATAAAAATTCCTCAAACTCAAAAGTTAAACATATTCCAAAATCAAATGTATTAAAATATCTTAACCCAATAAATTGCTGAAAAAAAATAATAAAATAAACTAAAATAAAAACGAACCAGATGAGATCACCTGGAACAAAGTTGAGCAGATAAGTCACAGGTGACAAAGACGACAAATATAATTATATATATATATATAAAATTTCACATGTTTACAAATATATTTTAAGACAGTTTGAATATTTGAATGTTCTACATTTAAAAAATGGAATCTCAGGTGATATAAAATCCCCATACACAACTGCATCAATGACCAAGAGTATTGGTGCTTGGTAATTAGATAAAACTAATGAACTCGAAATAAAAATATAAAATAAATAAGGTAATCAAAAGAATTATTGGCTTCATTTAACCGATCAATCGATGACAAAATATTAAATATAAAGCCGCGAACTCAACCAAGAGAGAGAACCGTCATAGACCAATTTTGGAAAATTTATGGTTTATATGACAATTATAAAATTTATAACTTTAAATTTATTATCAGGAATAAATAAAATCATCAAAAATAGGAAGAACTATAAGATAAAGAGGACGAAAAATATTAAAATTAAAAACCCAATGTGTATCATTTTACAATCAACAAAAGTAAAATGTAAATATAAAACTTTAATAAATTCGACCTTTTTATTATATCTTACATAATAAAATTAATTATCCAAACTTTAAACTTTTTTAATTTTTCTTTTTTTGATATAACCAATGAACAAAAAATAATTATAATAAATAAAGAAAAATAGTGTAATAAATTAAAAAATTTTTTTTTGTAATATAAAAATAAAATATGATGACCTTTGACCGGTTAACAAAAATAAACCATTGAAATAAACTCTGAAAAACTATGATGCTTGAAAAAATAAATAATATTTAACATACCCAAATGAAAGTAAGGCTTGTCCATTCGCTAGAGAAAAATATTGCAAATAATATTTATTTATGTATAAAAGTTTGACAAGAAATACATAGATCTGGGTCGCGAAAACGAGAATGAGTAATATATTGATTCTTGGCAGTGCTTTACAAGTTAGAAAATACAAAATTAAATAATAAAAATAAATAAAAATTATAATATCAAAAATGAATTACAATATAAAAATAATTTAAATGCTTATATAATAAAAGTTCATTAATTAATTTAAATTAATGTTTAACATTTATTGTCAAAAAATATACGCTAAATTATAAACGGTCACACGATTATACATGTCGACAAGAACAGATTTTGCTTTTTATGATGATGTCAAAATTAATTCTTACTTATCCCAAAGGTGCAAACAATGCTTCTTAATTTAAATTTAATTAAAAACATAATGAAGGCGTGCTTTAATATGAAACTAACAAAATAAAATTTTATGATAGTTCGATAATTAAAATAAATTGAATATTTAAATATTATCGAAAAGTTTATTATAAAATTTTAAAAAAGTATTTTTGAAACATTATACATTGTAAAAAATATTTTTATTTAAAATAATTATTAACTGCACAAATTCTCTATCATAAAATGAAAAAAATTATCTAATAAATTTGGCAAATATGTAATAATTAAAGCTCGCAACTGAAGGCACGAAAATTCCGAAAAAGGCATTTAAAATTTTTTATTAAGGAATTTTATGAAGAAAAACATGTAAACATAACCAAAAAAATTTATTTTTGGTCACTTAAATGATTATTAAAAATTTTATAAATTTTTCGAATAAGGAAAATATTTAACCTAAGATTTTTATCAAGAAAATTATGATATTTTGGCGATCAATTTTTGAGAAGATTTTCAATTCATAAGGGGGTATTTAAAAAAAATTCAGGTCATTTCGTAGGGAGGTATTTTCCGATTTTACTTAATTTTTTATGGAATTTTTCGAAAAAAACGCCAAAAAATATTAACTTTTCTTTTAAAATCAAACTAATATACCTTGAGAATAAAAAAATCAGCAAATGATTTTTGTGTTTTTTAATCAAAATAAAATAGTTAAAATTAAATAATATGTTACAAAAAATGGCTAAAAGTTCTGAGTCAACGGCGTAAAACTGGATTAAAGAGTTCATATAAAAATAATAGAAAAACACGGAGAAAATAATAAAAAATTAAGAGCGCATTAAATTCGGCATTAGTTAATTTAATAATATTGGCTGCTAAATGAAAAATTAATTTGAGTTGAAGCAAAAGCTTTTAAATGAAAATTAAAAAAACACAAAAATTATTAACAAATTTATAATAAAAGAAGAAAGCATAAAAGCAAATATATTAAATATTTCAAAATTTGAATTAAATTAAAAAAATTGACATCAAAAATTGAAGGTTAATAAAGTATATAATGCAAATATATACAAGTACATAGAAAAATTTTAATAATCTCAAGCTGCTTTAAAAGAACATAAAAAATTAAATTATTATTTTAGGATTAATTCAAATAATGCAGCATCATAAAGCCGTAAAGCTCATATCGAGACACCGAGTAGTTCATGGAGAGACAGGTGGTCAATAAAATTTCAAGCAATAAAATAATTTATATAAAGAATATATGCTCTTCTTTCTTGTAAATAATGTTCAAAATTATCAATTTATATTAATTTTTTGAATAAAGGTAACAATTAACAATTAAACTTAAAATAATATGCAAGTAATAAAGTTAGTTATTCTAAGAATATATTAAAAGTTATAATGTTAAAATTATCAATTTTATATTTAATTTTTTCAATAAAGATAACAATTAAACTTAAAAAATTTAAGCAAGTAATAAAATTATTCCAAGAATATAATAAAAGTGAAATCTATATACATATTAGTAATTTTTAAATAATGGTTTTCTTTTATTTGGTTAAAGATTAGAAGAAACAAAGCAAATGAGGAGTTTGAATTCCTAGCGGTCAAGAAAGGAAGCATAAAAATTGGTAAAACGCAATTCGAAATTATTTACCACTAAATTGATGCATGAATATAATAGTTAATCGAAGTAGAAAATAATAATTTATTAACCAATCTAAATATAAAATAAGAAAAATAGATTTTTAATATAACATATATATCTTGGTATCGTGGAAATAATGAGACCAGCAAAATAATTGTGTAACCAACTCAGGAATTACAAAGAAAAATCAAATACAGACTAAATAAAACTACCTGCAATTTTTGCATTAAAAAATGTAACAACTGAAATAAAGAAAAAAAAATAATAAATTTTTCACATTAATTTTTACTTTTTAAGCCATGGATTATTCTTTTGCAGCAAACAATCCTTCTCGGTTTGAAACCAATCAAATATTTGACTATCAAACCGATTTTTATAATTTGTATATTTATAAAATTTATTATTTTAATATTCATGCGATTTAATCACTGAAACATCTAACAACTATATTTAAATGAAAACAATAGCGAAATTTAAAAATTATAATAATTCATTTTATAAAAATAGTAAAAATGATATGAAAACCGAGCACCAAAAGATGAATTTGAGATGTAAGTTTGCATGAGCATCGGAACACCAATTTAAAAGAATTTAAAATTCATATTTAAAAAAACTATTAAAATTAAACTTGGAATATTATTCAGAAATTTTATCTAAACATTATAAATTTAAATGCTAAAATAAAAGATACTAAAAAAATAAAAATATTTAAAAACTTTAATTAGGTTAAAATTATGTTTAAAAAACTAAACTTTGAAAAAAGAAGAATTTTTCTTATTAAAAGATGATGCAAAAATAAATTTAAAATTTTTTTAAAATTTTATAATATACAAGTAGTATATGACATTAAAAAATGGCTTCTTGATCATTGACACGCCAACGATTGTAAACGTTGAGAATTAAAAAAAAAAGTTATATAATTTTGTAGACAAAAAATACATGTATTTTTATTAAATATCTTCTATGAGACTGACAAAAAGAAGCCGCGTCACAACATGAATATATTTTGATTGTTATGTAATTAAATATTCTTATAATTAAAACATAAAAATAATTTATTTCATATCTAAAAATAAATGATATAACGCAAAAAAAAAATTACTGGCCATTAAAACTTTGATGGTTCAAAACCCAGTAAAAGAGATTATAAAAATTAAAATAAGAACAAAAAAATCAAATTATTGAAATTAAAATTTAAATAAACAAAAGGACTAAAACTAAAATAAATAAATTATTAAGCAACCATATACTTGGAGCAAATGGATTGTGTTTGGCTTGTACATAAGAAAAAATTTGGAAAAAACTAGTTTTTTAATTCGTTTATGAGCAAAATAAACTATTATCATTTAATTAGTAGGAAGCATAATATAGAAATTCCAGTTAAATATAATAAGAAATGTTTTTTGCCTCTCTCAAATATTTTTAATGTAAAATTATTTATAAAAATTGGTTTTAAAATTTTTATTAAGAATTGCGCTTAAAGAGATTTATTCTTCTGCAAAAACTTATAATCTTTTTTTCTCACCGAGAATTGAATTTTCTTATTTTATAGTTCTAATCGGAATATCTCACTGAATTAATTTTATTTTATGTAATCTTTAATTGTTTCTGTATTTAATTATTTAATAAATTTTCACTTTATCATAATTTTATTTTGGTTTTTATCATTGAGTAAAAAAAATTTGTATATGGTTCATAATTATGAAAATTATTAAAATTCACTTTTTGATTGCCGTCATAATTTTTTCATTATTTTAAAAAATCTGCTTTTTTATTTCTTCAATAAAGTTTTATGTATTAAAAAACAATGATAACTGAATATATTTAAAACTATGAATTTTATTATTTTTTAAATTTCATTATTTTCCAATCCCATGTCCTCATCGCACTTATTTCTTTTCCCTATATTTTCATAATATTGAGATTAATTGTAATTCTGAGTAACATATGAATAAATTTACTTGAAACCATAACCATCTTTATTAAAAACCTAATAACCAAGAAAATACAAAAATTTAAATAAAAACATTAAACAGAATAATTTTCAAAAGTTAATGTTGGCCTAATTAAGAAATGGAGAAAAAGATAAAATTATAAAGCCGTTAAATAAGAAAGGCTAAGTAAAATGAATCATTGTTGTAGCTTTAATTAAATGGGATACTCAAGTAATTTGATTGATTAAATAAAAATTTTACGGATATTTAGGAAAAATTACTCGAAAAAGCAATCGCAAATTAAAATGGCCGATATTATGACAATGTATATGTGTTTAAATATTTTATTATTACATTTAAGAAAATTCTATATGATATAAAGAAAATAAATTAAGAAAAACATCTAAGTTTTACAAAAGAAGCAAAATAATTTAATTTTAAAAAAAATTAACATCAAGCATAAATTAATTAATATCCTTCGATTAAAATATATGAAATAACCAATAGCATCTTTTAAGGCAAAAAAGGAGCCAGATAACACTATGCGACATTATAACATGAGAAAATAATCAAAAGGGTACTAAAAAATTAAAACAAAAAATAAGAACCCTGACAAAAAATTAACAAAATAAATATAAAATATTTCACGGTCACTCACAGTTACCGTGTTCACGGATTTTTTCACTCACGGTAACGGTTACGTTTCACGATGCTAAATCACGGTTTTTCGTTGGATAAAACTGAAAATTTATGAATTACATATAGTTTTCATAGAAAAATTTGAAGTTTTTATTTTGGTATAATGATTTTTTATTTTATTTTTAAATTGAAGTTTTTGCAAGAAAGAATGCCAACATTTTCTGAAATGATTTGTAATAATTTGGGCTGCCAATTTTATGTAAATACATATTTTTTTCCAGGCTTCTCCATGCTCTAAATAGCAGGAAAAACACTTTATTTTTGTGTTAGCGAACAAAAATCGGGACTTCAAAATTTCGGCAAATTTTTTTACATATTTTAAGAAATTTTGAAAATTTATAGTGAAAAAAATACCCACGAAAAATACCAAAAAAGGAATTTTAAAATACTAAAAGTGGTGATTCTAAGACTATTTAAATAATTTTTATGATTTCTGCCTATTTCATACTATACGAGGATTTTTTTTCTCCAAAAAATAACTATTAAAAAATTTTTTTTGTACATATTTGAAGTTTTTTGTACATATTTTTGACAGCCCTAGTAATAATTTCTTGTAAAAAACATTTTAACCACAAATTTCGCCCAAAATTTCTGAAATTTTCCAGTCGGAGCTACCGCCGTACACAAACATATTAAAAATAGCGAAATTTGGTCATGTTTTAGGGCAAAATCTGCAAAGAAATCAGAGTAAAATTTTCAAAAACTCCTCCGGCGGCGCATTTCGGCACCGCCGGCCCCTTACCCTATTCCTGAAAATTTTTCTGACAAAGCCCACTGCCAACATTGTGCGAATTTCCATGTATGCCAAGCTCCCAAAAATTCCTTATTTTATATTCACTCTTAAATCTTTAATATACATAATTTAGGTATATGAAAAGAAGACACTTTATTTATATAATTTGACCCAAATCGTATCTTCAAAATTTAATTAAATGCATAAATAATTAAACTACAATTCGTCAAATATTTTTCACAAATAAAAACCGAAGAAAAATTAAAAGAAATTTGGACTAAAATAAAATAGGAAACCCTATACAAAGAGAAGGAAAAATTAGTTGTTCTAATAAAAGCGTAGTGATTTAATATTAACAAATTTATATAAAAACTTTTATTCAAAATCCTAATAAAAAATTTATTATTCCTGCTAAAAAATAATGAATATTATCATAATTAAAGTTAAGCAAAATATATATCAGAAGGTGAGGGATAAAGATTAAAGTGAAGACAAATGAATATTATGCCTAATTAAAAGAGATAATTTTAAAAAAAAGTTAAAAGAATATTTTAAAACAAAAAAATAAAACATAATATTATTATCATGAAAAATAAAATTAAAATGAAATACTAATTGTTTGAAAAGTGATAATAAATGACAAACTTTAGATTCCGAGAGACTCAAACAGTACTCAACTCAGTATCGTGTCTATAGTTGTTAAGCCTAAATATCTCATTCAAAAAACAAACTTTCTAATTGAATTAAACATGTACAAACGCAAAATAATTTTTTAACAATAAGACATTTTGAACTAATACTAAAAAGAAGTCTTAAAAAAAGGCAAATTAATAAATTTATTGAAATTTTTGCACAAATTAAATTCGCCTTTATATATGATTTTTTTGAACAAATTTATGGCCAAAAAGGTTGGAAAATTTGGTTTTTTGAATTCTTCAGGCCATAAATTTTTGAACCTCAGAAATTTTTCAGAATTTTGCAGAGTGATAGAAGACGCTTAGGGCTTTCGAATGATACCAACTATGTTGGATTTGGTTGACAACGAAAAAAGCTATAGCCAGAAAAGTGCTGGCGCCCAACTGAGCGAGTCCGCGGAATTTTCCCTTGTGTTTTCCCTCCAGAAATGGTGGTCAAGTAGTGCATGGTGGCGTCAAGATGACGGACGGTTGGTTCGACTCCGCGTGGGTTCAACAATTTTTGTTGTTTTTATTAACCATTTTAAAGTGCAAATAAATGGTCAAAAAAATTAAAATACAAAATATTTAATTACAATTATTTATAACTATTTCAAATGACCCTTTATATTATAATGAATTTAAATTGACGATTTCACACCTGCAAAAATTGCTGTTAAATGCAAAGTAAGCGTTTGGTTTACCAATGGTACAGCTGGGAAATATGAATACTTGGATTTTATTCCGAAAGCAGCAGCGATTCCACTTCCGAATCAGACAACGAAGAGTTGTCTGTTCAATCCCCTAACCGTGACCCGCGACAACAAAAATATCTCATTGAACACAACAAAAAATTGTCCAGCTTTTGGATGAAGAGACTTCTTATAAGGAAATTAAACGCCGCTATAAAAAAATTAAATGCGATATGGAAATTTCGAGGTTTTTGCAATTTTTGGATTTTATAAATTCTTGTTTAAGATTTCGTAAATATGTTGCCAGTGGGGGGAGCAAACATGAAAAAATGTGTGTGATTGATCGGTACGTTTTTGAGCGATTTTCTGCGGCAAGAAGCCGTAATGAGGCCATGCACGACATAGACCTAGCCACTTTGGGCTTACTAAAAGCCCGTGAAATTGGTCCTCATGATTTTAAGGTTAAAAAAATCATAAAATTTGGTGACCACCCTATTTAAAGCATGTGCCACTTGGATTTTGGAATTCAAAAGAAATCACAAAATTTACCCACCTTCATTCAAAGCTGATGAAGAAGCTATAAACCAGCGTGCCCGTGATTTTTCAGGCACCACAATTCGAATGACAAACCTTAAATGGTAAGCATCGCTGACTCTTTTGGGTCGATCAACAGGCTCAACATAAATAAAATAAATTAAATTTTTATAAACAACTGAAAAAGTATAATTATGAAAAGTAAAAAAAAATTCTACCAAGAAAATAGTAAAAGAAAAAGGCTAAGGTAAAAGTGAAAATATTTTACCGCTACTAATTGAAACGAAATTTCCAAATGCCAAAAAATTAATTTAAAAAAAAAAGAAATGATTTAGCGGTGGAACATTTTGAGAATGATGAAACTTTAATGCTTCAAAAACATTATAAACATAACTTTGATCTTGCGGATTTGATGAATTCACATTCTTTTTTTATATTCCTAATTTTTTTGAAGAAAACAAGAATTTTTTGGAAAGGAAAGGAATTACTGGATTGGATTACAATAAAACTGTATTTAGCAGCAAAAAAATGTTAAAAAATGATTATAATCTATTTTTAAACCGAAACTTTAGTTTTATTAGTAGATCCACTCATTCAAAATCATATTAATTATCATAAACTACGAAGGAGCAAAAAATATACTAAAATTTACCAAATCTATGCAAAAAAAATTAATAAATTCCTCGGAAAGAAAATGTATGTAAAAATGATTAATCTATTTCTAGTCATAATGAAAAATGTAAACCAAAGCTAAAAATTAAAATAATATATTCAAATGACAATTTAAAACTTGAAATATTTAAATAAAATTTTCAATATAAATGTAGTAAATTGAAACGTTTTAAATGTTTTTTAATACTCGATTCTGGAAAACAGTAAAGGCATGCAGATGGCAAGTTAATAAGAAAAAAACTTGTTAACAAAATAATTTGGAGAAATTTATGCAACAATATAAATTTTTAAAGCAAATCTATTATAAGAATTTGAATAGACAAAAACGAATAAAAAGCAAAATTCAATAATAACTAAAATTTACTTAAAAAATAATATTTGAAAAAGAAAAATTTTTTCACACAAGATTTAGTATATAATAAATCCTAATTTTGTTTGGGTTCAAATTTTCCTAAAATTAAAGGCATAAAAACAATAAAATTGAATCAATGCATATAAATTATAACAAATGGCTATGAAACAATGGACTTGGATTCTTGAACTGGACAAGAAATAATACTAATTGACTACAAATTTGATCATTTTTATATCTGTGGTAGATTCAAGAAAATGAAAAATTGCATAATATCAACATAGTTTAATCAAAAACATTCTTTATTCAATGACAAATTTATATGCTTTTAAATTTAATTAAAAATATAAACCCATTTTAACTAAAATGAAAAAATATAAAAATAAAGAAGCCAAGACTTTAGAAATACAAATTAAATTTTTAAGCCAAGACTTTAGAAATACAAATTAAATTTTTATTTTAATAATTTTAAAGGTAAAATTTGATTCAAAATTTTCGTTTATCAAAACAATATTATTTGCAAAATTTGCTAATTAAAAAAAACCTATTACCGATCGAGGAATAAAAATCAAAACAATAATAAAGGTTATATATTAAAATTTATTTTTCAATTTAATAGAGACCAAATTAAAATTGAAAACGAATAATGAAATTAAAATCATGAGAGCAATTTGGACATTACATTAAGTGCAGTTTTGAGCATGAGTTTTTATTAAAGAAAAATTATCACATTTATTATATTTCATATTTAAAAAATACGAAAATTGAAAATCAATAATACTGTAATTTGGATATAAATTAAATATTTGAAAAAGAAGCTTCGACATAAATATAGCCAAGTGAATAAATTAATTCAAAAAATTTAAAATCAAATTGGAAAAAATAAAATGGGAATTGTGGTAACCGATTGAAGATGCAAAAAATTAATTAAAAAAGGGATAAAATTTTTTTTAATTATATTTTAAAATGAAAGAATTATTCCCGAATGAAGATAGATGACTGGATACAA
This sequence comes from Heterodera schachtii, assembly GCA_023374025.1. NCBI lineage: Eukaryota > Metazoa > Nematoda > Chromadorea > Rhabditida > Heteroderidae > Heterodera > Heterodera schachtii. The sequence continues at coordinate 1,873,632 of SIJG01000021.1, forward strand.
GAAAAAAAAGTTTTAACTAATTAAAGTTTTCATATTAAAACAATAATAAATCAATAATTTACACACGATTAATAAAAAAATTTGTTTTACGAATTTAAATTAAAAAAAATATTTTTTATTATAATTTGCAACAAAACAAAAACAGCAAAAAAGATTATATATATATATATATATATATATATTTAATTAATTTTTAATATTAGAGAACAAATTAAAATAGAACATGAATATGAAAATTAAAAGCCAAGAGGAACTATGGCGTTTCAAGAAGTGCTGTCTTCAACATGTGTTTTTATCAAAGAAATATATAAATATTTATTATATTACATATTTAAAAGAGGAAAAATTGAATTTTTTTTACTCAGAGCCGAAATTTTGTTTATTAGATAATATTTAAAAATGAACAAAAAAAGGAAAAATTAAAAGATATATTTAGAAAACAAATAATTTATAAGTCATAATTTTCTTTAATTGAATCATTTAAATAAATAAATAATTGAATAAAATATTAGAATATAGCAAGAACAAAGAGAATTAAAACGAATATTAAAACAATTAATTGAATAATAATAATAAACCATTTGTCTTTCAATAAAATAAATTGGTTGCATACCAGGGCTGGCCGTGATCACGGATCACGGATCACGGAAATCACGGGGTTTTTGGGGTGCCGTGATCACGGTTCACGGCTCACGGATTTTTTTGGAAGCCCCGTGATCACGGCTCACGGATTTCCGTGATTGGAAATTCAATCACGGCCAGCCCTGTTGCATACAATTCGCATTGCCATTTTCGCTATAATCGCTGCACATATGCCAGAGCGAAATGGTCGAAGAAAGCTTTACGAGAAGATCTTTATTTTTAGATCGAATGACAGTGCCAATGCCGGCAAACGCAAACAACACAAGTAATTTGAGAATGGACAGATTCAAAATTTAATCAATGCCATTTCAAATTAAAGCAAAATGCTATGGAAAAGAACAAATGAGACCGTTACATAAAAAACAAGAAAAAATAAAAAAATTCCTTTTTTATTTTTGAAAAATTAAATAATTAAAATAGAACTAACAGAAATCAAATTTTAATAAAGAAACAAATGCGAAAAATATACATAACAAAAGAAATGTTTTTTGTTATAGAAATAAATATTATTTTGAAATTATATTATAAAGTTATTGCTTTTAATAAAAATGAATCAACTAATTATAAAAAAATATATTAATTAATTAAAAGTATATATAAATTGTAATTTTATATTAGGTGTAACAACAGTAAATATATTCGAATGAATAGTTTTATTTATAGTTTCAAATATAGAGATATATAATCGAATTTGAAAATTTAAAAAATGAATTTATTAATTAAAAGATACATTTAGAAAACAAATAATTTATAAGTCATAAATTTCTTTAAATAATCAATTAAATAAAAAATTGAATAAAATAAGAACATACTTTTGCGGCCGAAAGCGAGTGTATAGAAATATTTTATTAAAAAGAAAAGAAGCTAACCTTAAATTTCTACATAATTGTGAAAAAATAAATTTGGTTTTTGTTTAAAAATTTAAAATTATTTTAAGTAAGTAATAGCTTTAAAAGTTGAAAACATTAATTGATTTTTATATAATAAACAAGAAAGAAGAATAAAGTTCTATATTTTATGTTAAAAAAATTGAAATGCTTTAATATCAAAAAATATCATATAACTTGGAATCGACAGGATTTTAAACCATAAATTTACAAAAAAAAAAAAAAAAGAGACCAAAAGCATTGAGTCAAAAAAAATCGAAAAAAGTCTTCCCCATGAGAATTTAAAAACAAAATCAAATGTTGTAACAAAGAAATCGATAGATAATAAATTGAAAATTACAAAAAAATGAATTTATTAATTTAATTAAATAATTAAGATACAAAGATGTTTTCCGACGAAATAATATATTCCTTTTTAATTAATGATTATCTAAAAATGTAATTAATCTTTTAACTACACACAACCCAAATAAATGTGGAAAATATGAAAAATCTAATTAAAGAATTTACTAATTAAAATTTCATTTCGATGGCATAACTTTGCTTAAGGGCAATCAAATTTTACATTCTTGGCACCATTTGGTAGCCCATATTTTTCTCAATTAGCCTGGAAAGGTAAAAAATTTGGTCAACTTTAGAAAAAGTTGTATGAAGACAAGTAATGTTTCTGGCACAACTTAGGTTAAATTTGATAATTTTTTTTAAATTTTGCGATATATTAGAGAAAAGGCTGGGCTATCGAATACTACCAAGAAGGTAAAATTTGATTGCCTTTAAGCAAAGTTATGCCATGCTCGGTTCTGTCGAAAAATTGGCTAAAATGTTGAATTTTATAAACTCCCATGCGAATTAGCACCGGAAAATATAAACGAATTACTAATAATACATGTATTTCATTAAAATAAAAAATAATAATATTTTTTTCTAATAAAAGTTCGAACCGGATAAGCTTAATACTTCTATTGAGATAGATAATCGTTTAAATTTGAATAATTGTATTTATAGAAGAGTACTGACAAAATAAGTTTTAACAAATATAAAAAGAGATGCATGGATATTAAAAAATCTCATTATTAAGAAAGAAGGAATAAAGCATTTTAAGTTAATTGAATAAATGCAATCCAAATTAATAATTCATAAAATAAAATAAGAAACCCCATAAAATACAAATAAACATTTAAAAGAATTTGATGTTAGAAAGTTTTCCATACGACTAAGTCTTAGCGAGTCTGAGCAGAAGATTGGGGGCGCGTAAACTGCTAATATAAGCAGTCTTGCTGTAATTCCAAGTCACTTTTTTCTATTTCTGCTATTATTATGTAATGCGAAGACATTGTTTTTCTTGGCCAAAATGGCACTAAATAAAATAAATGGAATAATTTAATTCACAAAAAGTAATGAATATATATAATAAATGCAATTTTTTCACTGGAGATCAAGGTAATAGAAAAATACTACAAATAACACAAAAAAACACATATTTCAAACTCTGTAATGGTGATCAAGTAAATAAGAGTTAAATCTACAAGAATAAAAATAATAAAAAAGAATTTTTCATTGAAATTTCATATAATAAAATAAATTTATACAATTTCAATAACCTAAAACGGGTGTTCAAATATGATTTGATAAATTAAAAAAAAACAATTATATTAAAGACAAATATTATAATAATGAAATAAATATCATGTTATTTTATTTTAAATCATTTTATTATTATTTGAAACAAAGAAAAAATGCTTAATTTTAAATTTAAATAAAAATACATTAAAATAATTCGAAGTAATTAAACATGACATTAGAATTTGTACCTAAATACTTATTATTTTCATTATTATGTTCAAAATTTAAAAAAGCAATAAAACGAATTTATAATTGAACATTTCGCAAAAAAAATAAAAAGATTTGAGAAAGTAAAAATTAACAAGAATTATCATCATAAATACTTTCAAAAATCCTTAACAAGAATATAAAAATTCAAATGTTTTTGATATAACCATGGACAATACTGAAGAAATCCATAACAGTGAATGGATGGCCAGAGATTTGGAAAAAGCCTTTACAAGGCTTGAAGATCTAAAAAAATAAAAAAATCTGAATATTAATTGAAAAAAAATGGAATAAAAATAATTTTGATAGAAAATAATAAATATCTAAAGCAAAGCTTTAAACATTTTAAAAAGCTATTATGCTAACATAAAATATAATTGATAATTTATTAGTAATCGAATAAAGAAAATATTCAACCTGTGGCCTGCAAGGGAATTGAATAGAGAAAAATTTATGCGAAACTAAAAACCTAAAAATTTGCCAAAATATATTTGACAAGATAAGTCACAAATTTAAGAAAAATTTTTCAAAAGTGATAATAATTAAAAGATTTCTTTATAAAAATAATAACTTAAAATTAAATTAAAATAGTTTAATATAAATGAAGCTAAAATCAATTTGGGCTGCTTTTCACACGCGAAGACAACTGAATAGAGTTTTAAATTACCAAAAATATTTTCAAACAAATCATATTAAGATGAGCAAAATATTCTTACTTTTTACATGGATTATAAAACCTTATATATTTAAAATAAATAAACAAGTTGGTCTACAAAAATAGGCATTTTCTCCGAACAATTTTTGATTTAGAGCAACTTGTAAAAACATAAAAACATATATTTTGGCATTTTGGCACATAAAAACATATGGGCATATTTTGGGGTTTGTACATACTTTGCATATATTTTGGCATTTTTGAGAAAATTTGAAAAATACATTCCTAAAAAAGCAATTTTTTGCGTATTTCTTAAATTTATTTCAACTGTTGAAAGCAAACAAATCGAATTCTTAATTATTTCGTCATGGGATTTCAAAGTTCCCTGTTGGAACTTACATATTTAGCTGAAAGTTTTCAATTCACAAAACAATTTATCAGAAAAAAGACATTTGACCCCCGAAGAACACCACCAAATGTATTATTCTTTTATAACAATAATTTTAAAGGAATCGAATAAAATAAGCCAAAAAAAAAAAGCATTTTTAGTCTATGTAAACAAAGAATACATTTTCTATACAATATTCGTTAAACGAAAAGGTGGGATTACGCAATTGTTTCTTTGATGATCTAAAATCTTTAAAAAATTAATGTATAAGCGTACAAAAATTTGAATGAGATTCCCAATAGAGAAAAACAAAAAATGGAAGATAAAAGTTTCTTTTTTCCATTTTCACTGAATAACCGAAGTACACCTTATTAACGAAACATAATTTAAAAATAAAATTATTTTTTATCTTAAATCAATTAAATAAAATTATTTCAAGTGAGTTTTAAAAACACCCGATGTTCTAGGTAGCAAATAATTTTTGAGGCAATTAAGTCTAGAATTAATTAATAAATATTAAAAAAAACTGTTGTAATAAACTAAAATTAATTATTTAAATTAAAAAATAAATTTTCTTAAAATTAAGTAAAAAATTAAATTTAAAAATGAATTTTTAAAAAACCTATTAAAATAATATTGCCAATTTCACTTTAAAAATGATAATAGTACCAGAAAATTCATATTTTCCGGAAGTTATATTAAAATGGTAAAGGCGATAAATGGTCAAATATAAACATCATCATCGTTATATTAAATGGAAATTAATTCTTGAAATGACCCAATAAAAATAAATTAACAACACACACAGAAGAAATAATAAATATCATTAATGCGAAAAGGAAATTGTAAATAAATTAAATGAAGAAAGCGCGCCTTTAATTAAAATATTTTAAAATGGAAAAATCAATATTCGATAAAAAAAGTGTCTTCCTCCTTATTAGAAAATGGTGACTAGAGCGATTGATGAAATTAGTAAGCAATAAACAAAAATAGATGAATATTTAATGTAATAAATAAGATAAAAATTAAAAAGCTACAACTATACACTAAATTTAGAATATTATTAATTGTTTTGTGATTTATTACTGGTATTTTGATTATTAATAAAATTCATCAATTTAATTTATCAATATGAATACTAGGAGTCTTTCTATAAGCCAAATAAATATTTTGCACCATTTCCCAATGAACAATGTATTAATTTTGTTTAAACCTTAGGATTTAATCGAAAAACGACTTCTCACCCATGAGGTTTAATCCTAAAAAATAATTCGCAGCCTAGGGGACTCGAACTTTAGGGATCAAAATTTTTTTTATAGAAGGTATAATTAAAAAAACAACAAAAACATCATTTTTTATATATAAAACCAAGACAGACATTGACATCGATATGCTTAAGAACATGTAATGAATTATTTAATAAGTAAATTATTAATTCAAATTCAATTTAAAATTTACCTATAAAGTAAATATTTAAAAATTCACATGTACCATGTCCTCTCGAATAAAAAAGCATGAAAAAAACTTAAGAACTAATAAATAAAGTTAATGGATGCAATCAATTATCATTTTCTGCATTTTGAACTCACCAATGAACCATAAATTATATCAAAACTAAGCGGTTAATATGTTTTAATGATTAAAAATATATAAACAAAAATAGTGTAAACAAAAAATCTATGACTTCATCAAAAAAGAATGAAAGTCCAAGAGACTGAATGCGGACTGTTTATAAACTAAGTAATAAAAAATAGCATATTTTACAAAAAAAAATTAATTTTAATTAAATTATTTTTAACCAACAGAAATTCTAATGGAAAAAAGAAACTTAAATAATATACGAAAAAATTAATAAATATTTTTTAAAATCAGTCTCATTATGCCTATAAATTTAAGTGCCCTAATTTTAAAAAATGTAATCATGTACATATTCAAATTGAAATATAAATTAAAAAAGAAACATAATTATCTTTTTGTATTTTGAATTTTAATAATAATAATAATAAAACTATTGCCAGTTTCGGAAGAATAAAATGAAATATTTTTTAAACAACGAATATAATATAAAGCATTAAAATTTCTATACGTTCAACCACAGAATAATTCATTAATTAAATCTAACTAAAATTTTGAACATAAAAAACAGCTCATGGAAATGAAGGGTCAACGTAAAGAGACGTCACGCAGCTTGAAAAAGTATTAATGAGAAAATATTTAATAGGTAAAAAATTATTTTTATAAATTTCATAAATTAAATTTAGCAAAATCAGCGCCAAAACTTTTCCTCTTTTTTTACAGGCAATTAATGATAAAAAAATGCTTTATTCGGCAGTATAAAAAATGAAAAATTACGACCAGAAAAATTTATAAGTAATGTGGGTTTCCTCGGTTCAACTATAAAATTAAAATAACAACAAAAAAGATAAAATACATTCAGTTTGGAAAATAACAATATATCTAATAAAACATTTTTGAAAAATGAACAATTATAAAAATGTAATTCCTAATTTACGATTAAATTAAATTCGTAACCGCGAAAGTGAGTGTATGAGCTTATCTTAAATATGAGGATAAGTAAATCAAAAGAAGATGAAAAGATTAATACTAAAGCCAAATGAATAAAAAGGATGATTGAATGGAAAATGAAAAAATTCAAAAAAACTTTATTATAAAAAACTTTTGAAAAATATATTTTATAAAATAAATGCACTTTTAAATTTAAAAATATTTAATTTAATTGGTTAAAAAGCAAAAAATTTACTAAAGTGCGCTAATGTGCAACAATTTCTTTTAAATTCTGTAGAGTTAGAAGCATCTTCATTAACAAATTATTATCTTAGCAAATTTGTTGAAAAATATATTTATGATTGAATGGAAAATGAACTTAATCAAAAAAAAAGAAAGAAAAAATAAATGTTTTCAGAAATAAATACAATAATAAATTGAAAATATATTTTTAATTTGAATGATTACAATAAAAATATACTAAAATGCGCTTACTGTAAGTAAAAATATCTTCATTAATAAACTACTGTCTTGATTTGGGCAATGTCAATTTTGAACTTAAGATTAGTCGCCAGATTTACTATTAGTGATGAATAATTGACCGGATAAAAATTCAAATCTCATTCATTGCCAAATTAATTTTTCTATAAATGGCATTTTTATAAGTCGATAGCAGTTTGAATGTATTAAAATTTGTGGCCATAAACCCTGACAAGCTAATAAGAACGAGCCGTCATAATGCATATCATCTAGACTGTGTAGCAGTGATTCGAGGCATAAAACCGCTTGGGTTGGTTGTTAGTTCATTAAAAGGCGGCTGAGCTGCATTCCTGAAAAGTATTTCTGGTGCCCATTTGAAATTCAGTACAATCGTAAAAATCAGGGCATTTTTTATATTTCTAATGCCATTTAAAATTCAGTACAAATCGTAAAAATCATTACCTTTTTTTATGTTTCAAATTGTTGCGACTGAACAACATCCGCAACTGTCCGTGGAAGGAACAGAAAGGGGGGAAAGGGATGAATGACGACGAATTTCAAAAAGGAGGGCGCGCAACCAAAGGGCGGGGAAGTAGAACGGGTGACAAACAAGTCTGAGGCGGACAAAATCTTATTTTTTACTAAATATAGAAAAATTACAAAAAATAAATCTCTTTCAGTATATAAACAAATTTAAAAACTTTCTTTATAAATAATATTCATGTATTTTTTATTACAAATAAAAATAACTCAAAGAAAATAAATAAAAAATTACCTATCCTTCAATAGCATAAGCCACAAAAAAACAAACAAAAATTTATTCATAATTTATTTAAATTTAATCCACCCCACAGTAAATAAACTTGACTATTTACCCAAAATTTTCAACTTTTTACAATTATTATGAACATTTTGCGAAACAGAACAACTATAGCACTGAATTTTTCAAAAAAATTTGCAAATTCAAAAAATTAACAAAAAATTACAAGAAACGGGTTTTTAACGCAATTGGCAATAGCCAAGTATAACTACTGCAAAGTAGATTAAATTTAAATAAATTATATTAAATTTTGGTTTATTTTGGGAGACTTTCCACGAATTGTAATTTATTTCAAAAAAATCAGTACATTTTTATATTTCTAATGCCCATTTGAAATTTAGTACAATTCGTTAAAAACATAACATTTTTATTTTCTAATGCCCATTTAAAATTCAGTACAAATCGTAAAAATCAGAGCATTTATATTTCTAATGCCCATTTGAAATTTAATAAATATAATCATTTTTTGGTGTAAAACTTGGTATTTCTTTGTGAAACGAAAATTTTAAAACAATTTGTTTTAACCGTTTTTTAAATATTTTTGTTGTAATAATGATGAAATATTGAAGGAGATGTGAAGAAGGATCAAATTTCTTCTTTTTAGCTCCCGGCTCCAATTCCTCCACCACAAGGCAAAAATCCTCTGATCCGTCTTCGATCATTTCTTAACATGAAAGCCTTGTCTTATTTATTAAATCCATGGTAATCTCATTTAAATTTCGGTATAAATTCGCAAAAAGGAGTATGCGAAGACGGAGCAAGTAGTAGGACGAGACGGAGGGCAGAGAAAGCAGTCTGACGGGCGCCACAGGCTGTTGACAGCGAGGGCCCCCGCCAATCAGTCAACCGACTGCGGATCACGCGCGGACTTCTTCCGTAGCCCGTAGTCTCGCTCCACCTACTGGCCGCCGTAGTCGAATGTGCGCTGATTTTTAGCGCAATAATATTAAACTTTGGTCTACCGATGACCCAGTGTCCTTCTATGCAGCGTCCTCTATTGTATTTACTTTTTCCAAACTTGCTCTCGTCCAATTGAACAATCTTATTTGCGCCGCCAATTTGTCCTCGCTCACCCGCCCTATCAATGTAATGGTCGACGACCATTTCGCGGCAGTATTTGTACCCTATCATTCCGATTTTTTAAAAAATGGTTCAAAAATAACCATGCTGCAATAGTATTAAAATACCAAAAATGAACTGGAAATAGGAAATGATAGGAAATGATCTGCAAAAATTACCAATTAGTGACACCAAAAAGTTGATGAAATCAAATTTGTCATCATATTCATATTCAAGATTGTTTTTTCTTCATTATTTTCCATATTTTCTATTGCTTTTTCCAAATTTACCTTTTCTTTCTTGGCATTTCTTTTCCATGTTTATATATTTTTGCCATTTTTTGCTTAAATTCTTCCCGAATTCTCTCTATTTCTGTTGGTACGTTAAAAATTTGTTTTCCCTTTTGTTTATTTTTCTCGTCTTTAATTTCAAAATTAAATCATCCCTCCTCATTTATCAAAACAATCCCAATTATACTATTGATATTCCTCAATTTGTTTTACCCTTTTTCCAACAACCTTTCGAAATTTGATAAAGTTTTGACGACATAAACTGACTTCAATTGAAAAATTTCCATAATAATGCATAAATATTGGTTTTTATGTTGAAAATGTTTGCCAATTCAGCGCTCTTACCTTAATATATGATTATCAGATTTTAAGTCATTAATTTAAATAATGATTGGATAAACCGTCAACAAAAATTCCTAAGAAATATTCATATAAAATAATTAATGTATAAAAATATCATTGAATGTTAACTCATCACCCATGTCCATTGATCATTGAATTCGGCATGGATAATTAATTATTCTATGTTTATCATATTCTATATAATTTGCAATTTTCCGTCATTTATTTGTTTCCCTTTCTTCCGCCATTTTGAACATTTCCTCCAAAATTTCTGCATAATTTTCCCCACTATTGTGTTATTATTCTGTTTAAACTTTCATTTGTTTGCCATTAATTCGCTGTTTCACTCTAGCATGAAAAATTTAGAAAATTTTGCTTAAGATCCAAAAAAGTTATGGCCAAAAATGACTGAAAACCTAGTTTCTGAAGTACTCTTGGATATTAGTTTGTTCTAAATTTACGTTTTTTGAAATTTTGCAGGCTAATTGTAGAGCTATCGAATGATATCAACAATGTTTGATTTTATTTATAAAACAAAAAGAGTCCAAAAACATGGCTGGGGCCCAAACGTGTGGGGCCTAATTAAAGCAAACCAGTTTAATTGCTGATTGCAAAATCATTTTATTAATTGTACCACATAGTATTGGTCCATCAATTTCAATTTGTTCTTTAAATACCAATTTTGGCAATCTTTTTAGTATGTCAAACCAAATGAAGATATGAAGAGATCTGAACGAGAATACTGGAGTAATAATTTAATTGAGATAAGTAATTCCAAAGTCTCAAACATAATTCGATAGAGATAAATACAAACAAATAATCAATTTAAAAAATATATATATATATTTTAAATATGTCAAATATATTTGATTTCATATTAAATTTACTTCGATGATTTAATAGATTCTTCGTTAATTTAAAATCAAGTGTATACATAGGCAATTGGAATGAACAAAATTTTAAGAAATGTTTCTTAAAAATTTTCTTTCCTTTAGATAATCACAGAAATTTCAACACCAAAATTTACTGAATAAAAATTTTAAAATCCTAAATTAAATAGTCAGAAATTAAAAATAATATCTCAAAAAGGTAAAATGTTAAATTATTTGATATAACAGTAAACTATTTATTAAGTTTTTTAAAGTAACAGTGCTAAATAAAAAAATAAAATAAAAAAAATTCATTCTCCTTTTATCGAAATAAAATTGTTATAAAACTTTAATAGTAACAATAATAGATTATTAAATTATTTAGTTTAATACCTTAAACGAATTAAATTTATTTAGCAAAACGCAAAACAATATACAAGACAAAATCCGACAGTCTAAAATCATAAAAAAATAATCTAAAATTTTTTCCGAATACACCAAGGTTAAAATAAAATAGAAAATATATTTAAAAGGTATAAAGAAAAATATAATAGAAATGACATTAAAGCGGCAATAACGGCAATCGACAATGCATAAACGCAATCGACGATGCAGAGCGAGGAAATACATTTTTCAACAATAAATAAATCCTAATAATGTGGAGTAAAATGTAAAAGTTAAAAAAAGAAATAAAAAGAAAAAATTGTTATTCTTTTTAAATAAAAAAGTAAATAAAAAGAAAAAATTGTTATTCTTTTTCAAAATTTAATGCTATGAGAAAAATGAATTAAATTTTTATCATTAAAAATATATTAAAATGTGAAAGTGATTTATTAAAAATATGGTTTGATTATTAACTGATTTGTTAACTTAATAAAAAGAGCAATATTAAGATTTAAATGAATAAATTAATTTATTTTGTTTAAATTCCAGAATACATAAGCTCATTCAATCAGCATAACACAATCATAAAAAACTTTGACCGATGAACAATTAACCCGTAGGAAAAACAATTAATTTAATCTCAGAATTGATTTTTTGAAGACAAAATTTAAAGGAATTAGAAAATAACACAAAAAACTAAAAAAGTCTAAGTGTAAATAAATTCTATTATTAATTTAATCAACTTAAATTGATGCTTTGAAGACAAAATTTAAAGGAATAAGAAAATAACACAAAAAAAAATTACCCTTTTGTGTAGAGCCTATACGATATTTAAAAGTGATTTTTTTAAAGATAAATACATTTTTATATATTTAAAAAATTTGAAAATTTATTTCTCTACTTTTACGATATCATCAATTTGTAAAAAAATTAATAATCTATTGTAATGTATTATGACACTAAATAATCAAAATATCAATTAATTGAAACAATTTTTGGTTTTCAATTATTTATTTTTGCAGATTTGTTTATGTGGCGGTATTAAGCTTGAAAATAATAATTTCATTGTTTGCCATAATTATTAAAAAATATATGCGTATTAACATAAGAAAAAAGTAAATAATTACTAAAGTAGAAAAAGGCAAAAAATAAGAAATGATATGTTTAATACCAAACAAATGAAATGAAGAGCCTCAACAAAAGTAAAATTATATTAAACAAAAGATATAAACTGATCATATCGAAACTAATAAATTTTATTAACATAAATACATAATTAAGTCATAAAATTCTCACTAAGAAAATAATAAATGGTAGGCATGCCATAAATAAAAATAAATTAACTTTTTCTAATAACTGAAAAAAAAAATTAATTTTTAAAAAAGAAATGAACTATCGCTGAATTAATAATAATAGTTTTTTTTATTATAATTTATAATAGACAAAACACCAAAATATTACTAAATAAATTTAATAAAGGACAACTCAAATTAAAATTGAGATTTTTGTTTTTGTAATTTTATACAAAAATTATTATTCAGAAATAATTAAACAATAAAAAGAACATTTTGTTAAGTTTGGAATATATTACTTTGCTCTGAGAATGTCTTTTATAAAAACAAATAACACAAAATATTTTTTCATAACAATATACACATAGAAAATATTTATTAATAATTTTAAAAAATTATAAAATTTATCCATTTGATTTTTATGTCTCACTGCCAAGAGGATTTAAAGCATGGTTTTATCAACAAAAAAAAACTATAAAATGAAAAAATGTAGATTAAATTAAGAAAATCATTTAAGCTAAAAACAAATTTATCTCGTTTCTGGGACCTTCTTTTGTCAGCAGTTTATCCAGTGTTTTGCGTACAACTCATCAAACAAAAAAATTCGCTTACATCTATCTTGATAGGCGGTAGGACGAAGTTCCGATACCATAATATAAACTAGGGTTCGGACCCCGTGGGCGGGGGTGGCTTTTCGCGGGGGCGGGGTTGGCGGGGGTCAGAGTCGCGGGGGCGGTGGAGGGGCACGATAATTCCGCGCCCGCAGGGGCGGGGGGTTTGCTTTGAATTACTCCAAAAGTCTCACAAAAAAATTAATTTTTATGAATGATGTGTTGGCTCCACATTCCTTTAGTCGGTGTATCGCCTCGATTCAATTCTTTTTGACATAAATAACAGAGATTTTGTCTAAAAAAATGACCAAATTTAGTGATTTTGGTCTAATTTTTTAAGAAAAAAAAATTTCTTTTTGACATAAATAACAGAGATTTTGTCTAAAAAAATGACCAAATTTAGTGATTTTGGTCTAATTTTTTAAGAAAAAAAAATAAGTTTTTTGGAGGGCGGCGGTGCCGGTAATCGCTGGCGGGCGAATTTTTAAGTTTATGCTATTATCCCACGAATATGCCATTCTTAGGGGGCGGGGGTGACGGGGGCGGGGCCCGAACCCTAATATAATTGAATGCAAAATTAATCAGCAGGGTCAGCCAGTGCCAAAATAACGAAAAATTTAATGTAAAAATTAAATTAACAATAAAAAAATATTTCATAAAAATTTGAATTTTTAAGGAAAGAAACAATTAATAAATACCATTTGAAATTAAAATATTTTAAATTCAGCAGAAATAAAACAAACAATAAACAAAAAAATGTATTAGAAAATAAAAATTTCTGACATTAATAAATGTGATGCATTTGCGTTCCAAAATTACACGTTCAAAAATGAATATGTAACGTAAGAAAAAACCTGAGAAACTATATTTTGGAAAAGACCAGATAAGCTAACAACACTCCATTACATTGACATTTTTAGTGATCAAATACCGTAAATGCAGGGGTAGGTGCCGAAAAAATATGTTTTTTATAAAAGAATAAATATCAATAAATTTCCAATATAATAATTTCAAAAAGAATATTAAATTAGAAAGCAACTCATAATCATTTATGAAAAAAAAAACTAAACATACATCTATCAACAATATAAAAATATTAACACCATTTTGAAAATTAAATCCTTATTCTTCAATAAAATAATAAAAATTAGGATACATTTTGGGTCTTTTACATTTTTTTGATTATGCCGAAAGAAAATATATAATAATAAAGAAAAAAAACGTTGTGCAAAACTATAGGTAATAATCATATAAAATATGCTCAAAATAAAATAAAATAACTTAAAAAAGAGAATAAATATAAATGAATATACATAAAAATATATTTCTATTCTTCTTTTAGTTCAAATGAATATGGATAGTAGTTGAAATAGTAGTTGTACACATACAAACGCGAACTTAAACAACAACATAAAGAGACTTAAAAAGCCAAAAAAAAAAAGTTGGCACGGTTGCCACGTAACAGTGCGTGATTATAAATAGCTAAACTAATGAAAGAATGAAGAGACTGAAATTAAAACTAGCATGATTTAATATTAAGAAAATTAAACCCTCTTTAATAATTTAACTTGAAATAAATTAAATTATTTAACAACTGTTAAACAATTTAAATTTTACCCTATTTTGTCATAACTAAATAATAACAAAAATAATTTGTTTTAAAATAAAAAATAAAATAATTGCTTTAAAGTAAAATAATTGATTCAAACTTTTTAATACTGAATGAATAATTTAAAATAATTGTAATTTAAAATATGTCAAAAGCTTAATTTTATAGACAGGATTTTTAGGTGCAGAATACTGAAAATAGAAAAATATTTATTAAAAAAAATTAGATATATCATTGTGCATTTAAAAATAACAAAAAATTAAATTTTATGGTTAATAATTTTAAAAATATGCAGCATCACCGATTGAAAACTTTTGGTTTTCCTAGACCGGAGAGTATACGTCATTCATTTGATGAACAACCGACATGAATTAAAAAAACAAATGCAGACATTTATTGAACAATTTTAAGAAAATCATTTATGCAAAAAATAAATAAATTCTAGATTAATTTCAATATGTATTCAAAAATAATTTAAATGAATAATTTTTTATTTACTTGCATTATTTTAAAGAATTTTAATTGTAATTAATAAAAATAAATAAGAGAATTCACTTGAATATTTTAAACTATAAAACGAAAAGGAAGTAATAAATTAAATAATTGAATTCCAGAAAAGGTTTGGTGAATACATAATTATGGCAATAAAAGTGATCTTCTATGAATTATTATAAACTGCTTCTATAAAGGACGCAAGAGCCAATCATTTGCAGTGTATTTATAATGAGAAAAAAAAATTAACTAACCAAAAAACAAGCAGTAAAAAAGTATGTAATAAATATAAATGTTAAAAAAGTAATTTTCAAATTAATTCAAAATTTTTTTACAAAACAACAGCAAGTGAAAAGATAAAAAATACTTAATTCCAGCAATACAACTCAGATATATGCAATTAAAAAGTCCATAACCTGTTTAATCACCCAGTGCAGCGGAAATACAAGATGAATACCAAGAAAAACTGCAAAAAAAATAGCATGGAAAAAATATTTTCTCACTATTTTTTAATTCATATTTTATTGGAAAAACCTTAATCTGAAAATAAAAAAGAATAAATCTATTTTAAACATCATTAATTTTATTTAATTTTTTTTTGAATTTACAATCACAATAGAAATAAATTAATCTTCATTTTTAAATCGATTCATCAAAGATTCAAATCTGCAATAAATATGAAATACCTAAATTTTACATAGATAAATTAAACCAAATTTAAAAATAAATTCTTAAATAAATATTAATAGTAAATACGAAAATAAAAATTACAAAAACTATGCATTCAAAACAAATTATATATATATATATATATATATCCGGAACAAAAATGAGTTGTTAAAAATCGGTATTAAATATTTACCTAATGAAATAATGAGCAATTTTTAAAGATTTTTTGAATTCATTCATAACTAAAATTACTGAAATGAACAAATGGCCAAAACAATAAAAAAGATTATCAAAACTTGCTAATGATTATGCATATTTGCCAGAAATGAATGAGAGAAAACTGGCCCACAAAAAATGCTACAAAAAATTTTATGACAATTTGGTCCATACATTTCTTGATAAATAAAAATGTCAGTAAGCAGCACCCTACTATAAACATATGACCATGACAGTATATCTATGCTTTTCGGAAAAATATTTAAAGCTAGCATTGAAATTATTTAACAATTAAATAAAAAAAACAAAAATTTTAGTGAAAATATTATTATTATTAGAATATTTAGAAAATAATTTTAAGAAAAAGTTAATTAGATAAAATATAGACAATTTCAATATTATAAATGCTTCTATAATATATTGAGTTATTAAAGAAACGACTTTAAAGATAAACTAAACCGAAAAAAGATTATTACTAGGGAGTAAACTTATATGGAAATCCATTTTTTTTTTCCTGGACTGAGGGAGGCCTAAAATGCATGAAAACATGTTTTTAACTTGGTTTGAAGCTTCTAAGATGGATTTCTATATGCATTTTTTCCATATTTTTCATATTTGGCGATTTATGTCCATATTTGTCCATATTTTGGCATTTTTATCCATATTTTATGTCCATATTTCGACATTTTTCCAAAAAACCTCTATTAGAACGGTCAGCCCTATCAGCTAAATTGCCCTTTTTGACTCCTAAAGACCGAAAAAATTTCCGAAAAAGACATTTTTTAGCAAAATTTTCTCGAAAATATTGAATAAATTTAAATTTTCTAAAAAATTGTTAATTTATGTAAAAAATAAGCAAAAAAGCGAAAAATTCGCGATTCGGGTTGATTTTTCGTTAAAATGAGTGAATTTTAGCTTTATCGTGTGTTTTTTCTTCTAAAATGATTTTTAATGCCATATTTAACCATTTTTAAAAGTTTAACTTGTCATTTAGTTTATTTGAAGAAATCTTGAGAAATTATACCCTCAATTTGGAAAAATTTATGTCCATATTTTTGCCATTTTATGTCCATATTTCGTGATTTTGGTCCATATTTTATGGCCATATTTCGTGATTTTATGTCCATATAATTTTACTCCCTAATTATTACGAAGAAGTTCAAAATCTCGTAAGATGCCAAGGTTAAAAGGAAAAATAGAAAATAATTTAATAAAAGATATAGAGAAATATATAACTTTAAAAGCATCATCTAATTTTAAAAAAATGTTTAAATAGGATATAATTAATATAAAGAATAATTTAATTTAAAATAATAAACAAAAGATGAAAACTAAAAAAGAAATTTCTTAAATATTTTATTAAAAGCAACTGGAGTGACAACTGAATTAGATCTTCTTTATAAACGAATCCCTTGTGCCGCAGAAAATGTTTGCAAATAAATAAGAATTAAAAAGCCAAAAAAATAATAATTAAGACTTTTTAAAATATTATATGATATCCATTATATTAAATTACTTTTAAAAAACAAAATTAAAAAAGTAAAATTTGATAAAAAAATATATTAAAAAATAAATGCATTTTCTAAATTTATGACACACATACTTTAATGAATTCTTGTCCAAATAGAAATTTGTAGAAAACATATATTTAAAAAGTAATAATTTCCCACATCTCATTATCTTTTTTCTGTGTGCTTTGTTAGAAAATCAATACAAATTGACGCTGTTTCGTCGCACCTTTTGCACTGCTCTCATTTGTCAGCACACCATTTGGCTTGGCATTGATTGCCCCATCCAAATTGGTCGTTCATCTACTATTTTTCTTCTCATTTCAATTTAAGAAAGCTTAAAAACATAGCTCCCAGATCTGAGGCTTTAGCACCATTTTGTGGTTTTTTGATAGGTCGATGAGGCTAAATTATCGAAATGAGGCTTTTAGGCTTTTTATGGTTTTTTGAGAATTTTGAGGTTTTTGCGGAAAATCGCCAGATAAATTGAACATACATATAACATACGAACATTTAAACGTGTTTTGAAAAATAAAAATAAAAATGAGGCTTTTGAAAATTTTAATCATGGAGCTCTGCTTAAAAACAAATATTGGTAAACCCCACCCCCCTCCTCTCCTCAAATAAAATATCATGATCCGAAAAAGAAAAGCAATATTTGCCCGGTTTTTCCAATTTTCTTGTTTTCCTTTCATTTTTTTTCTATTTTGCTTTTTATGTAAAGTCAATTATCAAAACATTATTTAGAAAAAAAAGTTTATTTTTAATTTTACTATTCATTTTGATACATAAGATACTTAATAAATATATTATACAAAAATATCTAAAAAAACAACAGGAATAAAATAATATGCACGTAGAGGATTCGAACCTGGTACTTAAAAAAGATTTGACAAACGCACTACCGCTACACCAATAGCTTCTTAAGAAAATAAAAATAATTATATCTTTTCTAATTATAAAATGCCAAAAACTTTGGCACGCCATATCTCGGCATTACAATAAAACTAGAGGTGATCTACCCACCCACCAAGTTTCATTTGGAAATTCCACGGTCACTTGCCGACCCCTCCTTTGTGAGGGCCTCAGAGCAGCCCGACAATAGCGAGCAAAAAATTATATATATTATCAAATTATGATTTATTGTTGGCTGGTTTTAGAAAATTATCGTGTAAACAAACGAAAATGTTTTTTATTAAATTAAGATGTAAAAACATAACAATAAATTCGAAGATGCTTAAAATATTGATCGCTTCATCCAAAATTAACAAGAACTTAAGAAAATAGACAATTTTTTTTTTTGTAAAAACTATAAATTAATGGCCATATAAAATGGAAAATGCCAGGACGTATGTAATGGACAGAATTGACACTTTAAAAAATTAGAGTGATAAGAACGAAGATGGCAAAAAAATATATAAGCCAGAATCAAATAAAGAAAATTGAAAATATAATAATGATAACTATTTACTGATCCGGGTAGATATAAAATGATAAATTAGTTAGATGTCTCTTTTGCTTATAATCAAAACTGTCTTATCATTTACAAGTAATATGGCGAAAAACTTTATTCAACATTTAAAAGAAAATAAATTTTATGCTGATAGAAAGGAATAAAATCAATTTTAATACCAAAATTTTATTATGCTCAATTTCTTGTAGTTCAAAAATCATTCTTTTTAAAAATAATAATTTTTAAATTTTTGATAAAATCAAATAAATTTATAAACATGAACTTTTATAATTGAAGTTTTTTTTATCTAGACCACTTTATGAATGAGAGGGTCAAGATTAAATAAGAAGAGAAAATTTTTTTAGTTTAAAGGAATAAAAAGAGTATTTACGTAAATAAAATTAAAAAACTTAAATACTTGGGAAAATTAATTTCAAGCTTTTGTGGATTAACAAAAAAATAAATGAAAATATTAAACAGAAATCTGTTTTAAAAAATAATATTGAAAACAATTTAATATGAAAGGCAATTTATGTATAATAAATAAAATATGAAGATTTAATAATTAACTTAAATAATAATATTTATTTTTAAACAGTTTCAGCAATTTATATAACCGAATTTTCTCATATAATAAAACGTGTATCAAATTCACTGCCAGACGTTTATCGAAAAAATATTTATGATTCTAATTGGGATGGACGAGACGCGGAATGCATTAAAATAACCAATACTAACACTTTACTTCATTAAATGACACATATAATAATAATGTTAAAAATTATTGTTTTAAGAAAAATTAAAAAATTTTTGCATTGGAAAAATATAATCAAATAGTAACCCATGCACGAGATAACAAATAAAAAAAATTATCAAAATTAAAACTTTAAATATTATTCAGAAATTTTTATTTAAACACTGTAAATTTAAATGAGAAAACGTAAGAAAACGAAAAATAGAGAAATATTAAAAGTTTTAATTTGGAAAAAATTACGTTAAAAATCATAAAATACAATATTAAATTGAAAAAAAAATACGAAAAATTTTTCTTATTGAAAAGATGAGGCAAAAAATAAACAGATAATTTAACATTTTTATAATATAAAAATAGTTGGGCTATTAAAAAAAGCTTGTCGATTCAAAAAACACAATAATAGACAAATTTAGCATGAAAATTACTATGAAGCAGGGCTTCGATCGAAAATTTTCAAAATAAGAACATCAAGGCCAAAAAATAAGATTTTAGGGTCAAAAATAAGAAAATTCAAATCTTTTATTTTTACAATTAATTAATCAAAAATTATTAAATATTATATTTTTTGCCTTCGATTATCATCTTTAAAAATTTTGGTGAGGAATTAACAAATCATAAAAAACCAAGAATAACAATTAATTAATTAAGAATGTTTAACTATAATAAACCAACAACAAAAATAAATAAATCATTAAATGTACAAGAACATTCAATGCAAATAGATGCAAGGATATGCAATACAAAATTTAAAATAAAAGATAACAATAGACCAAAAATTTTTTATTTTTTTAAACAAGTATTAGGTTTTAAACTTTTCTGAATTGCTAAAAACATTTTAAATATTTATAGTAATGTAATTTGATTATTTAAAATTTTCAAAAAGTTTAGAATTGCTAAAAATAGCTGTGGAAAAAATTAAATAACATTAAGTGATTGCAAGAAATTTTAATAATGATTTTAAATTTAATGGACTCAAAATCAAAAAATAAATAGATTATCAAAATAAAAGCAAAAGATAAGAAAAAATGAGATTTGGACCATGTTTCGAAATGTACCATGGAAAACCAGTGGTGCGAAAGCGTGTGAAAGATTGCCATTTAAAATTTCTAAAAACAATTTTTTTCTTATTAATCAACAAATTAGAATAATTTTATATATTAAAATAAAATACATTAAGCTTGGATATTTATATGCAAGTGTGTTGACCTTGAATGAGGTCAAATAAATAATAAACCTAAATAAAAATTCCCTTCTTATACAACTTTATTAAAATATTGATAAATTTATTAGTAATAGCAAATTATGAATTTAGTCACAAAAAATTGATGAGAAAATTTCATCATGGCATAGGAAAATAACAATTAAATAAATTTTCGGTAGAAAGATCAAATATAAAATACAAATATTAATTTAAAAATATATAATTATTTGACTTACTTTTATTAATTAAATTTGCTTTATCAAAACAAAAATTTTTAAATTTAAAAGAAAGTATTATGTAAAATGGAATAAATCTTTTATGATTTAAAAATTTTTACATTAATTTAAAATAAAATTCGAAATTGACAATTATATTTAATATCAGAATTACAAAATAACAACATATAATTTAAAAATTATTCCTATTTTTGTTGTAAAATAAAAAAACATGAATACTTAATCATATAATTAAATTTGAAAAAAATTAGTTGAAATAATAAATACTATACAAAATGCGTCGCATTTTTAAAAACAAATTTGGAATAAAATGAAGAAGAAGAAAAAATGATACGGAACACGAGAAAATTAGATCCTTAACCGAAATTGGAAATAATCACTTCATTGTTTAAATTCTTTTTCTAATTTATCTTTATATTTAAAAATAGCTAATTATTAAAAAATGATTCTTAAAAAATTAAATAAAAAACATAATAAAATGAAAATAAAATTAAATTTTTTTATAAACAAAAAAATGGGTTAGTTATCGCAACTAAAAAAACAAAATTGATATAATTTTAATTACGCATTATAGTAAATTATTAACGACTCGAGAGGCAACAGCATCAGATTATATTCACAAAACTCTTTTTCACATCAGTAGAAATTGAATTCAGCTTTAGATCAAGAAATATAAAATGTTAAATATATTTTTATAATAAAATTCGAATATTTCATTTATTAAAAATAAAATGACAAATGGTAAAAGATAAAACAGAAAACATGCGAGAAACTTGAGAAGAGATGTAAAAAACTGGAGTACAATTTATGATAATATAAAAAATGATTATTTAAATAGAAAAATTAAAAAACCCGAAAAATAAAATAATTTGTAATTATATTCAATTGATATATTTAGCAACTCGAGTTGTGAAAAATATGAAGAAATTCAGTGATGATCATATAAGATAAAAAAGATGTTAATTCATGTTAATATAAAAGATTTACTTAAATATTTATTAAATAACTTAAATTAATTAAAATTATTTAACAAAATATTTATTAAACAAGACAAACTACGTAGGGTGGAACATACTTTTGGATACCCAAAATTTTTATTAAAAAATATTTTTTTGAATTCAACACAACACGCCCATATTCAAAATACCCGAAATATACATTTTCGAGGTATGTTTTTTTTGATGGATAAATTAAAGAAAATTAAAGAGATACAGAGACAATGAAAACATGATTAAATAGAGAAAAACAACCTCAAATAGCATAGATAGGTCATATAAGGCCAAATTCAGTTTCAGCAGATCTGAATTGGTTTTAAAAATGTAAGTTTCTGGAATGATCGATTATATTTTGGCAAAAAAAAAATTCATGAAAATCAGTGCGTGAAAATTTGAATTGGGCATGCTTTTTAAAAAATTAACAAAAAAATTAAAAAACGATCAGATGGAGAGAAATTTTGTTATATTGCTGCAAATATATCGTTAATTTAAAAAACATCAAAGTATCGACAAATGAATTATTATGAATTTTAAACATTGGAAAAACTTGGGTATCAAAAATTATGTTCAGTCCCAAATATATTAAATTCAAATTTAAAAATAAATTTTTATATTGCAGAAGATTTTTTGAATATAAATAACACCTTTTGCGAATTAATTTTTTTTTGAGTTTATATTTTTAATTTTATCGTAGTCTTTAATCCTTATTTTAAGTTCATTTTTCACTTTTAATCAGGTTGCGGCCACTTGGAATGTATCGAAAGAAAATTATCGAAAAATTTATTATACAAGAAACTTCATTTATATAAATTGCTGCCTCAGTTTTAAAGGAATATTTATAATTTAATTTATAATATTTCATATTTTATTAATAAATTGTCCATTTTTATTAGAACTAATTGATAAAATCCAATTTTAAAATTAATAAATCGTGTTTAAATAAATAAACTTTCCTAATTAAACATAATCACTTAACAACGAGTCATATATAAATATCAAATTTTAATCGATTAAAATTTAATGTATGAGTTAATGCTAATCGTGAAGGTCCGTCCAATTCAATTAACATAGCCTATTAAATGTTCGTTTGCTAAGGTTTGGTTTTAACACTTTTATCAATCGACTGGTGTGTTCATGAGAAAAACAGAGGATTTTAAATAAAAAAACAATTATTAAAAAATAAAGCAGCAATAAATGTACGCAAAGACAAAAACATGTAAAAATTATAAATTTCTAATTATAAATGAATTTTAAAATATTTTCAATTTAGGATTAAAACTCATTAAATTCCTTTTATTAACAAAAAAAAAAATTAATTATTAAAAATATTCCAATTTTTATTACGACAAATTCACTATTTAAGAAATAAACAAAAATTCATATTAATTAAAAAATATTGGTTATTAGATAATTAAAAACATAATACAATATAAAATGGGAAAAGTACCCAATATGAATCAGAGAAAAGAAAGCAAAAAGAATAATATTTATTAAAAGATAAGTAACAAAATTATTGTACGTTTTTTAATTGGGCGGCTTGAGTTTATTGCAAAATATTTTTTTTAAACTTAGCTTAATTTTTTTAATATGTTCAAAGTAGGGTTGCGACCCCGACCATCGGGGTTGGAAAAGTCGGGGTTCGGGGTTGTCGGGGTAAGCAAGGTCGGGGTCGGGGTCGGGGTCGGGGTTGACCAAATCGTTCGGGGTCGGGGTTTTTCAATTTTTGACTTATACCATATAGTAAAAAATTTTATATTATTTTAGCTAAAATTTTTTATTATTCATAATAATAATTTTTGTGCTTTTTTTATTTCTTGTTATCATAAACATTTTTGTACAGAATAATTAAAAACGTATAAGGCATTTTTAAAATGGCCAATTTTCAGTGAAAATCTGTAAAAATAGTCAAAGTTTCAAATTTTTCTTCCGGCGCCTGGCCCCCAAAACTTTTTTTTTCTTAAAAAAATTTGGCTCAAAGTCGAAAAAATCGGTCATTTTTGGTGAAAATCAGTTAACAAATTGCACTCCTATTCTCTAATTTTCAAAAATTTTTCCCTGCGGCGCCTAACGGCACCGCCTGACCCCTGTTCCCAAAATCTTTTTTTTTTTTGGAAAATCGCTCCGCAAAAGCGTTACATTCAAAAAATAAATCATATACAACAAAAATAGTAGATTTTATTAAAAAAAAATGCCCAAAAATTCTGATCATCTTATCTTTTTTTTGTTTTTGTTTTTTAAATCATCTTTTTTTCGTTCCATGGGAGAAAGGGGTCCGGCGGTGCCGATAGGCGCCGCCGGGAAAAATTTTTGAAAATTTGGATGGGTCTGTTAATAGATTTTTCCAAAAAATGATTAACAAAAGAATATATAAAAAGGAAACAGTCAACAGGAATCGAACTCATGAAAAAGAAGAGTTAGCGTTAAGGCACTAACCACTACACCACCATATATACCTATTAATTGACAAAAGCAAATTACTTTAATTAAAAAATTTGGCATTTTGTATAATTTTTTCCTTTTCTCCCACAAAAATGCCATTCTTAGGGGTGTATATGTAACCACGACCCCGAGTCGGGGTTAAGGGTCGGGGTCGGGGTTCGTCGGCGTTAGGAGCGTCGGGGTCGGGGTTAACCCTGAAAAATGGTCAAAAAGGTCGGGGTTCGGGGTCGGGGCGGGGTCGCAACCCTAGTTCAAAGGTTAAAAAAATAAATTGGAATTCATAAAATCACGGATAAAGATGAAAAAATATGTAAATAAATAAACAGGAAATATGATTATAATAATTAATAACTTATTTTCTTTTTATATGAAACCAATATAAAATCAAGGAAAACAAAATATTAATGCGAAAATATTTTTTTTTATTTTGCAGATTAATAGAGAACATAGGGCAATTTATTGATTTTTTTAAATTCTGACCAGCAAGCCGAAGCAAATACGGCGCACTTAGCTTGAAATTAATAGAACTGCTCAAATTGAAAAAAAGATAAAATGGGCGTTCCGTAAATCCGCTACCATGGGCGTTTCGTAAATCAGCCACCATGGGCGTTTTGCAAATCGGCCACCATGTGCGTTCCGTAAATCCGCCACAATGGGCTTTTCATAAATCCGCCAACGTGGGCGTTTTGTAAATCTGTCAATGGGTGTAAAAACAAAAAATATAACACATAAAAATTCACAGTTTTTCGGAAATACAATCAGTTAATAGGGCCAGGGTATTAATTTAAGAAAAAAAGTAAATACATACTATTTTTAAAAAAATTTGAAATTAATATTCTTATAAAGAATATTCATGAGCTATTGAATAATGCCATAAGATATTAACCAAGCTATGAATTTTTATGTGTCATATTATTTGTTTTACACCCCTTGGCGGATTTACGAAACGACTCAGCACGGCAAAGATGGACATTTGCGCCGTGCAGTCAAAAATATATTTTATTTTCTATTCCACTTTTATCAATAAAAGAAGAAATATCAATTTAATAGACTGAATACATGCGGAGTTTCTGACCGTCTACAGCTCAAAGAAACTTGGAATTTTCTGTCTATTAAATTCAATGAGAAAAGAAAACAAATTTTGGGCGCGAAATGTCTTTGTTTTAACGACCCTATTCGTTCCTAGGCACCTATTTTACAATTTCATGACAAAAAAAGTCGAAAAAAATGAATTTTTTGTAAGAAAAATAACTATATATTTTTTGCTTTTATTCAAAAAAAATGAAATTTAATTCTTTTGTAATAAAATGCTGAATAAGTTATTTACCTTGACTTAAATTTTTTAAATGAAAAAGGCTCAGAACTCGTAAAATTTTTGCCCCTATTTCATGATTTTTACGCCCCTATTTAGGTGCCTATATTGATTTAAAATAATCAAGATTTGATCAATCATTACATGCACTCCAATATGGACTGGGCATAAAAGGCATCGAAGAAGAAATTAGTAATGAATAACAATCGATTATAATTTAGAAAGTGTTGGATCAATCACTTTTTTTAAATGAACCTTTCTCGCTGTGCGGCGCAAATGTCGTTTTCAAGATAAAAAAGTGAATAAGGAATCGTTTTCTAATTAAATTATATTGTATATATTAAAAGAGATACAACTAAAAAATATAAATACAAAAATTAGATTAAAATTTAAAATGCAAAAACGGCGGATTTCGTCTATTTAGCTATTAAAAAAGAGCATTAAAGGGCGAAGGTTTGTTTTTATAATAAATAAATCCAATATTTAAATAAATAAAACTAAAAATAATATTTTTATAAAAAATTTCCTTTCGGTTGTTAAAGGAAGAGGCAATTAATAAAACTTTAGTTTGTAAAATATTGCAAATAGAATCTCCAACATAAGGTTACAGATTGAATATGTTTTATTTAAATAATTTAAAATCAAGTTGTAATAGACGTGCAAGACAAACAGTAAATCATGAATTTCGAAGTTCAATGAATACAAAAATATATACAAATAGAATCTTCTATCGGACGAATATTATAAATTAAATATTCATAATTTATTCAAAGATTTTGAAAAAATAGTTTTGTATAACTCATTAATAACGCAAATCAGGAATTAAGAGAATATTGGAGACCGAATCATGAGAGAGGCTGAATCCATGAGCAAGAAAAATAATAGAATTTGCCGTATTGTTTTTATCATAACCAAAATAAACAGAATGAAACTAAAATCCCATTAAAAACAAATGAAAGTAAAAAAAATACATTAATGACACATTTGTGTTAATAATAGATCGTTTTTCTAATTATAAATTTTTTTTATGTTGAAAAATGAGTGGAAAAATCGCACAAAAATCATAAAACCGAAAGTGTAAAGAAATGATAGTTTGTAAAAAGAAAAAATGGATTATTTCAATAACAAAATAGCATGCACAATCTCCAAAAAAAGCAACTAACATTTGAATTTAAGCTAACCCTTCAGAGCTATAAAACTCACACATTATCGATCAACAATTAAGCACAAGATTAAACTGGATAAAAATAAAATTTAACATGCTAAAATAATATACTTATTACAAAATCCACAGATATAAGAATAAATATAACTTAAAGAAAGGATCTCGTCGAGTTGGAGAAAAAATTGTTTTGGGCAAACTTGAAAATAAGAAATAAACTGTAAAGAGTCTGAGCAGTATAAAAAATGAAGAACAGACATAAATTCATAATGAAATGTTCGAGTTAAAATGAACAGGAATTTTTATGATCAATAAAAAAAAAGATTATAAAAATTAAAAAAAAAGTTTAAATAAACAGCCGAAATTTAATGGCTTTATTTAAACTAATTTATGGGACAAAGTAATTTTTGAATTAATAAATAAAAATAAACAAAAAAGTGCGTAATAAATTGAAAAGATTCTGAAAATATAAAATTAAAGAAAAATCCATGGTTTGGAGTAAACGACAAAGACAATTAATTCAACATGCGGTGTAATTGTTAGCAACCACCGTTAATATTTATGTAATTAAATTTTAAATAAAATAAAAATTTCGACATCGTCAATTTAATAATGTATTTTAATAGAATTTTCTACATATTCTAAATAATTGATGATAACAACAAAAAGGAGAGAATGTTGGACAATTGATAAAGCAGATTGGTTTTATAAATTAGCTAGTTATCGTTGATAATCTATTCTTGTATTAATCAGTAAAAATTAATTAATAAGTTTCACATAACCAAAATAATAAAAAACAATTAAAGTAAAAATAATAATTTAAAGTTTTGATAATATTGGTAGTAAACATAATTATTTTAAAAAATGCAGAAAAATTCAATATTTAAAATTAGGTAAAAATAATCAGTGAAACTACTCGAGTAGTCTTTTTATTAAAAAATTAACATAAAATACCTAAAATATTTATTATCTATTAAACAATAAATATTGCTTACCTAATATTAACATTAGTTTAGCAGTAAAAAAAATATTATAATAATTATACAAGAAGCGCACATAAGGATGTAAATATATCATTAATTCTTATAGAGTCTGTACGAGGGTAACTTATCAAACACCATAAATAATAACGATATAAAGATTGATACATTTTCTGCTGGTGGTCCTGGAGGCCAATATGTAAATAAAACTGAATCAGCAATAAGAATAACACATATTCCGACAGGGGAAAAATAAGAATTAGAAGAGCTTTTTTCGTACATATTTTAATTATTTTAATATTTTTCGAAACGAATTTTTTTATAAGGATTTTAGGGGACACTGGAAAATTTGTAATCTTTACATATCGGAATTTTGGTCAAAAAGTTTTTGCTATAAGAAGATTACTATTTTATTTATAACATGCGCCATATTGAAATGTGAATGGCGTAAGAAAATTAATACAGGAAATATAGCTATTTAAGGCCTGTCCTGTACCTGTATTCCAAAAATGACCTGTACCTGTATTTTTTGTACGAAAGTACAGGAAAATACAGGTTCAGGAAAAATACAGGTTGTCAAAATTTTTGCCTGTACCTGTACCTGGATCCAAGAAAAACACAGGCGCCTGGATCCAGGTACAGGTCGATCGATCTCTAGTAAATTCGATGCAAATAATGGAGCTGTTAATACTATTTAAAAAGAAAATTGCAGATTATTTGTTAATATAAAATCAGACATTTTTTCTAATAAAAAAAGTTTAAGGGTTACAAAACTTAAAACTTAATTTGATCTTTCCTAAAATTTTTCATAATTTATAAAAAAGTAAATTGTCTGAAACTTTATAGAAGGCTTTTTGGAAATCAAGGTTTTTAAACAAATTTTAAAAATTCTTCAATGGCATTTTCTTAAGAAACACTTCAAAGTTAAATTATGCTATGTGAAATAATTAAATATCAGGTTTAAATAAATCTCTATGTGTTTTGCAATAAAAATAAAATCTTTATTAAATAACAAAAGAACGTAAATTGAAAATAGTCATTTAAACAAAATTAACTATAAAAGTATTTTGAATAAAAATTTGCTTAATGAATTTAATTTATTTTTGAATTCAAAATTTTAATTATACCAGCCATCAATTCATAAGAAAAACGAAATTGAAAAAAAGGAAGAAACACCAAAAACAAATTTATTTAAAATAGTTATTTCAAGAAAAATCTTGCGAAGAAACGAAGAAAATTATTTGATTAAGTAAAAATGTATTTCAACAAATTTCTTTTTGGCAAATTACCTAGAGAAATTAATGATTCGCTTACTACATTAAGAAAACACCGAATAGAAACAAACTTCATATTAAACCTAATAGTAATCCTAATATACTAATTTAAAAAAACGAAATTAATTATTTTAAAGAAATATTCATGGCAAAAGCTATAAACATGCATGGCATATGTGAATCCAGATAAATTAAATATATGTATATATTTTTTATTTAAGCTTTTCAAATAAATAACATAAATAGAATAATAAGAATCCCAACAAAATAATACCTAAAATAAAAAAAATAATAAGAAAAACATAATAAAATGTCCTTTAAATTGCGACAGCAATCTATTTAATTGAACTCAAAAATATTTGGATATATAAGACAAATCACGGATTATCCAGCAATGTAATTGAGAAATTTTTAAACTTTGCTAAATAGAGATAAATTAATATCGGAAGCGAGAGTATAGAAATATTTTACTGAAAATAAATAGTGATAGTGAAGAAAATAATGTGAAAATATAAAATATGAGTGATTAAAAATAATCAACAAAAAAAAGTTTGAAAATTTTACTTTCATATAATTTTTATCTCGATTACCAAAATATAATATTGCTCAGATCTGGCTAATATAAATTTAAATATCGAAATTTAATGTTTACTTTTGGTTTCTATTATAATGAATGAATTGCTAAACTAAAGTGAGCTATAAACAGCTGAAAATTGGACGCACTCCACAGTTGCGTTAGTATCCATCCGCATGAGGAGATGCGTGGGCGCCTCGGCAAGAGAAATATAAAAAATAAGAAATGAAACTTAACCATTGAACCTTTCTCTTAACACGAGAATAAAATTTAATGCAAGAATAATAATTTTTAATCTCATAAAATTTTGGCCTTTTTAATTAAAAAAATTACAATTGCTATATGATTAAAAATTTAGATGCTAATTTAAATAAAAATTATAATTTTCATCGCTTTTTTCTAAAACATGCAAACATGAAAATAATCGAATATGTGTATAATTATTGTTAAATGAGATTAAAAAACTCCAAATCAATAAAAAATTATTTAAATACCTGATTAAACCGTAGTGCGACATTTGCGGACCGACATTTGCGGACGACATTTGCGGACCGACTTTTGCGGACCGACTTTTGCGGACCGACATTTGCGGACCGACATTTGCGGACCGACTTTTGCGGACCGACATTTGCGGACCGACATTTGCGGACCGACATTTGCGGACCGACTTTTGCGGACCGGCATTTGCGGACCGACATTTGCGGACCGACATTTGCGGACCGACATTTGCGGACCGACTTTTGCGGACCGACTTTTGCGGACCGACATTTGCGGACCGACATTTGCGGACGACATTTGCGGACGACATTTGCGGACCGACTTTTGCGGACCGACTTTTGCGGACCGACATTTGCGGACCGACATTTGCGGACCGACATTTGCGGACCGACATTTGCGGACCGACTTTAGCGGACCGACTTTTGCGGACCGACATTTGCGGACCGACATTTGCGGACCGACATTTGCGGACCGACATTTGCGGACCGACATTTGCGGACCGACATTTGCGGACCGACTTTTGCGGACCGACTTTTGCGGACCGACTTTTGCGGACCGACTTTTGCGGACCGGCATTTGCGGACCGACTTTTGCGGACCGTCTTTTGCGTGTCATACTTTCTGGATTTAATTTTCAAAAATTGGATGATCATCTCAATATTGAATTTTATATGTGATTTTTCGGAGTTAAGCAAGTTAATGCGAATGAAAATATGAAAAATTTATAAAGTTTTTCCAAAAAGTTCTTTTTTCAATTCCTCTTGGTGCTAAAAATTTTGATCACTTCATATCATCCTTAAGTAGTGATCTGATCAACTTGTGCAATGCATTAGTTTTTGCGGACCGACATTTGCGGACCGACTTTTGCGGACCATTATTTCTGGGATTGAATCGTCTAAAAAAGAAAAAAAATTTTTTTTCAAAAATTGAGTGACCAAATTAGTTTTTTTGTTATTTTTCCGAGTTGAACATCACCATTAAACAGTAATCTGACAAATTATACAATCAACATCGAAAGAACCCATTTTAAATTTGAAGAAACATTGTATGTAGTTGCTCGTTTTTAATTTTGGTTGGATCAATGGTTTTAGAACAGCAAATATGGGCAATTTTTGGAAAAAAGATAGAACTATTTTTAGTTTTTGTTTGTTAATTTAATTGTAGGTATGCCGTATAAAATTTAAACTTTCTAGGACAAAATAAAATTCTCCAATTGAAACAGATCGCCTTGCATTAGCTTACCTTCACTAATTTCAATTTTGGGAGTATTTATTTTCTTGAAAATTAAAAAAAGTTTTTTATTTGACAATTCAAGCGGGAAATGTGGTCCGCAGATGTCGGTTCGCAAAAGTCGGTCCGCAAATGTCGGTCCGCAAATGTCGCACTACGATTAGACTACGTCTCAGTGCACTGGCTAAAAATATAATAAACAAAAGTTTTATAAAATTAATCAAAACCATAACAAAACAATAATAAATACTTGAATTGAAATGAAAATGGACTTAAAAATTTAGTATAAAAGTTGTAACATATAAAGTTGAAAGAACAAGAAGTAGTATTTAAATTTTTTGTGTTATATAATATAACTTTTCATAAATTAGATATGCTATTAGAGATCAAATAGAGCTAAAAAAATAGATATATTAAATTAATTATTATTTACTAGAATAATAATGGTAAAGAAGCAAATTAAGAATAAAATGGAATAAACCTTACTAATATTAAATTTAAGAAATATTATCAAAAAGATTAAAAATATAAAGCTTCTATAAATACTTGAACTTTCTATCACTATTTAAGATTATATTCTATTTTTTCTATCATTTAATTTGAAGATCAACCTAATCTACGAAATTGACCAGAAAAATAAAAAAATTCATAAGTTACATTAAAAAACATAGTTTTAAACTTTGATATCATTCAATAACAAAGAAAAAACCTACAGTAACCTAAAATACTAGTTTTTAAGATAAAAATAAAGAATCAGGTTGAGAATAAGGATTGAGAAAAAGTATTGCGATTGACAAAACAAGCATACGAGGTCCTTCGGAAAAAACCATGAAAAAAAGTCAAGTAATTAAGGAACAAGCCATGGTCAAATTTAGTCAAATTTCTAACAGATTAAAAGGTAAGAATAAAATTATAAAAATAACAATCTCATATCATCTATGACCAAAGATATGAAAAGGAGGTTATCCTCTAATGACAAGAAAATTTAATTATTGTATAATGAAACTCTCAACCATTTCAAATGTAAATTAATAACAATTCATCGTTCAGTCCCCAAATTCTCACCAAAACTAAAAGTGAATTAATAAAAATAAAAATTTATGCACTAAGAGAAGAACCATAAATGCTAACATCTCGGACTTTTTAGATCCCACAGGCTCCAGAATAAATAAAAATAATTAAATAAAAATATATTAAAGCTGCTAAATGATCAGTACAATTTTTCATTCTTGCTGATTAATGAATATTTTTTGCATGTATTTAATTTTTTTAATTATTTAAATAATTCAAATTTTATTTTTCAGAAAATTTTCTCAACATCATTTTTAGACGAGGCCATAATTAAGAAAGTTTTTGAGTGTCGGTATAAAAATCAAAAAATTCAAAAAAAATTATTTTATATTTAAAAAACTAAATAAACCATTTATAAAAAGATTTTTGGTTCGTTTTCAGATTTAAAATTTTTTAATTTTCGTCTCATTTTTGTTTTGGTTATACGAAATTTTGACGAAAAAAATGAGTTTAAAAAATTGTCTTATAATATATAGAAGTATAGCTGAGTGGTGCAACCTGCAGCAGGTTTGTGTTGTGATCAACATTAGTAAAATTTTAGTGTAAAGATTTTCATAAATTAATTTAAAGCATAATCAAAGCCGAAATTTCCGCTATATTTAAATGTAATTATAAGTTTAAATAACTAAATATTTATTCAGCAGTAGAAAAAAATGTATGTATGAATGTGGATATTTTTATAACCTCAAAAAATTAAATTAATAATTTAAAAAAATCTTAAAAACAAAATAAAAAACATATTTAAAATACAATATTTAAAAAATAAATTTTTATAAAAATTATGAAACGAAAAAAGGAGCAGTTAAAGAATGTTATGCCGATACAAGAGAACTGAATCAAAATATTTTAATAATAAAATAATTCGCCCATCTCAGGAAAATAATCAATTAAACAAAAATGCAGCATATAATATTTCTGAAGCTTGCTTGATTATGGAAGAGCAGAACAGAGCAATGAAAAACAAATTTATCCTGTCTAAATTTAAAAAAAATGATATTAGAAAAAATAGATAAAATAAATAATATTAATAAATTAAAGATACTATACTAATATTATTTTAATTTTTAAAATATTTCATACAAACGAAAATAATTTTAATAATAAAGAAAAATAATGTAGTTTAATAAAAAATTATGAAAGAAACATTCAGAAATGTAGAAAAAATACAATGCTAAAATTTTATAAATTTATAATAAAATTTCATTTCAAAACCAAAAATGATTAAATCGAAAAAGCATTATTTCAGATGTACGCCCAACAAAACGACATGCAAATTTCGGCGCAAGGAGATGATGTTTTGCCACTGACGGCAGCAGATTTTGCTGCTATGGATGAAGCTCATCAACAACGGGAGGTTGAACGGCGGCAGCGAGAAGAGCAACAACAAAGAGAACTCGAAAATCGACGAAAATGGATGTGGTCTGACGAGTGGATGGCGCGACAGCGGGCGTGGGAGGAAGAAATGAAAGAACGAGAACGGGACAAAGACCAATGGGAGCGAACAAAATCGGATGAAGAAAAACAATGGGCTGAGCGCAATGATGCAATAAGAAAGGAGGAAAGAAAGGAGAAAAAAAATGAAAGTAATGATCCTTTTCATTACACTTTCAAATGGGAAGAATTGAAAGAAAAAGAAAAATTATTTTTTGGAAAATAATTTATTTTCACACATTTTTTTTGTTGATAAATTTAGGAGAAAATTTTTTCAAAAATAAAAATAGGTATTTATTTTACTTTACATTTCGATATTTTTACTCTACTCATTGATTAAAAATATTTTATGTCTTTTTCGTGCCTTTTTATGCTATTTTTTGGTGTCTTTTACGCTCTATACAATTCGAGACTTTAGAACT
This sequence comes from Heterodera schachtii, assembly GCA_023374025.1. Taxonomy (NCBI): domain Eukaryota; kingdom Metazoa; phylum Nematoda; class Chromadorea; order Rhabditida; family Heteroderidae; genus Heterodera; species Heterodera schachtii. The sequence goes on from SIJG01000021.1 coordinate 1,908,211, forward strand.
AAGATGAAGTTGCATATGTATGTTTTTCCATTTTTCGCGACTTATGCCCATATTTATTCATGTTTTCAAAAAATCACTATGGTCATCAGTTAAATTGACTTTTTTGGACCCTTAAGATAGTGAAAATATTTGAAAAATCATTTTACTAAAAATTTTTATATGATTATTAATTTTCAAAAAAATTCTGTCAACAACTAACACCAAAAAATGAAATTCATATTTTTTCGTTTTTCATAAAAAATTAATAATTTTTTTATTTCTTATTTTTTACAGAGACTTTTTTAGTATTATGGCCACCCTATCTATTTTTTAAACATTTAAGAATTTTTATTTAAAGGATTATACTTGATAGTTTTGATGAAGTTTGTCACAAAACTCGCATTGATAATCATGTCTAAATTTCAGGTATTGCAATATACGCTTTTTTTTCTTCTCTTCTTCGGAGGTTGATCCTTTTGATCTTCTTCTTTTTCCATCCTCCGAGCTAGTCGTTTCGATTTGTTTATTTTTGAACTCTAAGGCCTTCTTTGCACGCTCGCGTTCCTCAGGTTTTGTATCTCCAAGCTCCGCATACAATTTCCTAAGATGGTCGCGAAAATTCCGACTTGAGCTCGAACTTTGCGATGACGCTCTAGAGGAGGTTGGATTAATCTAAATACTTGATATGAGCATTTTTTATGAAAATAATTGGTTGAATAGACATTATTTAACAATAGATATAATTAATATTAAATAAAAACTAAAGTATGTATAATAAGATTATAATATTTTTTAATTTCATGGAAATTTCAAGTTTCTAAAATGTTTAATGTGACAATTCAAAGTTAAAATTAAAAATTTTAGTGTGTTAAATTTAAAAATCAGAATAAAATGTTTCTGATAAGATAATAGAAACAAACATACATCTAATATTGAGTGCAATACTTGAGCAGATGTCGATTGTTCGTTTGTTTCATTGCGCTCATCGATTTGCAATGGACCCGAAACGTCAGATATGTTCGAAAATATTGGGTTTTCGGCTAAGAGGAAATTATGTTAATTATTAAATTTATAAAGATAACGATAAAGATACTTGAAGGTTGATGAAAAACGGATGGAAGCGGTAACGCAGCTTGGGTTGATGAATTTGCCGGAAGGAAAGTCAATTGAGAAAGAAGTGCGGAAGCGGGAATGCTATTTGAATTTATAGGAATTGGACACGAAGTAGTTGTTGGAAAGGAAGCCAGTTGTGGAAGAAGGGGAGAAGCGGAAATGACATTTGAATGGAGAGGAATTGAAGATGAATTCGGCGGAAGGGAAGACAATTGCGGAACAAGAGAAGAAGCGCGGATGGGATTTGAAAGGTTAGAAATTGGAGATGAAGCATTTGGCGGAAGGGAAGACAATTGTTGAAAGGAAGAAGTAGGATTGGGATTTAAAGGTTGAGAATTTGAAGATGAACCAGAAAACGGTTGAAATGCAGATGCACCTTCATCATCAATATAATAGCCTTTTCTTGAGTTGTCCATATATATTTTTCTATAAATTTAAACAAACAAATATTATTAATTATTTATTTACATTTTTCGTGCTCGATTTATATCCAGGTGTCCATCCTTGAATGCTCTCGTATAAACCACACTTAACAAGTGACCAAGTGTAAACCCGGACTAAATAAATACATGATTGGTCTGTATTTAATTCTATAGCCCGAATTTTAATTTTATTAACTTTCAATAACTTAAAACACTAAAAGACGTTTTAGCACAAAAATTCCATGTTTAATTTTTCGTTTTTTGGACCATTTTTGTTTTGGAAAAAAGACAAGATTAAAACTTAAAATTTTTATTTCGTCTTTCGCGCATAAAATCCAGGCTTAATAAAAAAGAATTACATGCTGCCACACGTCCTCATCAAGGAGGAAACAGTCGGCGCCTCGAGATGTGGTCAAAACCTTCCCAGTTTGTTTAAACTTTATTATATACCATTTCCGTTCCGTGCGACACTTGTGGCATTCTTTTATGTCATAAAGCGAAGCCCAAGAAATTTCATAATTTTTTTCAGAGTTTCCGGCATGATCGTCTGGTGTCTGGTCCTCGTGCTCGTGAGAACACTAAATAACCGAATGATAAAATAACGGCCGTTCCGCAGTGATAAAACCCGCCTATTTGGCGCATACCATAACCCTCCTATTCGGCGAGTTCCTAAACCCGCCTATTCGGCGAGTACCATAACCCGCCTATTCGGCGAGTACCCTAACCCACCAATTCGGCGAGTACCATAACCCGCCTATTCGGCGAGTACCATAACCCGCCTATTCGGCGAGTACCCTAACCCACCAATTTGGTGAGTCCCTAAACCCGCCTATTCGGCGAGTACCATAACCCGCCTATTCGGCGAGTCCCTAAACCCGCCTAGTCGGCGAGTACCCTAACCCGCCTATTCGGCGAGTACCCTAACCCGCCTATTCGGCGAGTACCATAACCCGCCTATTCGGCGAGTCCCTAAACCCGCCTATTCGGCGAGTACCATAACCCGCCTATTCGGCGAGTACCCTAACCCGCCTATTCGGCGAGTACCATAACCCGCCTATTCGGCGAGTCCCATAACCCGCCTATTCGGCGAGTACCATAACCCGCCTATTCGGCGAGTACCATAACCCGCCTATTCGGCGAGTACCATAACCCGCCTATTCGGCGAGTCCCATAACCCGCCTATTCGGCGAGTACCATAACCCGCCTATTCGGCGAGTACCATAACCCGCCTATTCGGCGAGTACCTAACCCGCCTATTCGGCGAGTCCCTAAACCCGCCTATTCGGCGAGTACCATACCCCGCCTATTCGGCGAGTCCCTAAACCCGCCTATTCGGCGAGTCCCTAAACCCGCCTATTCGGCGAGTACCATAACCCGCCTATTCGGCGAGTCCCTAAACCCGCCTATTCGTCGAGTACTCAAACCAGGGATGGCACGGAATTCCGACTTCCGAGTTCCAACTTTCGACATTTTTGGGCTCAATTCCAACTTAAGAAAATTTTTGGGGCTTCGGAATTCCGACTTCCAAAATTTTTTGGTGCCTCGGAATTCCATCACTGCTCTAAACCCGCCTATTCGGCCAGTACCAAAAAATGAGGTCTAACCGTGTTGGCGAAATTGACAACGGTTTTCCGAGTTCGAACCCCTCCACGCAGTGGAATTGTGAGATGAACAGTAGAGCCATTTGCAATTTTACAATCCATCAATGTTTGACAGCCGACATTTAGCGGCTTTCCTGAATCAATGTTTTTATAACACATATTTAATTTTATTTAAATATAGAAAATTTATTTTATTTGGCAGACCCTCGAAGATGAGACGCTGTTGGTCCGGTGGAAGTCTTTCCTTTTTCTGGATTTTGGTCTTTAGATTCTCAACAGTATCACTTTCCGCAATTTTGATGATGATTGTGTTGCCCGTCAGAGTTCTGACAAAAATTTGCATGCAAACTTTTTGAAAAAAAAAAAGTTTTCGCTGAACAGTACGCAGAATAAAGCGCAGAAGAATTATGTAAAAAAGAATAGCAAGAATATAGATTTCAATCATTCTTTTTTCTGTTTAAATATTAACGTTAATATTAAAATAATTGCTCAATAACACTCAAAAGAAATTTTATGTCCTAATTTTAATCAGAAAAATACATTTTTTAAATTTTTATAAATCATTATATTTTCTTAAAAATGAACTTAAATTAAAAAATTTAATGGTCAGTGATTAAATTTTAAAAAATTAAATTTCAACACAGAGAAAATAAAATTAATTGGGCATTGGGTTAAATATTAAAAATGAAAATTTAAAGCCGAGAAAATAATTCGTCCTTCGTTCAAATTGATTGTGAATATCGTCTGTTTGTGTGTGTGTGTGTGTGTGTGTTGCGGAGCTGAAAAATTTTTTAGGGAACGAGCGCTGAAAAAAAATTGTTGATGGAAGAGCGCAGTTGCGCAGCAGATTGATTTTTGTGATAAGAGCGACTGGAGGAAAGAAGGGGGGGGGGAGCAGCGGCTGGTCGTGCAACCGAAGGGAGAAGAGAGAGTAGGGAAGGAAGCGGAGCTGGGTGAGAGAAGAAAAAAAGGGGGGGGGGGTAAATTTGGGGCGAAACATTGGGCGGAATTTGGGGGTAGAATTTTAATAGCAGAAAGAAAGGGTGGGGAAAGGTGGAGGTGGGGGACGGGGGGGGGGCCAAATTTGGGGGAGAATTTGGGGATGGAACTTAGGGATGGAATTTGGGGCGGAATAATGGAAAAGAGAAAGAAAGGATGGGGAAGGGTGGAGGGGGGGGGGATTTTACACCGGATTAAGGTGCCATACACTACTTGCAATGAAATTTATCTTTTTTGTATTTTTTCATTTAATTTTAATGATTTTTGCTTATATAATTGTTTTTCATTTTTGTTATTTTCTCGCTAACGTGACTATTTAACTATCCGACGTGGTTTTTTGAAATTTTAACATTAATTGTCTGTAAATTTAGTGGATGTTTTTGGCTGTGATTTTATTTAATTTAATTTATAAAGTTTTCAAGTAAGTTTTTGTATTATATTTATTATTCCGTTTATTTATTCTTTTTCGCTTTTTTCCATAATTCAATAAGCGAAGCGTCATTCTCTTTTCTATGCAATTTACAAAAAAAAAGAAACGCTGTAAAAATTTTAATTCATTTTTTTTTTCTGTACTTGCCTTGTTATTCTGCAGAATACACCTAATTCCAATAAAATTTGATGAACTTGTTATCGTTCAACTTATCTATAACCAATCAGATATAATAAATAAAATTTACAATATATTGTTGCAGTATTTTTATTTATTTATTTTTTGAATTAATTTTAGATTTATCGTATTATATCCAGTGTCAGTTTTGATCAGGTAAATATAAAAATATTTTTTTTGAACTCAACGATATACTATTGTTATGAATCATGAGTTTTTGCAGTTTTTTATATAAATGCTATTAATTTTTAAAAATTATTTTGTAATTTTCATAATTGAAAGAAAATATCTTTTGTTCATCATATTCATTCAAATATTTAGGTTCATTTCTATTAGTCTGGTTCGTCTTGTTCATTAATTAACACCCGTTTCTGTTTACTTTTATGTAATATTTGCGGTTATAAATTTTATTTCATGACGAATTAAGAATTTTTATTTTTCTTTCGTTATTAAATAAATATTAATTTTTTCTGTTATTTTATCTCATTTTGAATAAAGTAATTTACTTAGCCATATAATTAATGGCTTTATAATAGTGGAAATTTTTTGCCTGTGATTTTGCTTTAATTCAGAAAAAGCAACTTATAATTAATTTAAGAATAATGGAGTTACGCACATATTTTAATAATCTTGTCACAAATGAGATTGTCTAAAAAATATAATTTAAAAAATTAAAAACAATAAGGAATTATTGAATTAACAAACTTTAATTTATTTTTGACAGAAGAACGATGGCAACCAAAATCGAGTTTTTTAATTAGAATGAGCAGAAATTAAGCGAAACAGATTACAAAAATGATAAAATATACAGATATCAAAATATAACCAAAACAATTTATGAATTTTACTCTTATCATAGAAATAACAGTTAATATGAAAGAATTTGGCTTTTTACTTTTTCAATTTTTTATGAACTTATAATTATTTTAATTTAGAGAAATAGTAAAATAAGTTTATTTTTTGATTCCTTCTTTTTATTTATTTCAATTTTTTAATGTTAATGCTTTTTTCATTTTATTTTCATTCTCTTGTAGTTGTTTTTTTATATAGACCATGAATTAATTAATTTTTTGGCAATTATTCTAAGACAATAATGCCGTATAAATTGGAAATTTTAATATAAAAAGACTATATTTTGCTGGATGAAAGATTTTTATAAAATAATAATATATATAACAAATAAATTTATTTAAATTAAATACATTGTAACAAAAAATGATAGAGCATTTAGTCTGAATGGATGAATAAATTTTATAAGATTACTAAAATATTTAATGAAAAATAGCACAAAGTCTATCAAATAATTAAGTAAATTACTTAATTTATGCACAAATATAGAAAAATAACAAAACAAAACGCATCGGAAAAATTTGCGTTTTATAAATTTTAACCCCGGGTTTTTTTTGTTTTGAAATTAAAAACAGACCTTACCAAACAAATAATTTATTTATGCAAATTCTAATGTGGAAAAGCAATGAAAAATTTTAATCAAAATATTTAACTAAAATTTATTTGCTTTAAATTAGCTTAAAATTTTTTTGATGCTAATAGCAAAGATTTGTGGTCATGAGGCAGCACACGCAGTAATTATAACTTTTACCTAATTTCCTTGGCCAGCAGGCCCCTAAAATAAAATAATTAAAAAACATAAGAGACAAGTCAATATTAAATAAATTGTTAGGTATTTAAAGATAAATAGCAAAATATTATGTTAATTATATTTTTAAATTTTTTCGCCATAGTTTTTACGCGCATTAATAGCTTAAATAAATATGAATTATTACAAAATTAAAAAAATTGAATATGAATGACAAAAAATGGTCTCTTGAATCGCGAATGGCACAACATTGCCGAAGGGCGAGATATTTATACATTGTTAAAATGCATTTCGCTCCGTATAAATTCGCATCTTTTTTTTGCCCCTTTTATCACTTAAACAATATTTCATCTATCTCCTCTTATTAGATCAAAATAATGGAAAGCCGCCCTCCTAAACGCCAATTCCCGTTCACTATTAATGATATTCTCGCCACACCGCCGACCAAAAAACTGTAACAAGGCTTCCTCATCAATCAGCTGCTCAGCCTTGTGCAACAGGATGGTGAAGGGGCTGACAAAGGAAGGTCCCCAGGTGTCCGTGGAGTTTTCGAATGAATTTCGCAAATATCTTTATCTTTTGGCACATCGAACGCATATTTGTTGGGGTGACAAAAATTTGTAATGGATCATCACCGTTGTAGCCAGCTTTTTTCCAAACAAAAACTAGCCAATGATTAAAACATGGAGCTTGAAATTGATTGTGAATTAGTGACTGTGATTTGACAACATTATCCCTGTCGTGTAAATTAACTTTTATGTTTTAGACCATAACAAATTCCGTAATTTTCCTTCTAAATTGTTTCCAAATTCTGAAGATGTTTTGTGGTTTTTTATTTCTTTCATTTCATACCTAAAAACGTAAACATCCAAAGGCTGGCAAATCCCGGTTCCATGTTTTTGAATTTGTTTAATTTTCAATTCAATTCCGTCCGGTGGATTAAAATTATTCCAACCCGTCCAACTGTCAACAACCAATATACTTTTATGTTATGGGCGAAGAGCGGAGTACAACACTTAGTCCACCCATTCAATCATCAATTGTTTAGTCATAATATGACTTGTGTTTGCCGCAGAATAGACATTTTTGGCATTCATCATCGATTTTAATTGAATTATTTATTTTAACAAAACCTGGAAAATCCCTTTTTGAGGAAATCTCCCTTGCCGTTCGGCAATTACAATAAAAAGAGGAGAAAGCAGCTGACCACTAGCAATCACCATTGGCATAATTGTGTAACTGTGTGTTGTACTTGCAACAGACTGTACAACACACTCCACAAGTCATCCTCAATTTTTTCCGAATTCATAAAATGTTTTTTTGAAATGAATTTGGTGAACTGAAATAAAGGGTTAATTTTTTGTGATTCCGGTCGCTATTTAACCTTTCGTGAAACAAATAGGTGCCTCTTTTTGAATGCATTTGCCCATTTTCTTGATGTTTTAAAGTCAAGAATTTTATTTTGCCCAAGACTTTGATTAACTCCAATTGCCCATTTTCAGAGAATGTGATCGGAGAGACTCAAATTTTTCCAACTTTTCCACAAATTTTTCTTTCAATTGATCGTCAATTTGTTTCTGTACTTCATTTTTACTTTTCAAGTTTCAAATCTTAAAATCAATTTAAATTTAAATATTTTTCTTATTACCTTTAGAGCATTTTCAGGTCCGATTCCGATTTTATAAAACAAAATCTCGCTTGCATTGAAGATAATGATCGATGTCCTGTTTCAGCCGAACGCTAAAATTTAAGGGCATTTTTCTTCTCAAAATAACTAACGAAATCGTTCCGTGGCATTTTTTTGACAGATGGAAAAAACTTGACCCACTCGATTTTTCTGAATTCCGAGTTTTGTTTTTGTACAACTTTTAAATTAAATAGTTTAAAATATGGGGAGAGCCGTTCACCATTACCATAACAACAGTTGATCGCAGCGGACTTCCTGTGAAGCGGCACATCAAAGGGGGCGCCAGACGCCGTCTGGCATTCGTCAAACATCTAATTCATGAGAAATGTTTGATTAAGGTGGTGCTTCCAGCTTTCTTTATCATATGAACAACTTGTAAATTTAAGACCAACAACCAAAACGGTAACGTTATGCCAAAAATATAATAAAAATGAAGGCTATATTATATTCTTTTAAATATTTTTTTCGGTTTATTGGATTCAAGACTGTAAGCATCAAAGGAAGAAGAAATTGAATTCCCAAGGGCCAACTAAGGAAGCAGAAAATTAGGAAAATTACAATTCGAAATTAAAATGTACAATATATTTTCAATAATAATTATATAAATCATATATTCATCAAATATTTTGGTGTCAGAGCGATTTGAAAATTAAATATATTAGTTATTTTTAAATTATTAATAATAAATAAATAGATTTTTCAAAATGAAAGTGGATGCGATAAAAGAGTGAAATACAAAGCTATCCAATTAAATAAAAAATAATTTCCAAGTAACTACAAAATTTAAAATAAAATTATTTTATATCAAGAAAAAAGTTCACTAATATGACAAAGAAAATGAAAATTTAATTTAAATACAAAATAAAATTCATTTAGTTTGAAAAATAAAATAGTCATAAAAACTTAATTCATATCTTATTTGATAAAAGCCATAATTTTAAAATGAAAAATAATTATAAGTTGAGAGAAAACAAAAATAGAATGAAAACTTCTTTATTTGAACATAAAGTTAAAAGAACTTACAATTAGATGGCATTTTGGATAATTTGCTTTAATTATTTTAAAAGGAATTTACATTGTTCAATAAAATGATAAATTTTTCTTATTTATTCTAGAAAACATGAAATTTTACTTAAAATGTTATTAAAGATACTAATAAAATATATTTAAATAGAATGAAATATAATAGTAAAATTGTAAAATAATAATATAAAGAACTAAAATAATATTTTTATCATAAAAATAATAACCACGAATATTCAATCAAATGAAGATATTTAAAATAAAATTTAAAAAATATTTTATATTTAGCAAGATAAAAAACATAAAGCCAGATTTATTTAGCCTTAATAGTTTAATTAGTTGTATATTAAAAATTAGATTTATTTGGCTTTTTCTTAATTTAATAAAAATATTTATTAAAAATATGCGTTTTGCAATAAATTCAGATATTAGTTTAAAAGAATAAAAACTACTGTGCAAACTTTGAAAGTACATGTGAACTTCAAAAGAAAATGGAAACTGATATTACTAGAGCGAAAAAATGACTCTTGAAATTAACTAAGAAAATGAAAAATTAGTAAATTTTATAATATTTAAACATTTTATTCATTATGTGAATATGCTTATGAAATTTGAAAAAAATTCATTGAAACATTAAATGAACTTAAATATATAAACTAATGAAATAAAGAAAAAAATAAAAAAGTTCTTAAAGAAAGATGATTTAATATCATAAGGTAAAAATTTAAATTTTATATTTACATTGGATCTTTGAAAATACTTTTAAAATTGGATGTTTTTTTATTTTATTTAAAAACGTAAAACTCAAATTAAAAATCGGCATAAAAATGTAATATTCGATTATTATGCTTTATTTATAAATAAATTACAATAATTGAGCTAATCATTTAATTCAGAATATAACAATATAAGCCAAAAACTATTAAAAAAGGATAACGCTGTGTTATAAAATAGTGAAAGATATATAAATAAAGAACAAAATGGATCTAATATTTGTAAAAGAAATTGATAACTGGGACAAAATATTATCCTTGTTGCTGGGCTCCATACACAAATAAAATTAAAGAACAAAAAATTTTATATATTAAATCAGTGTACATTTCGACGATTCATGACCGCTCGTTTTATTGGACACGAGAATAATAATAATACTTTTAAATATACTTTAAATATTTTTTAAATAATGATTTTTTAATACTATAAATTAATATTTTACTTAAAAAATTGTATAAGGTAACATTATGGAACCGAAAAACCTAAACAAATATCTATGTCTATAATAAGCAGCAAAGAATGGATTGAGTTGAGTGAGTTGTAATTGTACTGAAACGGTTAAAGATGGACGAAACGATCACGAAGAAGCCGGCCAAATAAATGATTAAAAAATTCTATTTATCCCCCCCCCCCCCCCCCCCGGCACATAAATGGAGACTGGGAGATTAATGGAGACTGGCATATAAAAAGAGCAAATACGGAATTTTATTTTTTCTGCCTGAAAACACAAATGTAAACGAAATCAAAATAATTATATTGGTTTGGTTTGGCCGAAATTTTTTAGTGCTCTGAGTCAATTGTTATGTCGTCATTTGGGAGACATCTATCATCCATCATTCACAATAACATTTATTCATAATTATTCTATAAATCTTATATTATGTTTTTTATAATAGTTTAAGATTTTTTAATTTTAAATAAAAAAATTATGGTTATAATTAAATTGGAATAAAAAAATTATTTACAATATTTAATGTGAATGTCTCATATTTTATTTATTACACTATTAAGCTCGAAATTCCAATACCTTTTAATATTTTTCTTTAATTTTATATGATTGTTGTGTTTTTTTTGTGTTTACTTGCATAATTTTTGTAAAAATTTATTTTACACAATATTTCTGTATCTAAAATCTTCTAAATTTTTATAAATCATATTTTTTTGTAACATTTTGGAAAACATTGAATTGTGTTAAACTAAAAATTTTTGCAAAATTTCCCATTATTTTAATTTTTATAAACTTTAATTAATTTTCATTACTAATGTATAAAATTATTTTATTTTTACACATTTATTCAGCTTTTTGATTATTCAGTTTTTGAATTTTATTATAAATTATCTTGTGTATTTAAATATGTAATTGAAGTGTGGCTGTCCAAGTTGTATCTGTAATGTGTTCAGGGCATGCTTCTTTAGTATTATTAAAATTAGATGTTTATTGAAGTTGATCGTTTTTACAATATTAATTTAATAAATTTTTTACTTCCATATATTATTATTATATTCCATTTATTTTTTTATAATGTATGAAAATCTTTTAATTTTTCATCTTTTTATTTTTTGAGACAATCCAATACAGTTTTAATTAATAATCATTTCAATTCAATCACCTTGCTTTATCATCTTCAAATCCATCAGGATGTGTTCTCCAGAAGAATTGGATGCATATTAAATTGAGTTATGTTCAATCCTTGTGTTTATTTTAGGGTTCAGCCCCGACCCCGAGCCCCCCGACCCCCGACCCGAGATCTTTTTTGGACCTATTCCCCGACCCGGCCCCCGACATGTGCCCCCCGGCGGTCCCCGACCCCCGACTTTTTGCCCCCCGTGCTCCCGACACTAATTCGGGGGATTGGGGAGTCCGAGCGTTTTAAAAATTTAAAAGTTTAATTAAACAATGAAGGAAGAAAAGGTTGAAATTTTTTGAAATTTTGAACATTTTTTCTTAATAAAATTAATTAAAAATTCCGAAAAATGTTTCGGCGGCGCCTATCGGCACCGCCGGCCCCCAAAACTCCAAATTTTTTCCTAAAATTGGCTCAAAAATCACAAAATTTGACATTTTTTGACAAAATTTTCTTAACAAAGTATAAAACCAGCATTTAAAAAAAAATTTTTGACACAGGGGCCGGCGGTGCCGATAGGCGCCGCCGGGAGAATTTCTTGAAAATTTGAGTTCATTTTGCCCACAGATTTTCACCAAAAATGACTTTTACATAAAGATGGCCATTTTAATTTTTTTTTCTCAAAAACCTGCGAAATAAAACATTAATCAGAGGACAAATCTTAGAAATAAGGAATCTACGAACCCTGCTTAATGACAATATGCCACAAAATTCAAAATTAACTATAATTAAGAAATCTGAACAATTTTAGTCTCAACCCCAAAATCAGAACATTCTTATAAATAAAAACTTGGAAGCCCCTGGTTTAAAGGCCAACTTGGACTCACTCTTATTGGAGCTAACGAAATCAGATGATTAAAGTGAAAAAAGGGAAGATTTACGAGCATTTAAAAACAAAAATTGGGTTTTTCGTTAAAAAATTAGTTGATCACTACCCGATCGGGGTCTCCGACCCCCGACAATTGAGCTCCCCCCGACCCGACCCCCGATATGTCGCCCCCCGAGGTCCCCGGACACCGACTTTTTGCCCCCCGAGGGCTCGGGGCTGAACCCTAGTTTATTTATTAAACTTCTCGTTTGAACATACTCAAAAGTATTCAAGTGTTTCCCACTCATCAAAAATCAATGTTTATTATATTTAGAAAAATATCTTGAGATAAATGTATTGTCTGTTGTGCTAGCAGCCTTCTATTTCTGAACGAACCTAATTAATGCTCTTTAATGCGCCCTGTCTCTTTGTGATTGGAAAATTATTTTTTTAATTATCATAATTCGGTTTTAATTTTATTGATTTTTCAAATAAATGTGTTGTTTGTTTATTTTTATTTTACAAAATGAAAGTTTTTATGAATTTGATTTAATTTAGAAACATAATTAAAAGTAATTAAAAATATTTATTTATTATAATTTTTGATTATCTTCAATGTTATTTATCAAGTATTCTTAGTTTTATATTTTTGATTATTTTAATAGTTTTAAAATTTTCAATCAAATATTATATCTAGAATTAAAGCGGGATAAAAAAATTAAATCACAAAAATTAAATTTACCACTTTTTCATAATTCCCTTATTTCAGTTTTAATTTATTTTTTACAAGTAATTTATTTAATATCTCAATATATCATAGAAGCATTTATAATATTGAAATGTAAATTTTTATTAATTAGCTTTTTCATTCAAATTGTTTTCTAAATACTTCTAATAATAATAATGATTTTCATTAAAATATTTTGTTATTTTATTTAATTGTTAACTAATTTAGTCGGTAGCTTTAAATTCCTTGTCCGAAAATATGGTGTTACTTTTGTTGCGCGGGATAAGCCTTTGCTTTACGTCTGGTTTATCTTGCCAAAAACTTCCTGTTTTCTTTATTTATTTTTATTTGCATTTATTACTGTTTTCGTTTTAATTATATTTCTTCTAATGTTGTTCTAATACCCATGTAATAGTGTGTATAATCTTTGTTTACTTATTATTTAACTTCACTGTTTTTATGGCTCTTAGATGGCTGACTATATTTCATTTCACTAGTTTAAACAGATCAAGGGTTAATTTTTAGAATTAAAACTTTTTAAGTTTTACTTTATATCTGGTTTTATCATGCCAAAACTCCTCTGTAATATAATAATAATAATAATAATAATAATATGTTTGCTTTTAACTTCAGCTTATTTTAATTTTTTTATGATAAATGATTAAGTTTTGTATTTTTCAATATATTTATTATAATTTGTTGTATATATCATGAAAAGCTTCAAATCTTGTGACTGATGTCTATTTTCTAATATAATTATAAAATTTTGAAATTGCTTAATTTAATAATATTTGCAATACTTTTCCATTTCTTTTTTTTATAAATTTGTTTATTGTTTTATCTTTTTGTATGTATTGAATTTTATTTGTATATTTGATGTTTCGTTAGGTTGTCAAACATTAAAAAATTATTTAGACCGTGTCGCCGCATCTCAAAATGATTATTTTGAATTGCCTGTCGATTGTTTATTAAATATTATTTTTGTTTTATTTATAATTTAATTTTAAGGTTTTATTTATTTCATAATTAAATTTAATATAAAAAATTATAAAGTTATTAAGAATAAAAAAGAAATTATATATAAATTGGAAATTAATAATGTTGTAAATTGCTGCCCCAATGTGCTTCTATTCATTATATCGTTTTATATTGTTTCTATTCAATTTATCTCTATTTTATGATACGCTTAATAAAATTTTTGTAAAAATTCTAATAAAAATGATATAATTATTTTCATTGCGATTCAAAGGTTATTTTTATTTATTTATATTTTTACAATAATAAATCATTATTGTATGGTCTTTACTCATAATAATATTTCGAGTGAATTAAAGTTCCGTCAAAAACAAGCGCGCATCGTTAACACTATTCCATGTCTTTTCCGCAAAGAATATAAAGATGTTGTTGTCTTCCGAATTAATTACTTTATAAGTTTTTTAAAAATTAATTTAGTTTAAATAAAGAAGTTTAGAATTTTTAGAAAATAAATATTATAAAAAAATATATTCATAGATTTATTAGAAAATTCGCTAATTTTGTTAATTCAAATGGAAATTTTTGAGTAATTTTAAATTAAATTAAATTATTATTAATTTACTTACTCTATTTTCATAGTTGCTATTTTATTTCGTATGTTTTCTATGTTTTATGCGGAATTCACCTTAATTGGGAAAATATATTTTCTACAATACTAAAAATTTTATTCTTTAGTTGTTTTGGTTTTAATTGAATAACATGTTTAATCTGTGTTGTAAAGCATATGATATTTCTTTGTATATTCTTCCATCTCAAACGTCGGATGGACATTCTTTTTGATTAATCATCATTATAATGATTATATTTTTTACACTATTCCGAAAGTTTACCATTCATTCAAGATGGTTTTTTTAAATTGCAATCGAAACATTTTTATTAGCCGCACAATTTTTGTTTTTTTTGTATTCTTTTTTCATGGCATATCTTATTTAATGTTATTAGTTTTGCATAAATTTCTCGGAATCAATCATTGTGCTATTTGCAAGCGTAAAATAAATATATATATATCAGATCTATTATTCATAGTTCATTATTAATTTAGAATATCTTTTGGAAAACTGAATTATTAAAAGCAATTAATTGATATACTCGTACATTGTCGAACAGTAGATTCTCTTGATATTGTTACATTGTTTTTTGATTTTTTTTTAAATTCATTCTTTTATATTTTTAAAACTTCATTTGGAATATTTTTTTACTTTTTAAAAAAAATTAATTGGAAAATAATATATTTCAGTATTTTAGTAATGCTTATTTGCATATCAAGAATTGATCTCTTCAGATTTATCTTTTCAGCCTATCCTAGGCCTTCAGTTCTTTTTTTAATGAAATTTTTATAAAATAAAAATTTTTACTTTATTTTTATTTGACTTATTTTATAGCAAATCATTTTATTTCATTGCATTTTATTTTGTCAAAAAAGCTCAATATTTTTATTTATATGTAACATTTTCTTACTTTTAAAAATTTTTGTCGAAAGAATAATAATTATTTTTCCTTATACTTTTTGCTCATGGGTATGCAGTGAACAGTGCATTCAAGCATATTTCCTTGTTTTTGCACCACCTTTTAAGAAGAACTCAGGTACAAATTGAAATTTTATGAAAATATTTTTGAAGTTCTAATTTTCTCAGGAATATTAATAATTATTTATTTAATTATTTTTGCTATTTCTTTTATTTTTTTATTTTTAATTCCGCTGCTTTTAATAATTAAATAATTTAATTGTTAAATTACTTGGTCTCAGGAGTTTATTCATTTTTCACAAAATTTAATTTTTTGACAAATATAAATTGAATTTTATTAAGGTTTTGGGAA